>JASDQU010737092.1:286793-312707 GCA_032191745.1 Picea mariana | reverse complement strand
TGAACAGAAACTATACTAACACACTTCTAACTAATGGGTGAATCTTGTGATGAAGGTGGGCCCTCCCTTCTCACAAGATTCCCCTGGAACGGGAAAGCTTAGAGATGAATAATCAAAACAGTCTTATATTCATCTGTTGAAATATCACATTACAAATTGAAAGAATAGAATACGTCCCGCTTCTCTGGAGTTGCTTCAATACAAAAACTTGGATATTTCGAATGGTGATTTCCTCTGATTTAAAGAGGAAATCCCTTCGATACAATCATTACAATGCATCTCAATCCAAACCTAGATTGGATCTTCTTTCTAACTTAGCATAGGATGTCCTGATTTCACGCAACTGAATGCTGAACGAGGTATTGTTGTTATGGCTGGTGTAACAGCTTCTTCTCATCGTTGTTGATGCTGTTTCAGCCACGTGAATTGCACTCTGACTGTTGACTGCTGACTGTGGCAACTTCCTTGTGTTTCAGCATCGTCGGTTCTGGCAGTTTCTTCTGTGTTTTAGCATATGCAACTCTGGACTGTGTAATAGCTCCGTGTTTCAGCATCTTGCGACCTCAGATTGTGTAGCAGCTCCATGTTTCAGCATCTGTGACCTCAGACTGTGTAGCAACTCCGTGTTTCAGCATCTGCAACCTCGGACTGTGTAGCAGTTCCGTGTTTCAGCATCGGTTCTGTGTTTTAGCAATAGGCCTTGAATACAAATCTGCATTTTTGGGCACTTATGCATTTCCAATCAATGGTTAAGTACAAAAGTAATGTAAAATATTATGCAAAACAAATTAAGCATATAGTAATGAGAAAGGACATTGTATACCTTTGAGATGATCAGACAATGTGGTATTATGAATCTAATACAAGTGATGAAGGGTATAATAATGGCAAAAAGTGTAGGTAAAAAGGTGCATAGTGTGGTCCTAACATCCGTCTTATTGTTGAAGGCCAAAAAGGGAAGTGGGTAGTCGAAGGACTGTTGAGCAGAGAAGGGGCACACTTCCTAAGGTGGGACAAGCATGTGGGGAATGAGAGAGTGTAGGTTGGTTTCTAGGATATCCACATGAACCCGAGAATTGTTGTTGATTGTTAGACCTGAGATTGGCTTAAAACTTCCTTTACCTGGTTATAGTTTATCCCTATCTCGAGAGTGACCCACTGCTAATATTATGAGCAGTGTGGTCTATGGCTAGGAGGAATGTGGAAGGTCTGCATGCAGTTGGTGTTTAATTCAGTAAAGATAAGTTTTTTGTGTGTTTGTGCAAATGCTATGTTAAGTATTATGATCTTTTGTTATGGAATTTCTATTTTTTGTATGTTTGAATTATTATCATCGTATGATTTTATTATTCTTCTTAACTTTCTTCATATGCATAACACATCAGTATAATTAATGGTATTAGAGTGGTAAAAGAGATATTTTTGTGTGATGTGGTCGAGCCTGGATGTTGGGTATGTTGCAAAGTGGTATCATAGCATTTTTGTTGATTTTTTGGTAATGGGTACGTTACATGCACCATTTCTGCATTATGAATTTCTTGCAGGAACATCTGCCACTGATGCTTGTGAAAGTAATAATATCTATAGCCTCGCCTCTGCTAGTGAATCAACCATATAACCATTAAAAAAAATTGAAATGGGTCGGATATTTTCCTTAGAAGAATGATGATCTCCCATTGATATTCGAATCCACTCCACCACTTCGACCCTCACCACCCTCCTCCTGCACTATCACTATCCCTTGTTGTCTCAAGAATTTGGTAGATACCACCGGGATGCATCTAAAGGAATCGAGTGCGGCGCATGATGATTCAATGTTCCATTACTCGTTTGGAATGCAGGTGGAGATGTTTTCACTGGGGATTTGCAAAAATCTAATTCTCTTCGGCTTCAACAAGTCTTCTCAGGCTAAGCACCATTACCATACAAATCGGAAAGGAGAGCTCATGATACATGATTATGAGGCTGGGAGTAACGTCCCCTCCGTTACGACTAGGAAAGCAAATCATAAAAGGTAAAAAAAAATTCCATTAAGAAATTAACGTCAACAATATAAATCATAGCAACGCAAAATCAATGACATCATAATTAAAGGAATCATAAGCATCTCATCGTCATAATCAAATAATGTCGCAACCGACACATCAAAATATTTAGTAATGACATATAATCAACACATCATCATATTTGAATAACGATACATAATGAATGAGCATCATGAATGGCAACGCAAGATCAACTCATCATGATCAACTGAAATCATCAATACTTTTAATCACTCAACTCATTACATAAATATAGTCATTGGATAGCACAAGGATAACATGAGATAACATAAAAATAACATGAAGGTCATAAGGATAACATAAATATGGCATAAAGATACTACCCGCCCCACCTACCCTACAAAGTTAGGACCTCCAAGACACATAAGCAACGCTCACGCCCAATATCCAATTGATTTTGGCAATTTACGGTCTCAGGGATGGCAACTATTCCGAGGAATAAGGAGGTGTCTACATCCCACTAACAATCAAGTACAACATCAACTATATCAATCAATCAATCATAACCATCAATTAATCATGGCGCAAGGGTAATCATCATATTTATCAATCATACATCACTTTAATTTCATGGCACATGAGTCATTTATTTACTCAATCAATCAATCAGGCTTCAACATTATTAAATGGCTCAAGAAAATCAATTTACATAATCAATCATACATCGCATTAATTTCATGGACAAATTTACAACCCATACATTAATCCTTCATCGCTAGTACTATAGTTTTTGTTTCACGCGATATATTAATTCCACCAATGATTCAATAACTCGAATCTAGTATGATGTAGGAGCATCGCCAACAGGTACATGTGGCAGGACAACTCAACACCTTAGAGCCAATCCAGAGTCTTGAACGCTAGCCAGTACTGCAAATCTTTTGAAGCGATAGAAAACAAAAGAGGAAAGATCACACGCGTGGAGACAAAATGAACACGCATGACTTGGGAGCTTAACCCTAGTCTCAATGTAACCGCAATTAGATAGCAGTTAGTTTGTTTCTTTTGTATAAAGAGAGATTTTGTACGCCCAAAAGGAGGGTTATGAGAGTTATGAGCAAGTAGGAACTTGTGAACAGTAGTTATTGCTTTGATTTTAGTTGTAATCGTTTTCTTGATTTTGAATGAAGATAACAGAGGAAAAATGATCCAATGTATGGTGTGAATATTGTTTACAATTTCCCTATTGTTGTCGTTCATCTTTTCAAGAATGAATGAATCTTGCTACAAGTGCATGTAGATTTGAAATGCTTGTACAAATTTTAAAATCACTTTTCTTCGTGAGCCGATGCAAGGTGTGGACACAGTCCGCAAGGAGTGCATTGACAGGGTTCGTTTCGACTCGTAAAGGTCAGGAGAAATAGCGTAAGATTTATTTTGCAAGGAGTGCAAAGTCACTATTGAAAGAAGTGCGTAGTCATCACAAGATCTCAACCTATGTAAATATATGTTGCAAAGAGTGCACAGGTCTGGAATTCGACGAAGAGTCGAAGTGACTCTGTAAAGAAGTCGAAGGATGAGAGCAGAGGAATGCTAGGAGGGCGAGAAAGAATTATTTTCTAGAATCTTTCGATCTGAATTTGAAAAATTTCCTAGAAAAGAAAGAAGTGATTGGGAGATCGAAACATTTTAGGAGATCAAGCTCAGGAGGGGTAACAATTTCCAATAAGTGAGAACGATATCCAAGAAGCGGACTCGCAAGAAGGATAAATTTTGAAGCCTTCAAATCTTTAGAAAAATCTTCTAAGTTAGAAGAAGGCGTAAACTCAAGGGAAAAGATCTGGATCATCCGATCAATGTCCAGACAACGAGGAGTGAGCGCAAAAGGAAAATATCTCAGTCATCCAATCTAATCTCAAAGCAAATATCTCAGCCTTTCAATCTGAGAGCCAGAGAAAGGATCTTAGCCATCCGATCTACGCACAAAAGGATCATAGTTGTCTAATCAAGGTAAAGTGCACTAACCTTAAAGCTTTGAAAGTGTACAGGAGATTCAGACTTACAAAACTCCGAAATCATCGGAGCTGTCCATTGTCAAGGAGGACATGTGGTGAGAGATCAACATTTCACTGACTTGCGGAGTGGAAAGGTCAAAGAGAAGAGTTGTGAGAATTCGCAAAGTGAGAACTCGCAAAAAGATCATAGCCATTGATCATTTTGAAATCATCGAGACCATCCGTCGTCAAGGAGGAAACGTGGTGAGAGATCAGCATTTCGCTGACTCATGACTTAAAGAAGTCAAAGGCAGAGTTACAAGGACTCGTGAAGCACGAAGTCACGATTTGATCACAGTCGTTGATCAAAGGAGGGAGTTGAACCGTATATTTGGTCTTGTCGGGAGTTCATGACTTGGAATTTAGAGGTAAGAGTTCTAAGAACTCACAAAATGCGAAATGGCGATTTGATCTGAGCCGTCGGATCAAGGGGAGATCTAGACCATTGAGTGTCTAGGGAGACGATTCGCAAGTGTGAACTTGTGAAAAGTGAAATCGTGAAGTGCTCGAAAGATTGGACCATAGTCATAGTGAAGGGTCACATCAGTGAAGTGGAATAGAGGGGCTAGCATGCGCTAGTCTCATGTCAGGATTTTGAGAGTCAAGAGAATCGAAGTGAATCGCATGTAAAGATCCGATACACAAAGCCATGACGCGCCTTTTGATTAGGTGACTGATCACAACCTTGGCCACATAAAGGGAGGGGCTTAACCAGGAGAGCTAGTGCCTAAATATGCTGAAGCTTAAATGAGTTAAGGAGAAGGCTGCGGGTTCCATACAACCCGTGCTTTAAGGGAAAGAGGGCATGTTAAGTGGAATTGAGGTTCTTGAGGGGTGGACGAGTCAGTCAGAATCAGTTCCTTGATCGATCCTAAACCGGGAGGTCGTGCAACCCTTAGGATAAAAGGGGGGGTCTGCATCAAGTGGTATCAGAGATAATTTTCATCTATAGATTTTAGGCGAAGGAGATAAAGGAGATAAAGGAGACAAAAGAACTCGATGTTGTATTCTGTGTGTGACAAAAAATCAACACAATGCCACGAATGAGATGAGGGGAGACACCTTTAGCCAATCGTGTTGTAGAAAGAGAGATGTGAGAACTTCGTGTAAGGCTGGAAGCGATGGAAGTAGCGTAGAGAAGAGCACCTGATGTTGGAGATGTTAGTGATGCAGAGAGTGAAGATGTAGAAGCCAAAGAAGATGCAGGGGAATGCATTGCCGAAGAACACTTTCTAAGAGAAGTTGTTATATTGGGATCTAGAGCCAAGATAGAGGTCTCGATGTATGAAGGCAATTTGGATGTTGAAGAACTGCTGGATTGGATAAGGTCAATGGAAAAATATTTCGATTATGAATATGTCAATGGGGAGAAAAGAGTGAGACATGCTACCACTAGGCTTAAAGGACACGCAACACTGTGGTGGGATGGACTGGAGGTTGAGAGGTGAAGTAAAGGAAAATAGAAGATAAATAATTGGGACAGAATGGTCACCAAGATGAAGGCTAAATTCATGCCCAAAGATTATTAGATCAATCTGTTCAGGAAGCTGCAGAACCTGAGACAGAAGGGTATGATAGTCAAAGAATACACGAAGGATTTCTACAAGATGAACATCAGAGTTGGACAAAGAGAGTGGGACAAAGAAAAAGTTTCCAGGTACATGAATGGCCTGAGGTACGAAATCCAGGATGAGCTCAACATGATGTTGGTAAGGATAATGGAGGATGCTTATCAGTTTGTGTTGAAGGCAGAAGAGAAGTTGGCTAGAAAATAAAGCTAGCGAGGTAGAGGTAAAATATCAGCCCCGAACAAAGGCAAGGGAGTTTCCCATGACAAGGTGCATAATTCCAAAAGACGAGGCTGAAAGTCCACACTGTCTCTCGGAAAGAGGAGGAAGTTCCCGAGGAAGATAGGGTGGTGGAAGAAACTCTTCTAGAGGAAGAGAAAGAGGGGGAATAAGATGTTATGCCCGTGGAAATACATGGCACATGTCTTGGGAATTCCCCAAGAAGAGGAAATAAGGAGGAGAAGCTCACATTTCAGAAGCACAAAGAGGGAATGTTGAAGCAGAAGGAGCAGATGATGGAACATCCCTGATGATGATAAAGGTTCTCTTAAAACTAGAGGAAGAAGTTAGAAAGATAGTACAGAGGAACAATCTATTTAAGACAGCTTGCAAGACTAAAGACATAGTATGCAAGGTGATAATTAATAGTGGGAGCACTGATAACTTAGTATCCATGGAGATGGTGGAGAAATTGAAGCTGGAGACAACTGCACACCCAGATCCATATAAAGTCTCATGGTTGAAAAAATGACACCATGTAATGGTTACTAAACAATGCTTGGTTTAATTTAAGATAGGAGGATATAGAGATGAAATTTTGTGTGATGTAATTCCCATGGATGTATGCGATATTTTTTTGGGAAGACCATGGCAGTTTGACAGGAATGTCATTTATGATGGGAGGAAGAATACATACACCTTGGAGAAGAATGGTAGAACACACATGTTTCTACCAATAGAGGAGAAGAAAGTGAAAGGGGAAGCCAACACAAGCATACTTCTCATGAGTGGGAAGGAACTTCTGAAAGAAGTTAAGAAAGAACAGGAGATGCAGTTTCTTGTGGTGAGGAAACCCAGAGTCATCCTTACTAGTACTTCAATGGATGATTTTCCTGAAGAAGTTCAAGAATTGATGGAAATTGTTTACGACATACTGGTGGATGAGCTACCTAACTCATTACCACCCATCAAAAGTATCATCCATCATATTGATTTGATACCAGGAGCAAGTCTGTCAAACAAAGTGGCATACAAAATTACACCTCGAGAGAATGAGAAGGTAAAGAACCAGGTCTAGGAGTTGTTAGACAATGATTTGGTCAGAGAGAGCTTGAGTCCATGCGTAGTGTCAACTATGTTGAGTCCAAAGAAATATGGAGGACGGAGAATGTGTATAGACTCGAGAGCGATCAACAACATCACTATTAGGTATAGATTCCCTTTGACAAGAATAGATGATTCGATGGACTGTTTAAGTGGGGCAAATTTCTTTTCTAACATCGATCTGAAAAGTGGATATCACCAGATTAGAATGAGAGAAGATGATGAGTGGAAGACGTCCTTTAAGACAAATGAAGGTTTGTATGAGTGGCTTGTTATTCCATTTGGCTTAACCAATGCCCCGAGTACTTTTATGAGGTTGATGAATGAAATACTATAATATTTGATTGGCAAGTTCGTGGTGGTGTATCTAGATGATATACTAATCTTTAGCAAGACTAAAGAGGAGCATTTAAGGCACCTGACACTGGTGATGAGGAGACTATAGTAAGAGAAGATGTTGATAAACCTGAAGAAATCCTCTCTTATGAAGACATAACTCATCTACTTGGGTTTTGTGATCTATTCAAATGAACTGAAGATGGATTCCGAGAAGGTGAAAGCAATCAAAGAATGGCCATTGCCAAGGAGCATGTTTGAGGTAAGAAGCTTCCATGGATTAGCGAGTTTCTATAGGAAGTTTATCAGATATTTCAGTGGAATTTGTGCACCAATGATGGATAAAGTGAAGAAGAGGCACAAGTCTTTTAAATGGAGAGAGGCAGCTGAGAAGAGATTCAATACACTGACGGATAAAGTAACGGAGAGACCAATTCTGGTCTTGCCAAATTTTGAGAAGACGTTTTAGGTAGGGTGTGATGCAAGTGGCATTGCAATTGGAGGAGTTTTGAGCTAGGAAAATAGACTTGTTGCTTACTTCAATGAAAAATTGAATGTGACTAAGAGAAAATACTCCACCTATGACAAAGAGTTTTTTTTCCATAATCCAAGCCCCGAAGAAATGGAGACATTACCTGGTCCCACAAGAATTTGTCTTGTATAGCGATAACCAAGATTCATAATTCATAACTAGATAGGAAAAATTGAATTAGAGGCATGCAAAGTGGATTGAGTATATGCAGAAGTTTACTTTTGTCATAAAACATATTGCTGGGAATGCTAACAAACTTGTTGATGCATTGAGTAGGAAATGTTTGACTCTGTGGGAATTTCAGGTAAAGACCTTAGGGTTTGAACACCTTGAGGAAATGTACAGTGATGATCCAGACTTCAAGGAAGCATACGAAGCATGCGCAAATCCTGTGCTGATAGATAGGAGCCAGTAAGCAGAGTATATGATTCAAGAGGAATTGTTGTTCAAAGGAAATCAATTGTGCATACCAAAATGCTCAATGAGGGATAACCTTTTGAAGGAAAAACATAGTGGAGGATTGGATGGAAATTTTGGCCATGATAAGACATTTGCGTAGTTGAGAAGTTCATACTATTGGCCAGGTATGAGAACAGATGTAATAAAATTCATGAACAGATGCAGAATCTGCCAACATGAAAAAGTTAAAAGACAGAACACTGGATTGTATCAACCATTTCCCATATTAGAGAGGCCTTGGGATGCAATAAGCATGGATTTTGTGTTGGGACTACCAAGAACACAAAGAGGATGTGATTCCATATTTTTGGTGGTGGATAGATTTTCAAAGATGGCACACTTTATCCCATGTCAGAAGACTAGTGATGCAACACATGTTGCAAACCTGCTTTTCAAGGAAATTGTGAGACTTCAGGGCCTACCTAGAAGCATTGTCTCGGACAAAGAAATGAAATTTGTTGGTCATTTTTGGAGAACACTATGGAAGAAGTTGGGGACAAATTTTTTCTTCAGCTCATCTTATCACTCTCAGACAGATGGGCAGACTGAGGTGGTAAAAAAAAGTTTGGGAAACTTATTGAGGAGTTTGGTCACTGAGCACCATAATCAATGGGATCAAATTCTCCCACAAGAAAAATTTGCATACAATGACTCACCAAACAAGAGCACTAGAAAGAGCCCGTTCCAAATATTGTATGGAATTAAAAATATGGGAGTATCTGAGTTGAGAGACTTGGAATAGAGTGATATTAGAAGCGTTGGAGCAAAAGATTTTGCTGCAAAAATGTAGAAGCTCCATAGCTAGATCAGGGGGCAATTGTAGAATTCTAGCCAAGAGTACAAACACATAGCTGATCAACATCGCAGACAAATCCAATTTGAAATAGGAGATCAGGTTCTAGCACATCTCAGGAAGGAAAGGTTCCCTAGGGGGACATATAACAAGCTATAGATGAAGAAGATAGGACTACGTAATATCTTGAGAAAGTTTGATGCAAACGCCTATGAGATTGAGCTTCCATATGACGTGGGCATGTTGCCATATTCAATGTCTCAGACCTGTATCCTTACAAGGAGGATGCCACAAAGGGTTAACAGATCAAGGGAGGATTCAGTGGGAGAAACAAATGCCTATAGCATGAAAACCATAGATGGAAAAGGTCGTTGATCAGAGGATTGGTAAGAAGACCATGAGGAAGACCTATTTTGAATATCTGGTCAAGTGGAAGGGACATCCAATACAAGATGCCAGTTGAGAAAGTGAAGTTGATATTGAGAAGCATGAAAAGTCGGTATAGGAGCTCATGGACAGGAATCCATGAATTTTTGTCCAGGGGAGTATGATGTAAGAGAATCATCAAAAAGTACACATGGAAGGACAACTCAGCGCCTGAGAGTCAATCCAGAGTCTCAAACGCTAGCCAGTACTGCAAATCTTTTGAAGTGATAGAAAACAAAAAAGTAAAGATCACACATGTGGAGACAAAATGAGTATGCATGACTTGGGATCTTAACCCTAGTCTCAATGTAACCGCAATTAGATAGAAGTTAGTTTATTTCTTTTGTATAAAGAGATATTTAGTATGCCCAAAAGGAGGGTTACGAGAATTATAAGCAACTAGGAACTTGTGAACAATAGTTCCTATGTATCGTCGCAATCGGGAGCATTAAGCATCATGGGTATATAGTTGTTGCTAATGCGAGGTTTCTTTGATTTTAGTTGTAACCGTTTTCTTGATTTTGAATGAAGATAACAGAGGAAAATTGATCCAATGTATCGTGTGAATATTGTTTACAATTTCTTTATTGTTGTTGTTAATCTTTTCAAGAATGAATGAATCTTGCTACGAGTGCATGTAGCTTTGAAATGCTTGTATAAATTTAAAAATCTCTTTTCTCCATGAGTCGGTGCAAGGTGTGCACACAGTGCACAAGGATTGCATTGACAGGGTATGTTTAGACTCGTAAAGCTCAGGAGAAATAGCGTAAGATTTCCTTTGCAAGGAGTGCAAAGTGATTGCTGCAAGAAGTGCACAGTCATCGCAAGAAGTCAACCTATGTAAAGATCTATTGCGAAGAGAGAAAAGGTCTAGAATTTGACGAAGATTCAAAGAGACTCCATAAAGAAGTCAAAGGATGAGAGCAGGGGAATGCTAGGAGGGTGAGAAAGAATTCTTTTCAAGAATATTTGTATCTGAGTTTGACGAATTTCCGAGAAAAGCAAGAAGTGCTTGTGAGATCGAAATCTTTGAGTAGATCAAGCTCAGAAAGTGTAATAGTTTCCAGGAAGTGAAAATGAGATCCAAGAAGAAGACTTGCAGGAAGGATAAAGGTTGAATCCTTTAAATATTTTGAAAAATATTCTAAGTTAGAAGAAGGCATAAGCTCAAGGGAAAAGATATGGATCATCCTATCAACGTCCAGATAATGAGGAGAGAGCGCAAAAGGAAAAGATCTCAGTCTTTCGATCTAAGCATAGATAAAAGATCTCAATCGTTCGATATCAGAGGCAGAGAAAGGATCTTAGCCATCTGATCTGTGCACAAAAGGATCGTAGCCATCCAATCAAGGTAAAGTGCACTAACCTTAAAGCTTTGAAAGTGTACAGGAGAATCGTACTTGCAAAACTCCAAAATCATCGGAGTCGTCCATTGTCAAGGAGGACACATGGCGAGAGATCAACATTTCGTTGAATTACAGAGTGGAAAGGTCAAAAATCAGAGTTGTGAGAATTCATGAAATGCGAACTCACGAAAAGATCACAGTCATTGATCGTTCTGAAATCATTGAGATCGTTCATCGCCAAGGAGGACACGTGGCAAGAGATCAACATTTTGTTGAATCATGACTTAAATAATTGAAAGGCAGAGTTACAAGGACTCGCAAAATGCAAAGTCACTATTTTATCACAGTTTTTGATCGAAGGAGGGAGCTGAACCATAGATCTGGTCTTGTCGAGAGTTTGTGACTCGGGAAATCAGAGGTAAGAGTTATAAGAACTCGTGAAACGCAAAATCACGATTTGATTTGAGTCGATAGATCAAGGGGATATCTGGATCATTGAGTGTCTAGGGATATGATTCACAAATGGGAACTCGCGAAACACGAAATCACGAAGTTCTTGAAAGATTGGCCCACGGTCATAGCAAAGGGTCACATCGGTGAAGGGGAATAGAGGGGTTAGCATGCTCTAGGCTCCTGTCAAGATTTCGGGAGTCGAGACAGTTGGACAGACTCACATGTAAAGACCCGATACGGGAAGCCACGACGTGCCTTTCGATTAGGTGACTTGTCACAACCTTGGCCACATAAAGGGAGGGGATTAACCAGGAGATCTGTACCGTCGAGTGTCTAGGGAGATGATTCACAAGTGAGAACTCATGAAACGTGAAATCACGAAGTGGTCAAAAGGTTAGCCCATAGTCATATAGAAGGGTCACATCAGTGAAGGGGAATAGAGGGGATAGCATGCACTAGGATCCTGTCAGTATTTCAAGATTCCGGAGAGTCGGAGTGACTCACATGTAAAGACGTGATATGTGAAGCTGCGATGCCACTTTTGATTAGGCGACTGGTCACATCCTTGGCCACATAAAGGGAGGAGCTTAACCAGGAGAGATAACGCCTAAATATGATGAAGCTTAAAGGTGTTAAGGAGAAGGTCATGGGTTCCATACAACCTGCCCTTTCAGGGAAAGAGGGCCTGTTAAGTGGAATTGAGGTTCTTGAGGGGCCGAAGAGTCAGTCGGACTCAGTTCCTTGATCAATCCTAGAACAGAAGGTTGCGGAACCCTTAGGATAGAAGGGGGGTTCTGAATCATAGTACATCGAAAAAATATAATTAGTTTAGTTACTTTCTCATTAAATCTTAAGATCCTACAATCCTACTTAGTATGGGACATGACTAGAGATATACACTTATCCATTTATCACTACATCCAATAATCATAAAAAGGGAGGGTTCAATTTGTTTATAATAAAACTCCTCACTATGTCATGATAAACTAGAGAACACAATTAACCTTCCTCAAAAGGTAAATATTCCAAACGAGAGCATGATGACCCAAGGTGATGAAAAGTCAAGGTGATTGTCTTAAGCCATGCACACATTGGGAGGAGTTATTACATAACTCACACTAGGTATGAAGTCAACGATCATTGTGCCAAGGTGTAATAAAATGTGGCGTAAAAATCCCCTAAGGTTTCCCTTGCTTGTTCTAAACTAGCTATATGAGACCACTTACTAGAGTAAATTTTTCCAAAGTTAAAGGGTCGGTAAAAGTAAGGAAATAAACTACAAATCTAGGATATCTAATCTCAGGAGTTCCCCTCCTTGTAGCATCCCACTCTTGCGCGCACTGAGCAAACTTATTATTTGAGGATAGTTGCATGCAAGTGATCCGGTTCTTTATACAATTGGTTGTTGTGATTATGATTACGAGATATTGTGGATTTGATGATATATTATTTTGTTGCATTTACATAGAAAGGTGTTATTGATTGGGTTCTCCTGAGTTTGCAAGAATCTAGACATTAAGGATGCAAAGGCATCGATGAAACCCCTTGGACTCTAAACTGAGTCAGGGAGTGGACTATTAGGGTTTGAATGTTGTTGATGTGACATATGTACATATGATTAGATGTTATGTTGATTGATTATTATTGCTGACATGATTTGTTGATGGATGCAGGCTGATGACAGTTTTTTTATCAGACTCACATTTGGAGTAGAGAGGTCACGCACGACAACCAGAGACATTGAGGGAGAGGTGTGGTAGCATCCCTACCACAACCTACTAGCACTCTCGTCGTGGCTCGAACTACATGTTAACAATTACCTAGTTCGGGAAGACCCACAATGTCATGAGGGAATACTGTGATAGTCGCTCATGATGATTCTAAATGGCGTGCAAAAAGGAAGGGGCCTTATTCTGTAGAGGCCGTTAGTCTTCCAAAATATCAACTGGCAGAGTATTGACTCCAGGGGTTTGACGTCTACCAAATTTAGTCAAGATTTGTGTGGCACTCTTGGAGCACGTAGGGCGTCTTGAAGGACACATCGCACAAAGAAAACAGAAGGTGGTGAGTGGAACCCTTGGAGCATGTAGTGCATCCTAAAGGGCACATCACGATTTTAACTATGATAAGTTAATAAATCTATTGCCTAGAAAATTATGCCTCCTTAGGACCTGGTTGACCTTAAAATGAATGGCATGATAAGTAAAGTTTAATAAAAACAATTCCCTTAAAAATTGTCGCCCATCCTAGGGAAATTAAAGCCTAGGTCTAAGTAGAACATGTGGATAAAGAAAAACTAATTAAACATGTATCAAGAAGGGGGGTAAGAAATTCAAACTTAATTATTAAAGTTAAAAAAAATTATAATGGAAGATTAAATTTATTAAAAGGGTAATTGGCTGTTTTTATCTACACTTTCTAAATTGATTTTTTTTGTTAAAAAGGAAAAAGGGGGAAACATAAAAGAAAAAGGAAACTTAAAGAAAAAGGGAAACTCAAAGAAAAGGGGAAACCTAAAGAAAAATATGAATGTCTAACTTAGTAAGGAATCTTGCCTTTGGAACTTTCTATTTTTGAACTCAACTAGGAATTAAGTAAGGCGTAAGTCGTTTAAGAATTGTAAGGGAATTTTGGGACACCGATGAGCATTTTTAGGAATGCTTTTAGGTGGATGAGGGAAATAGGAATAATTAATTAATTAATAAAAATGATTTTCTGGTGCAACTAGGGGATCGAGCGATATGTGTACGGGGGAGGGTTTTCAAAATTAATTAAATGAAAAAGGAATCTAATGAGGGTTTTGGGAAACCAATGACTAAAAAAACTCTATAAGAAGGATGGCAAAAGAAGATTATGGATCACATCTAGCTTGCATAACATTACATTGCTAAAATTTTATCATGACTAAACTTATCTTATGGGAGTTGGGATACCCAGCTCGGGTAATGAGTGGTAGCTTGACCTTGCGAGGAGAGCTGGGTGCTAACATTCTCTGGTATTTTTTGCATGGCCCCTTTGCATCTCGAGGGGCTCAAGGGGAAGAAGAGTACCCCTAGTGTTGGCTGGGAGGTACCGCTGAGGTTTCATCAGTCGAAAAGACAGAGTTGGAGGGAGCGTGCTCGGGATAATGACTTCTGGTTCCTCGCATTTGGCTACGGTACGCATGTGCATAATGTGTATTAAGTAATAGCTCAATTTCGTGTTCAGACATTTCTTTATTGTCGAAATCTCACTTGCGTAGATGCTGTTAAAAGAAAAAGACTGTGTTTTGGTCTAGTACCATTATTTATTTTACTCTATGTTTTTATTGTTCTTAATACAAGGAATTGTGTTTTTATCTTTTGTTCCTTTATCCTTTAAGTTATTAGTCCGTGCTTGAGCTGTTGGCTAGGAGCCGAATCGATTGTATTTAACTCCGGTGTTAAATATTTAGATTCAAATGCCTTACTTTCCTCTGCACGGATAATAAAGTGAAGGATAATTTTTCTGCCCAACAAATCCCTTATTGTGTATAGTGAAAACACTTTTTTATTGCTCTACATTTCTGTTTTCTTTATTCAGCCAATTTGTTTTGTGATTTCTCGGGTAATTCCTTATTGTGTACCGTAGAATGCTTCTTTATTTCTCTATGATTAATGTTGTTTAATATGGTTCAATCCTTGTCTGATTATACAACATTCGTTGGTATTGTTATATGTTGTTTTATAGTATGCAGATCCTTCCTTGATTTGTTGACTCGCTGGTCTTAAGATGATCCGCTCATTGTAAAATAGAGGACCGACTAGATAATTGAATTCATATATCTACTTAATAACTGTGTTGTAAATTATTTCAAATGATTCCAATGATATGAATTGGATTTTGTGCTAATTGATTTTTGTAATAATTCCACTCGCAACAAGAAATTTTTCGTGGTTAAAATCTTATTTTATTGACTCGTTGACCACTCGTAATCAGTGTAACTGTCTCTCTTAAAGTTCTCATGGACTAGCGATGAAAATATTGTCATGTTCTGTGTTTGTTTTGGGGTCGAGAATCTGGAGCGAGTGAAATCTTCATTTGGGTTATCTGGGTTTAATGTCATTTTTTTTTTGAATTTGTCATTGCCTACTTCGTATTTTTAGATATTCTGAATGATCCACCTAGTATATAATTTATGCAAGTTGTTTGAGTGCGCCTTAATATACATCCCTATCTCTCATCTTATGTGTAGATTAACATATTTTTTTACAGTTTACGGATTAATTTTTTATCTGGAGACCCATGTCAAACTACGAGTGAAGTTGTGGTTTAAAACTGGTAGTGTTTGGAGTTATACTAAATTTATTGGATAATAGTTGTCCTTTGGTTATTAGTAGCGCAAGTCGTTGCGAACTTGGTTTTGGGTTGTATTGATTGTGATTCTCTCTAGACGGATTCCTTTTTTTTTTTACTCACAAAAATCTAAACTCATTCCTGAAGATTTTGGATGGTGTACTCAATGCGGGGTTAATCTTCTATTGATCCAATAAATTCCCTTCACCACCTAGAGTAAGGATGTGAGGATATCTCAAATCTGTTGGATTAATTGGTTGTATTACATGCTTCATCCTTGATATGATTTTCTCCGAATCCAAGATATCGATTGCTAGTCTTAGGATAGTACTAGACTTTCGGTCCCTAAGCAACAAGTAGACTAAAGTCCACACGAGTGGAGATTGAGTGATATTTTACTTTGTCATAATTTTGAGGCAATCTCCAAACTGAGCTTATCCCTATCGCACATATGTATTGAATTATTTTGTGTACTTCTTACTGTTACAAAAAGATTATTTCAGTCATTTCAAACCAAACTGATAAAGCGATATATGGTAAAAGCACCCAATGCATGTATGTTGCTAGCGATATTGAACTTATTACGGTGTCGTTTATGGTTAAAATTGAGAGTAAAAGGACGCGGTTATTTTTTCACTAATCTTGGTTACTACTAAGTACACAACCACTGAATTTAAAGGACCGATTAGATGTTATAGTCAAGAAGAAATTCCATCCTAAAAATTATTACTTGCCAAGAGTTCGTTAACCAAGTTCGTTGCGTTTGGTTGTGGGCGTTTTTCCTTCTCACTGCTGCCTAGTGCGTTTGCATATTGCTCCCAGTGAATTTTTATCAGAGCATCAATCTTGGAGTTTTAGCCCGAAGCTCCTCTGTGTTGGGCCATCGATTTTGCCCAGCGTTTTACCTCCTTCACTCAATGAATTTACCCCAGTTCACCCTGTGAATTACTTGGAAATTTTCCCAGTGTTTTTACCGCTCACACTCAACGATTTTATTCCTTGGTTTCCTCTGAGTTTAGCGTGGGAAATCCCCGGCGTCTACTCCTTTATTCCCTGCATTTTTTGGGGAAAGAGATTTCTTATTTCTGAGTTTTCGCTTTTTCATTTACCTCCTTTATTCCCTACGATGTCATTTATCCTTCTCTTAAAAATTTGTTTTACCGGAACACTGCCAACACAAGTGTTACGCATATTTTCTTGGGAAATCAATTACTTCTTCAGTTGACGATGGTGACCCCACTTAAGATACTCAGATGCAGTTAAGCTAGCTAAACAACTTACTTGGTGCGTTACCCTTAAAATAGGGAGAAGCGCTATAGAGATTTCCTCTAGAATATCACTTGGAACATGAAAGGATATATTATATTGGAAGGGATATATTGTATTGGTTTCATTATTATAACTTGCTATTTGAAAGGAGTTCAAGATCCTTTAAATGTACCAAGAATATTAATAAAAAGGGCACTGGGGTTATACTTACTCTTGGGGTCAAGAATAGTGGTATTGATTTAGATTGCATCCTTATATTGATGTTGGATTTGTAGTAGAACTTTCATCCACGCCTTGAAATTGATGATTTAGAACGATTGATTGCATGACTAGATTACTTGTGCCTTGGAAATAGGGTTAATAATTAAATGCTTAAGTGTTTAGCCTTGGAATTATATTGTAAATGATCACTTTATCTTTTAGATTTCATGCGCCTTGGATTTTGTTGTGATTAATAGTTAGATTTTGCACGCATTGAATTTTGATGAGGCATGTATTTTTAGGTGATTAATTTTAAACACGCGGCATGAATGATGTATGGTTTATGGTTTAGATTTTACTTTTCTTACGCGCAAAGATAAAAAAAGAATTAAGGTAATGATTGATTGTTGGGATATTTCTTCTTGCACGAAATGAAAGGTCGATGTAATGATTGGTTGATGGCCATTTATTTCTTGCGCCCAAATTTTTCTTTTTTACCTATTGTAAATCGTTGGTTGGGCATAATGGTGGGGTGTTACATATGGTATTAGAGCAGGTTCAACCCTGCGACTGTGGATCATCACACCTTCCACTGTATTAAACCCTTGGTTATTAACTTAGCGCTAATTAAAATTTTAGCTTGCCCGTACCGGTAATCTTTGTTAGAGGACGCCGCAGAGGCTCATGACGTGGTGCCAAGGGAGGAGGTGGGACGGCTCCAGTGGCACCCATGCTAGGGGGGTTTAACCCCAAGGAAAAGAACAAGTATTGGGCGTGAGAATATTGTTGTGGGGGATGCGGTTAGTTTGATGAGGCCCTTCAAGAGAATGTCAAAGGCATTGATTAACCATCTAGATAGAGATTAGGCCAAGGTGCCTGTACCCCTTGAGGGTCCATAGTGCACCCCTGCTAGTATTGGTAGCGTTCACAGAGAACTCGAGAAGGTCGAGTTTCCCGAGTTATTGGGTGCCACAGATGGTGCAGCCCCTAAGGCATGGTTGGAGAACATGGCGATGTGCTTTGCACCTAGCGACTACACCTCCAACATAAAATTTCGCATGACGGTCTTTCATCTGAAGGAGAGTGCTCTTCTATGGTGGAAGACGCTCCTACCACAACTGAACATGGATCTCAAAGATGTGTCATGGGAATTGTTCGAGGAGTAGTTCTGGGAGAGGTATTTGTTAGAGGAATTCATTGAGCACCAGATCAATGAGTTCAACCACTTGCAACAAGGCGGTTGTACGATGCCTATGTATGAGGCCCGATTCATGGAGCTGCTTAGGTATTTCCACATCTAAACATTGAGAAGCTCAAGGTTAACAAGTTTGTGTTCGACCTTAACATTAGCATTCATGCAAAGGTAAGGATCATGATGGCTTAGACGTTGCACGATGCAGTCCAAAAGGCCCTCATTACTGAGGAAGAGCTGAACAATGGGGATCAAGGTAGGACTCTTGCAAGACCGACTGGACGAACAATGTTAGGTGCGTAGCAACATCAAATACCAGTGCAACATACATCAAGGTATCATTATACGTTGTGAGGATCCATGTTCACGACGCCTTGACGACTGACTCCTCAGATAGGAACTCCCTATAAAGGATCAACACATCAACAGCCACGTCTTCCGCAACAACGACTATTTAGGATTGTTTAAGACGAGTTTAGCTATGTGAAAATGGATTTGGGAACCAAGAAGAAGGTTGAAGGCTACATACTGTAGCTTCAACCTGAGATTTTTTGTGATGAAGGCCAACTTGTACGTCACAATATTAGGATCTTATGATGTCATGATCAGTATGGACTAGTTGGAATCGCATGAAGTGATACTCAACTGTAAGACAAAATGGTTGAGTTTGACCGATGATGAGGGACAAATACGGATGATTGCAGGAAGATACTAAGGAGTTTCCCTAAGGTTCATTTCTTCCCAATAGCTATAGAACAACATGTGCAAAGAATACAAGCTATATGCAATACTAGCGCTGAACGATAAGGGTGTGGCAGAAGGATTAGAAAACCTTCCAGAAGTATGATAGTTTGCAGATTTGTTCTTAGAAGAGTTACCAGGTTTGCCACCAGAAAGAGAGGTGGAATTCACCATCGGCTTAAGACCTGGAACTGAACCAATAGAAAGAACGCCTTATCTAGTGTCAACCCCTAAGTTACAAGAGTTGAAATTAAAACTGAAGGAGCCGTTGGACCTAGGATTTGCGTCCAAGTATGTCACCTTGGGGTTCACCTGTTATTTTCATACGAAAGAAAGATGGGTTGTGAAGACTTTGTATTGATTGTCGTCAATCGAATAAGGCAATGATTAAGAAACAATATCTTTTGCCAATAATAGACGATTATTGACCGATTGAAAGGCACGACAATGTTTTTGAAGATCGACTTAAGATCAAGATATCACTGATTACATATCAATGAGGAAGATATTCCTAAGACCACTTTCGAGACAAGGTTCATAAGTTACGAGTTTACCATTTTACTGTTTGGACTGACAAATGCCCCAAGGGTATTCATGAGCTTTATGAATGGGGTGTTCTGTGAGTACATGGAAAAATGTGTTCGAGTAATCATTGATGACATTCAATACATTCTTGGAAGATGGAGGAGCATGACGAGCACTTGCGCTTGGTACTGCAGTGTCTGCAAGAGAACACATTGTATGGGAAATTGTCTAAATGCTCGTTTTGTCAATTGAAGTTTCACCACTTAGGGCTTGTCATCTCCGACGAAGGTATTGTTGTGGATCCAACAAAGGTCGAGGCTATTATGGAATGGACTATGCTGATGAATGTCCCCGAAGTGCGTATTTTCATGGGTTTAGCGGGATACTATAGATGGTTCGTCAAGGGTTTTCCATGGAATTGCAAAAGAAGACCAAGAGTTTGTTTGGACCGAGAAATGCACAGAGGAATTTTGGAGTCTCAAGGAGATGTTGATGACAACATCGATACTAAACGTACTTGACATGTATGCATACTTCTTGGTATGCACTGACATGTCCAAGGAAGGCTTAGGCAGAGTCTTGATGCAAGATGGTCTAGTGATAGCTTAAATCTCGAGAACGTTGAGAAGGCATGAGGAGAAATATGTGACACACAATTTGAAGTTGTTATCCATTATATGTGCCTTGACAATTTGGAGACATTACCTTATTGGATGAAATTTCAAACTAAAAATGGACCACTATGGACTAAAACACATATTTACGCAAAGAGAGTTGAATGCGCAACAATGATGTTTGTTGGAATTGCTTAGTGCGTACGATTTCGAGATTACTTATATAAAGGGAACAATGAATAGAGTGGCAGATGCATTGAGTTGGATCTCACACATATTTTCAGTGACGCCTCTTCAAACGAATATACGTGAAAATATTTTAACTTTACAACACGATGATGACTGGTATAAGGAGGTCAAGGATTTTATCGGACAAAACACAATGATGGTACCAAAATTTGAGCGATTTACTATGGACAACGATAGATTATTGAGATTTAGAGGTCTAATTTACGTTCCACCCAACGACGAGTTGAGAAGTTTTATCCTAAACGAGCCTCATAGAGAAGTGTACATGGCTCATCCTTGAGTCACGAATATGAGGGAAAACCTTAGACCCTTATTCTTATGGAAATGAATGAAGGAAGACATAGTCAACTATGTGGCCAAATGTCTAGAATGTCAGCAAGTGGAGGTTGAAAATAGACATTTGGTAGGAATAATACAACCACACACTATTATAGAATCGAAATGGAAGGTCATTTCGATGGATTTCATTGTTGGATTTCCATTGAAGGCAAGGAGACACGACTCGATTTTTGTGGTAGTCAACACTTTGACGAAGAGTGATCATTTTATTCCTGTGCGTATGACATATCAGGCACCTAAAATAGCTAGAGTTTTCATCAGTGAGATTGTGAGGCTACATGGAGTGCCTAAAAGGATTATATCGGATAGAGGATCGATTTTAACAGGATGATTTTTTACTAGTTTCCAAGAGGCCTTGGGAACCCAACTTAATTTTAGTACTGCGTATTGCTGGAAACAGACAGTAAGACTGAGTGAACAAACCAAATCTTGGGGGATATGTTGCATATGTACATGATGGACCAACAGAAGCATTGAGAAGAATTATTTCCACTGGTAGAATTTGCATATAACAACAGTTATCAAAGCACCATTAAGATGGCCTCTTTCGCGTTTCTTTACGGGTGACCATGTCAGGTGCCTTTGAGTTGGGATCGACTTGAGGATAAGTTCCTGGTGGGACCAAAAGTTATCAAAGAAATAGAATATAAAATGAAAACAATAATACAAAGGATCAAGGAAATGCAGGATCAACATACGAGTTATGCAGATGCACATCGTGTCGATCGTAGTTATGAAGTTTGCGATCAAGTCTTCTTACGGGTGAAACCGCATAAGAGTTTGATCAAGTTTTGAAAGGGTGATAAACTCTCTTCTAGGTTCATGGTACCTTTCGATATTGTGGAAAGGAAGGGGCCTGTGGCCTATCAAATAGCCTTGCCTAATTGTTTGAGGCGTATGCATAATGTTTTTCATGTATCTGTTTTGAGACATTATGTTAGTGATCCTACACATGTTATTGACATGAGTACCTTGCAGGTATATAAAAAGCCTGTGCTCACGGCGGAGCCAATCCACACTTGGAGCATCACATTTGACAGCTACAACGTCAAACAATAGATCAGGTCAAGGTCCAGTTGGACAACTATAGTCCACACTCGACGACCTGGGAGGACGCATATGATATGCCTCAACAGTTACAATTTTTGTTGATAGATAGACTTATGATATTGTGATCCATTTTATTTTGGCACTTATTTACTGTGAAACTTCAGGACGAAGTTTAAAACAAGAGGGGGTGTATGTAAAATCCCTCTCTTGTGCATAGTGAGCAGACTTATTCTTTGAGGACACTTGCGTGCAAGTGATTTGGTCCTTTATACGATTGGTTGTTGTGATTATGATAATGATATATTGTTGATTTGATGATATGTTATTTTGTTGCATTTACATAGACAGGTGCTATTGACTGGGTTCTCTTGAGTGTGTAGGAATCTCGACATTGGGGATGCAGAGGCATTGATAAAACCCCTTGAACTTTGGATTGAGTCAGGGAGTGGACTGTTAGGGTTTGAATGTTGTTGAAGTGAGATATGTACAAATGATTAGATGTTATGATGATTAATTATTATTGCTGGCATGATTCGTTGATGGATGCAGGTTGACGATATCTTGCCAACCAAAATCACATTTGGAGTAGAGGGGTCACGCACAACAACTAGAGACATTAAGGGAGTGGTGTGGAAACAACCCTACCACAACCTACTAACACTCTCACCCTGGCTCGAACTGTAGGTTAACGATTACCTAGTTTGAGAAGACCAATGATGTCGTGAGGGAAGACTGTGAAAGTCACTCACGATGATTCTAAGGGGTGTGCAATAAGGCAGGAGACTTATTCCTTAGAGGCCTTTAGTCTCCCACAAGATCATCTGGTGGAGTATTAACTCCAGGGGTTTGACATCTACCAAATTCAATCAAGAGGTGAGTGGCACCCTTGGAGCACGTAGTGCGTCTTGAAGGGCATGTCGCGCAAAGAAAACAGAAAGAGGCGAGTGGCACCCTTGGAGCACGTAGTGCATCCTGAAGGGCACATCGCAATTTTAACTATGATAAGTTAATAAACCTAGTGTGTAGAAAATTATGCCTCCTTAGGACCTAGTCGGCCTTAAAATGAATGGCGTGATAGGTAAAGTTTAATAAGAATTTTTCCCTTAAAAATTGTCACCCAACCTAGGGAAATTAAAACCTGGGTCTAAGTAGAACATGTGGATAAAGAAAAACTAATTAAACATGTAACAAGAAGGGGGGTAAGAAATTCAAACTTAATTATTAAAGTAATTTTTTTTTATAATGGAGGATTAAATTTATTAAAAGGGTAAGTGGTTGTTTTTATCTACACTTGCTAAATTGATATTTTTTGTTAAAAACAAAAAAGGGGGAAGCTTAAAAAAAAAAGGAAAAAAATGGAAACTCAAAGAAAAGGGGAAACTTAAAGAAAACGATGAATGTCTAACATAGTAAGGAATCTTGCCTTTGGAACTTTCTATTTATGAACTCAAATAGGAATTAAGTAAGGCGTAAGTCATTTAAGAATTGTAAGGGAATTTTGGGACACCGAGGAGCATTTTTAAGAATGCTTTTAGGTGCACGAGAGAAATATGAATATTTAATTAATTAATAAAATTGATTTTCTGGTGCAACTAGGGGATCAAGCGACATGTGTACGAGGGAGGTTTTTTTTAATTAATTAAATGAAAAACAAATCTAATGAGGGTTTTGGGAAACTAATGACTAGGAAAACACTATAAAAAGGATGGCGGATGAAGAGTGTGGATCACATCTAGCTTGTGTAACGTTACACCGCTGAAATTTTATCCTGATTGAGCTTATCTTGTGGGAGTTAGGATACCTGGCTCGGGTAACAAGTGGTAGCTTGAACTTGCGAGAAAAGCTGGGTGCTAACATTCTCTGGTATTGTGTGCGTAGGCCCCTTGCGGCTCGAGGGGCTCAGGGGGAACAAAAGTACCCCTAGAGTTGGTTGTGAGGTATCAGTGAGGTCTCATCGGTTTGTAAGACAGAGTTGGACGGAGTGCACGCAGGACAATGACTTTCGGTTATTCGCATTTGGCTACGGTACATATGCGCATAATTTGTATTAAGTAATAGCTCAATTTCTTGTTCATAGGTTTATTTACTGTCGAAATCTCGCTTGCGTAGATGCTGTTAAAAGAAAAAGACTATGTTTCGGACTCAGGGCCATTATTTATTTTACTCTTTGTTTTTATTGTTTTTAATACACGTAATTGTGTTTTTATATTATTTTCCTTTATCCTTTAAGTTATTAGTCCGTTCCTAAGCACTCGGCCAGGAGCTTAATCCACCATCTTTCACTCCGGTGTTAAATATTTAGATTCAAATGCCCTACTTTCCTGTGCACGCATAATAAAGTGAAGGATAATTTCTTTGCCCAACAAATCACTTATTATGTACAGCGAAAACACTTATTTATTTATCGGCGTTTCTAGTTTCTTTATTCAGCCAATTTCTTTTGTGATTGCCCTGTTAAATCCTTTTTGTGTACCACAAAATGCTTATTTATTTCTCTACGATTAATGTTTTTTAATATGGGTCGATCTTTGTCTGATTATACAATGTTCCTTGGTATTGTTATATGTTGTTTCATAGTATGTAGATCCTTCCTTGATTTGTTGACTCGTTTGTCTTAAGATGATATGCTCATTGTAAAACATAGGTTCAACTAGCTAATCGAATTCATATATTTACTTAATAACTGTGTTGTAAATTAGTTCGAATGATTCCAATGATATGAATTGGATTTTGTGCTAACTGATTTTGTAATAATTTGACTCGCAACAAGAAATTTTTCGTGGTTAAAATCTTATTTTATTGACTCATTGACCACCTGTAATCAATCTAACTGTCTCTCTCAAAGTTCTCATGGACTAGCGATGAAAATATTGTCGTGTTCTATGTTTTTTGGGGGTCGAGAATCTGGAGCGAGTGAAATATTCATTAGGGTTATCTGGGTTGAATGCCGATATTTTTTGTGAATTTGTCATTGCCTACTTCATATTTTTAGATATTCTGAATGCTCCACCTGGTATATGATTTATGCAAGTTGTTTGAGTGCGCCTTAAGATACATCCCTATCTCTCATCTTCTGTCTAGATTAACACAAAATTTTACAGTTTACAGATTAAATTTTTATTTGGAAACCTGTGTCTAGCTACGAGTGAAGCGGTGCTTTAAACCTCGTAGTGTTTGGAGTTCTACTGAATTTCTTGGATAATAGTTGTCCTTTGATTACTGGTAACGTAAGTCGTTACGAACTTGATTTTGGATTGTATTTATTGTGATTCTCTCTAGACGAATTCATTTTTGTTTTTACTCTCACAAATATGAACTCGTTCCTAAAGATTTTGGATGGTGTATTCAATGCGGGGTTAATCTTCTATTGATCCCATAAATTCCCTTCGCCACCTAGAGTATGGATGTAAGGATATCTCAAATATGTTGGATTGATTGGTTGTCTTCCAAGCTTCATCCTTGAATGATTGCCTCCAAATCCAAGAGACTGATTGATAGTCTTCGGATAGGACTAGACTTTCGGTCCCTGAGCAACAAGTAGACTACAGTCCACACGAGTGGAGATCGAGTGAGATTTTACCCTATCATAATTTTGAGGCAATCTCTAAACTGACCTTATCCCTATCGCACAACTCTCTTGAATTATTTTGTGTACTTGTTACTTTTCTACAAAGTGTTGGATCATGTTGTCATTGATGCCAATGGTTTGATTACTTGGGAGATTGTTGGATCATATTTATTGATACAGGTTTGGGTAATGGACCCAAGATTGTTTGATGAGTAACGGTATGAGTTATGATATATTTCCAGATAATAATATTATATATGGATAGTACATGTCAAGATAATCACATTGATGTGATTGATGTCTATTGATGGGAGAGATTGATATGGAGAGATCGTCACATTGACTATTGATGTAGAGCATGCCTTGTCTACATGTTGACATCAATAATTTTTAATTGGTTTTGGTAATTGGTGTTGACATCAATGTTAGTATTGCCATCAATGCCAAAGGGGGAGATTGTTGGATCATGTTGTCATTGATGCCAATGGTTTGTCATTGATGCCAATGGTTTGATTACTTGGGAGATTGTTGGATCATATGTCATTGATGTAAATGG
>JASDQU010737092.1:275345-286693 GCA_032191745.1 Picea mariana | reverse complement strand
CAGACTGCTTGTAAAACAAAAGATAGAGTATGAAAAGTCATCGTGGAAAGCGGTAGCACATACAATCTTGTTTCTACAGATATGGTAGAAAAGATGGAGCTGGAGACTATCATACATCCAATCCCATATAGAGTTTCATGGCTACAAAAAGGACATCAGGTAAATGTCACTAAACAATGTTTAGTTGAATTTAAAATAGGAGGATATAATGATGAAATATTATGTGATTTCATTCCCATGGATGTTTTTCATCTATTGTTGGGTAGACTGTGGCAATATGATAGGAATGTGATTCATGATGGGAGAAAGAACACATACACCCTAGAGAAAAATGGGAGAATGCAAATGTTGCTGCCGATTAAGGACAAAGAAGTGAAACCAGAGGTGAGCAACACTATACTTCTCATGAGTGGGAAGAAACTTCTTAATGAGGTTAAGAAGAAGGAAGACATACAATTTATTGTGGTCAGGAAGCCTAGAATTGTTTTGACCAATACAAGAGTGGATGATTTACCAAAGGAAATCCAGAAGTTGCTAGAAGAGTTCACTAATATAGTAGTGGACGAACTACCTTGTTTGTTACCACCGATCAGGACTATAAGCCATCACATTGATCTTATACCTAGAGCCAGTTTACCAAACAAAGTAGTGTATAGATTGACACCATAGGAGAATGAAGAAGTTAAGAAGCAGGTCCAAGACTTAATGGACAAAGGATTGATTCGAGAGATCTTGAGTCCATGTGCTGTTCCAACAGTGCTCAGCCCAAAGAAGGATGGAGGCTGGAGTATGTGTACAGACTCAAGAGAGATCAATAAGATTACCATCAGATATAGATTTCCATTACCAAGGATGGATGATTTGATGGATTTCTTGAGTGGAGCGAGATTTTTTTCAAAGATTGATTTGAAAAGCAAATATCATCAGACTCGTATGAGAGAAGGTGATGAATGGAAGACAACATTCAAGACAAATGAGGGGTTGTATGAATGACTTGCCATGCCATTTTGTTTAACAAATGCACCCAATACTTTCATGAGACTGATGAACAAAGTCCTGAAAGATTTCATTGGGAAGTTCGTCATTGTATATCTTAACGATATATTAATTTTCAGCAAGACAGAAGCAGAACACTTAAAGAATTTAGCTGCAGTGATGAGGAAGTTATATCAAGAGAAATTGCTAATTAACATGAAGAAATCATCATTTATGAGGACAAAACTCATTTATTTGGGTTTTTTTTATCTCTGCAAACAATTTGAAGATGGACCCAGAAAAGGTGAATGCAATTAAGAATTGGCCATCACCGAAAAGTGTGTTTGAAGTTTGAAGCTTCCATGGTTTGGCTAGTTTCTTTAGGAAATTCATATGAAATTTTAATGGGACTAGCACACCAATGATGGATATGGTGAAGAAAAGACACAAATCTTTTCACTGGACAAAAGAAGTAGAGAAGAGTTTCAATCTGTGGAAGAAGAGGATCATTGAGTAGCCGATTCTAGTTTTTCCAGATTTCAGTAAGAAATTCCAGGTCAAGTGTGATGTGAGTGGATTTGAAATTAGAGTGGTCTTGAGACAAGATGATAGAACGATCACATACTAAAGTGAAAAACTGAATGAAGCGAAGGTTAAGTACTCCACATATGACAAAGAATTCTATGCGGTCATACAAGCGCTGAAGAAATGGAGGCATTATTTGGTTCCCAAAGGAGTTTGTTTTGTATAGTGATAATCATGCTTTACAATTCGTGACTCAACAGGAGAAGTTGAACCAAAAACACGTTAAATGGGTTGAATTCATGCATAANATATGAGGCATCTGAGAATCCAGTTCTCAAAGATAGAAGCCAATGGATTGAATACATGATCTAGGATGGATTATTGTTCAGAGGCAATCAACTATGTATTCCAAAATGCTCCATGAGGGAGAATCTACTGAAAGAAAAACACAATGGAGGATTGGTCAGACACTTAGGTCATGATAAGACGTTCTCAAAATTGAATGGCTTATATTTTTGGCCAGGGATGAGGACAGATGTTAAGCAATTTGTGGACAGATGTAGAATTTGTCAGCATACAAAAGGAAAAAGGAAGAACACAGGGTTATACCAGCCATTACCCATACCTACAAGGCTGTGGGACACAGTGAGCATGGATTTTGTACTGGGACTGCCAAGGATGCAAAGAGGCTATGATTCGATATTTATGGTAGTCGACAGATTTTCCAAGATGGCACATTTCATACCATGCTAGAAAACTAGTGACACAACTCATATTGCGAACCTGTTTTTCAAGGAAGTCATCAGACTTCACAACTTGCCAAGGAGTATTATTTCTGATCAAGATACCAAGTTCATGGGACATTTTTGGAGGACTTTATGAAAGAATCTAGGGACAAGTTTATCTTTTAGCTCATCATATCAACCTTAGATGGATGGGCAGACAAAAGTTGTGAACTTAAGCTTGGGGGATTTGTTGAGGATCTTAATGACTGAACACCACAGTCAGTGTGATCATATTCTGTCACAGGCAGAATTTTCTTATAATGATTCACTCAACAGAAGCACAGGGTAGAGTCCATTCCAGATTGTATATGGAATGTAGCCTAGGGGAGTTTCTGAATTGAAAGATTCAGAGAAAAATGAATTTAGAAGTGCTAGCGCAGAGAATTTTGCAGAAGCAATGAAGGAGCTTCACAGCCGAGTCAAAGAGCGATTGCAGAATTTAAATCAAGAATACAAGAGTAGAGAATATCAACACATGAGAGAACTTCAATTTGAAGTTGGTGATTTGATTCTTGCACATCTGAGGAAGGAAAGGTTCCCAAGGGGAACATATAACAAGTTGAAGATGAAAAAGATTGGACCATGTAAGGTCGTGAAGAAATTTGGGGCAAACGCATATGAGATTGAATTACCCGATGGTATCAAAATTTCACCGATATTCAATGTTGCATATTTGTACCCTTACAGTGCTGAAGAAGCAGGAGCAGAGGATAAACAAACATAAATTCAATGGACTAAACAAATGCCTGTAGCTGAAAAGCCACAGATGGAAATCATAATTGACAAGAGGATTAGCCAAAAGACCAGGAGGAAGGAGTATTTTGAATACTTGGTCAAATGGAAGGGACATCCAATTGAAGATGCCAGTTGGAAATATGAAGCAAAAATTCAGAAGAATGGACAAACTGTGCAAGAGCTCATGAACAGGAGTTCATGAAAATTTTCAAGCGAGGGAGTATGATGTAGGAGCATCGTAAGCAGTCAAACGAGCGTGAAAGAAGAAACCAGCTGGGACAAGCGCTAACACATTTTTCACATTTCGAAATTTTTTGAAAGATTAAGAAGCGGATATAAATGTAATAGAAGGAAGCGTACTTGCATTTACGTCTGCTAGTTTTAAACAGATCGTGAGCGATTTGCTCTCATCTATCAATGTAAAAGGCATTTAAGCTAGTTAATGGAAGCGGGTAGGTCTGAATTAATAGATTAGACAGTTTTAGAGGATAGGAGGGAAAATGGATATAGACACCCACATTCTTGTATCATTGTATCATTATCATAGAACAAAAGGAGAGTTGTAGAAGAGAGTTGGAAAGAAGAATCCATGTACAGGAGCTTTGAATTAATATATGAAGCTTGAATCAGATTTCATGGTGTTATGATGTTTATTGTTTACATATGTTGAATGGTATGTTTACAGTTGTTTTATTCTCTCTGTTATGCATTTTTTCAATGCTGTGTTGAATGTATGATTTCATGCTAAATGTTTGAAGTCTGAGAGAGAAAGAGAGTGAGTTTCAATTGTTTCTATTCCTGAGTGAGAGAAGTTCCTGCAAGGAGTGTAGTGAAACGTCCGTAAGGTGTGCATTGACGAAGTTATGAGTTTTATCTCAGGAAGCTCAGGAGGGATACCATTGTTCTTATTCCAGCAGAAGTCTAGGAGAAGCACAGAAGCCATGCAAGGAGTGTGAAGGCTGTTGGAAGTGTTAGGACTTATCAACTAAGTTTGAAAGGCAAAGGATTGTTGTTGCAGAGGGTGCATAGAGTCGAAGAATCAAATACTCATAAGTATTTGGAAGAGTTCCGCAAGGAGTGCGTGCAGGAGTTCTTTTAAGACTCAAGATTGCGAGTGAAATCTTAGAAGGGTTAGCACCTTTGAAATTACTCAAAGGGAGATTGAAAATGTCTCGCAAAAGTTAAGTCCCTGTGGGAGAATACTGGTTCATTTCGCAGAAGCTGTCAAGGAGGGAACGAGTGGTTGAAATTCTCTGTGGAGAATTCACGAAGTCGCGAGGATCGTGGGATTCCGTGAAGCTGCAAATAGGATAAGCGTTGGTTGAATCGACCCTTCAGGAGGTAAGACTCAACGTGGACCGTTGATTGTGATAGTGGAGCCATCAAATCATTTCAGAATTTTGGATTTCGAAGTGGTAGGGGAACCGTAGTCGAAGGCTTGTTCAAGTCCCACAAGCCGAGAAGAGGGACAGGTGGCGAGAGTCCACGTCAGAGATAGAAAGAATTTGAGTGGATAGGTGGCATGTCTTCGTCAAATAGGCGGAGTCAAACCTTGTTGAACATTTTGGGGTTTTGGAGGTCGAAGGGATGGGAGCCTTGCATCCGGATTCGCGAAGTCGCGAAGTTCGAAACTTTGATGAAGTGAAAAGTCCATTGGGAAGCTAACCTTTACTGAACGCATTATAATTCATCATTTTGGGTTTCAGAGTTTGTAGAGACAGGAACTCTCGACAACAGGGATCACGAAAACGTGAAACCCGAAGTCTCGTTTCGGTGAAGGGCGTAATCTTATTGAGATCGGGAGACTTGAGTGGTGCTTTTTGGTTGATCACATGGGGCATACTCATAAGGATCTGTGGATACATCGTCGTGTGTGTAAGGGATTCCCTGTGGGGAAAATCAAAGAGTCAATCAGACTCAAGGGAAGATTTGGAACGATCCTGCAGAGATCTTGACCTGAGGGTTCATGGGTCCAATCGAGGAGTGGGATATGAACCTGATTTTGTGGTTGTTGAACAAAGTAGAGTATGATTTCCTAAGAAATGATTTTGGGCTAAAATTCAATGGCCTAGGATCTAAGAAAGATACTAAGGAATATGGGTCATGGATGGGTCCCTAAACTATAATATATTTCCTCCATTTTGAATTGATGGATCATAAGTGTAGATTTTAACCTTGTACAATTATTTACTACAAATAAATTTCCAGTAAAAGAACAGAAAAGATACAATGGAAAATACAAACATTACATAGATATTTTTCCCCTGGAAACCCAAACTGGGAAAACTAGCATTTCTATATTCATTCATAGTGATACATTGTTTACAATACATTATACATATAAGATCCATCGACATCCAAAAACCTAACCCAATGACCTAGATTAGTCAACAACCCTATTTCCGTAACCGAAAATAGAGAACCATCGGCAAAAACCATGTGTCATAAAACCACCCAACAATGAACATGAAAATTGAGGCAACACAAAAAATGAGGAAAAAATGTGACACGTTTCTCGAAGTAAAAATATTCTCAGGGGCATTTCCCATGAACCCCTGTTCAAGGGGTCTATCATCCCCCTCAAACCTGCCTGCATGCCCGACACAATGTAGCAAACACTAGGGCTAGTCATGCAAAGAATATAACACGTACCCAACAAAATGTGGGATACAATATTGGTTCTAACATTTGGTGCAACATGGAAGGGTATCCTCACCAAATATGTTCTTTGAGGTTGAAATTTATTTATCTATGACCTAGTAGACATAGTTTCAAGGAACATGAGCCATGGATGGGGACGTAAACCACGATATAGGCCCTTGCAAAGATTTTTTTTTTCTAGTAATTGGCTAAGGGAATAATAACTTGGTCTGACACACCAACGAAGGACCTTCTCACTCAAGTCATTATTTGAGTTCAATTCCTATGGGAATACATATTAAAGGAGATACTTATAAGGAATTCAAGTCCTCAAAATAAGTCTAGATGATAAAATATGCTATATGGATGGAATCATTATCCCAAGACTCATTGATTCGGATTATGTTGATCCTTGACAAAAACGTTTTTCCAACAAAGAAGGAACACCTTTAGTAACCACTCACAAAACTAGATCAAATATCAACACACCGATGTTTTGACATGGTAAAACCCCTATGAGGAAACATCTAGTTGTTGATGCCTTATCCATGAGACTTGCAACCTTCTCTATGATAGAGATCTAAGCAGACTCGAAGTCCATTCTCATGAAATACTCCAAGAATACCTTTTCTTGTGAGCTAATGGAGGGAAGTATCAAGGATGATAGGTACATGGTAGTAGGTGACATCATCTACTACAAAGATAGAATATATCTTATCCTTGAGTCCACACTCAAGGATAAAATTTTGAGGGAAGCACATGATGCAGCACTGGTATGGAATTGGGGGTATCTGAAGACCTACAGGCAGGTTATGGAGAGATTATCATGGAAGGGTCTCAAATGGGATTTGCTTTATCATGTGAGGGAATGCATGAATTTCCAATAGAGCAAGTCAGATTTCACACATCCTACAGGATTGCTCCAACCCTTACCGATCCTAGAACAAAAAGGGGAAATCATCTCCATGGATTTCATCACAGGATTACCAAAGGTGTAGGGTAGGGAATTTATTTATGTGGTAATGGAAAGGTTGAATAAATATGCACACTTATTTTCCATTCCTACAGAGTACAATGCATCTCAAGTAGAAAATCTATTCTTTAGGGAGGTGTTCATACTCCATGAATTTTCGAGGAACATAGTCAATGACTGAGATAGAAGGTTTCTTAGTGTGTTTTGGCATGAGTTGTTAAGGTTACCTAGTAAATTTTTTATGCCTAGCACTAGCTATCATCCCAAGAAAGATGGGTAGACCAAGGTAATAAACAAATGGATTGAGGGGTACCTGAGTAAATATGTGTCAAGGACATGATGAGCATGGATAAAATGGTTGCATCTCGATGAGAATTGCTACAACACCACTCATCACATGTCCATCGAGATGAGCCCATTCAGGGAATTGTATCGATATAATGCTTTGTATTTTTTGTATTTGGAGTTTGGAGAGAGAAAGCATCCCAAGGATAATGATTGGTTACAGGAAAGTTAGGACATCTTAAGAGTCCTGAAGAGAAATTTGCAGGCCGCTTAGAATCACTAGAAAATGTATGCAGAGAGACAAAAGGTAGAACACAACTTTGAGTTTGGAGATATCATTTTTCTCATATTAAAGTCATACAAACATACATCTTTGATGAGGAGTGGTGTAGAGAAGCTTAAGACTTTCTTTTACGGGCCCCATAAGGTGATAAGGAGAATTGGGAAAGTAGAATACGAGTGTTGGTTGTGGAGCCTAATTATATTCTTGATTCAGAGCTCTTTGTTTTCAGTCATGTTTATACCCCATGAAGACTTTACAACCTAGAAGAATGTACACTCCTGCACGCGGGGGAGTGCAGATGGGGTTACCCCCTCCTGTGGGGTCTCGGGGCAAGCGGGATTTTGGCAGGGGTTTGGGGGCGAAGCCCCTGAAGGAAANAACTCTCTTTTATGAAGGAAATGTATTGTGGATATGCATCATTTCGAATATTGTATTATGAGTGAGGATATTATGAGAGAAAGAAGAGTAAGTTACAACGGGTGTGTTGTAGGTGGTATCCCTTCATTATGGGATAATAATAAATGAATGTCCTGGCAATTTCTCTGGTGGACGTAGCCCACACTGGGTGAACAACATATATCTATGTATCTATTGTATTTGGTATATTATGTGTTTTATTTCTGCATTTGTTTTATTTATTTCTGCATTTGTTTTATTTATTTCTCCATGGTCCTGTTTTTCTAACAACTAGTATCAGAGAAAAATGTAACTCACAGGAAAAGAGGGTTCCTGGTTCGAGTGGACACAATGGCGAAATATGGAAAGTTTAGGGTCGAAATATTTAATGACCAAAACTACCAGTTATGGAAGATGCATCTGGAAGATTATTTATATCAGAAGGATCTATTCCTACCATTGGGTGGAATAGAAAAGAAGTCGACGACCATGAAGGATGAAGAATGGGAGGTTCTTGATAGAAAGGGACTAGGAACGATACAACTGAGCCTGGAAGCGTCGATGGCTTTCAATATTTTAAAAGAAAAGAAAATGAAGGAGCTGATGGATGCATTGGATAAATTGTATGAAAAAACCTTGGCGTCCAATGAGGCATTTTTAATGAAGATATTATTTAATATGAATATGTCATAAGGTTGGTATATTGCAGATCATTTAAATGAATTTAATACGGTTACTAATCAACTAAGTTCGGTAAAAGTGGACTTTGATGATGAGGTCAGAGCTCTTCTAATCTTTTGCTCATTGCCAGAAAGCTGGAACATCTTGGTCATGGCTATAAGTAACTTTGTCTCTAGTTCAAACACTTTAAAATTTGATGATGTTGTTGGTGTTATCCTTAGTGAGGAACTGCGTTGGAAAAACACACTTGAGACATCAAGTAATGCGTTTAACATGGAGAATAGGGGAAGACAAAAGGATAGAGGAAATGACTCACAGAACCACGATAATTCTAGGAAGGGCAGATCCATGTCCAAGATAGAGTGATGGAATTGTGGGAAGAAAGGACATCTAAAGAAAGACTGAACACTCCAAAGAAACAAAGAAATGGATAGTAGGAGAAAAATCAGGAAGCAAATGTAACAGGTGAAGTGTTACAAGATGCTTTGATTTTCTATGTAGATAATATTTTTGAGTCTTGTGTAGTAGATTTAGGGGATTCATTTCATGCCACATCCCATAGGAAACATTTTTTAGATTATGTTCAAGGTGATTTTGGACAGGCTCATTTGAGTGATGATGCACCATGCAAAACTGTTGGAATAGGAAAGGTAAAAATAAAGAAAAGGAATGGAAACCAATCATTTTTGAAAGAGGTAGGACATGTTCGATATCTAAGGAAAAATGTAACTTTGACAGGGAAGTTGGCAAGCGAAGGTTGTATATCGATATTTACAGAAAAGGTGTGGAAGGTCACCAAAGTGTCATTGGTGATAACAAAAGGAGAAAAGGTAGGTACATTGTATTTATGTTCTCGTAATACTGACTCTTCTATCTCTTTAGCTTCTACAGGAGTGGATACAACATTGTGGAATCATAGGCTTGAGCACATGAGTGAGGAGGGGATGTAAGTACTTCACAAAATAAATTTGTTGCCAGATCTTAAACAAATTGATTTGGATTTCTGTGAGAATTGTGTTTATGGAAAACAAAAGAGAGTTAGATTTCTCAGAGTCAGAAAATAAAAGACGAGTGAAAGGTTAGAGCTTGTGCATATAGATGTATGGGGACCAACTTAGGTATCATCTCCTGGTGGCTCTCGTTATTATGTTACTTTTATTGATGATGCAACTACAAAAACTTGGGTTTATTGCATTCTAAAAAAATCTGATGTTTTTTATACTTTTAAGAAATGGAAAGCTTTGGTTGAGAATGAGACAGGAAAAAGGTTGAAGTGTCTCAGATCAGAAAATGGAGGGGAATATTGTAGCAAGGAGTTTGATTATTACTATTCATACCATGGGATTCAGAGAGAGAAGACAGTTCTAGGAACACCAAAAGAAAATGGTGTGTGAGAAAGGATGAACATGACAATCATGGAGTATGCAAGGAGTATGAGATTGCATGCTTGTTTGTCCTTACATTTATGGGTAGATGTTGTAGATATTGTTGTTTACTTAATAAATAAAGGACCTTCAATCTCTTTTGATGGTCGAATTTCAGAGGAAGCATGGATAGGTAAAAAGGTAAACTATTCATTTTTGAAGACTTTCGATTGTGAATCGTTTGTCCATATTGATAAAGAAAATATAACAAAGATTGAGGAAAAATCCAAGAAGTGTACCTTTATTGGATACACTGTTAATGATTTTGGTTATTATTTATGGGATTATGAAAGTAACAAAATCATTAGGAGTAGAGATGTCATCTTAAATGAGAAGGTCATGTACAAATATTAGTTGTAGGGAAAGAAACAGGAAAAATAAAAACCAGAATACATAGTGCTTGATGAGATCACTGAAAAAGAAATTCCAAAGGAACTAGAAAATCAAAATGTACAACAATAAGAGCAGGAGGTACCTCAAAATCCTGCAAGTGTTATTAGAATATCTACCAGGTTAAGTAGACCCACTGAACAATACTCTCATTCATTGTATTATTTATTGTTGATTGATTCTGGTAAACCAGAATGTTATCAAGAGGCAATGCAGGTAGACACAAAAAAGAAGTGGAAGCAAGGCATGAAAGAGGAAATGGATTCCTTGGTAAATAACTAGACTTGGGACTTGGTTTAGTTTCCTGCAGGAAAAAGGTCATTGAAAAATAAATAGGTTTACAAGTTGAAGGAAGAAGATGGAGGAAAAAAGTGGTACAAGGCTAGACTTGTTGTAAAGGGGTTTGCACAAAAGAAATGTATAGATTTTAATGAAATATTTTCTCTTGTTGTTAAAATTACTTCAATTAGGACTATTTTAAGTCTTGTGGGAGTAGAATATTTTCATCTTGAACAGTTACATGTAAAAAACAAATTCTTCATGAGGATTTAGAGGAAGATATTTATATGCAATAGCCATAGGGGTATGAGGTCAAAGGGAAGGACAATTTGGTGTGCAGGTTGAAGAAGAGCTTGTATGGCCTAAATCAAGCTCCAAGGAAATGGTATTTGAAGTTTGACAGGTTTATGACAGAACAAGGTTATAGTAGATATCATTTTGATCATTATGTTTATTTTAAAAGGATAGAAAATGGAAGAGATATTATCTTGCTATTGTATGTAGATGACATGCTTGTTGCAGGGTCTAATATGTAGGATATAATTATGTTCAAGAATAAATTAGCTAATTCATTTGTGATGAAAGATTTGGGTGATGCAATGAAAATCCTTGGTATGAGAATAGCAAGAGACAGGAAAATCGCAAATTGACATTGTCTCAAGATGAGTACATAGAGAAGGTGTTGGAGAGGTTTAGAATGCAAAATGCAAAACCAGTTAGTACACTTTTGGCCAGCCATTTCAAATTAACTAAGGAAATGTGTACCAAGACACAGGAGGAGATATAATACATGTTCAGTGCTCGTTATTCATCAACAGTTGGAAGCTTGATGTATGTGATGATTTCGATAAGACCATATATTGCACATGCAGTGGGATTTCTGAGAAGGTATATCAAAAATACAAGTAAAGAACATTGGGAGGCAGTAAACTGGATTTTTAGGTATTTGAAAGGTATTGTTACTCATGCATTATTTT
>JASDQU010737092.1:257549-275295 GCA_032191745.1 Picea mariana | reverse complement strand
ACAGTTGGAAGCTTGATGTATGTGATGATTTCGATAAGACCATATATTGCACATGCAGTGGGATTTCTGAGAAGGTATATCAAAAATACAAGTAAAGAACATTGGGAGGCAGTAAACTGGATTTTTAGGTATTTGAAAGGTATTGTTACTCATGCATTATTTTTTGGAGGTTCATACATGGTTCTACGGGGACAAGGATATGTTGATTCAGATATGGAAGGTGATAAAGATAGAAGGAGGAGCACCACAAGGTATGTTTTTACTATAGGTGGAATATCAATAAGTTGGATTTTGAAAATGCAAAAGATTTTTCACTTTCAACAATAGAGGTAGAGTATGTTGCTGACAGAGAGGCTAGTAAAGAGATGATTTGGTTACAGAGACTTATCGAGGAATTAGGAAAGAAGAAGGAGAATAGAAGGTTGTAATGTGAGAGTGAGAGTGTCATTAATATTGAAAAGAACTCACCCTTCCATTCAAATACTAAGAATATACATCTCAGGTACCATTTCATACGATCCGTCTTGGAAGATGGACATTTGAAGTTGGAAAAGATACACACTAGCCAGAATCTTACAGACATGTTAACAAAGGGAGTAACTAGGGATAAATTGAGTTCCTTCTCATTTTCAGTTGGTATTCAAGCATGAATATGAATATGAGAAATTTTCCAGGTCCAATAAGGATCATAGTCCAACATATACAACAACGATGGAGTTGTTGAGATCAGTCTCCAAGTGGGAGATTATTGGTTGTGGAGCCTGATTATATTTTTGATTCAGAGGTCTTTGTTTTCATCCGTGTTTATACCCCATAAAGACTTTACACCCAAGAATAATGTACACTCCTCAACGTAGGAAAGTGCATGGGGTTTACCCCCCCTTCAGGGTCCGAGGGCAAGCGCCCCCCAAAGGAAAAATTGTCTTGTAAATGTATATTGTAATTTCATTGTAAATCTGGACCATTCATTATAAAGTCGTAGATATGATAGTAGAAGTTATGTTAGGTTTTTTTTTCCCTATAAGGAAACCCTCTTTTATGAGGGAAATTTATCATGGCTATGCATCATTGCAAATATTGTATTATAAGTGAAGAGACTGTAAGAGAAAGAACAAGAAATTATAGCAGGTATGTTGTAGGTTGTATCCCTTCATTTCCTAGATAATAATAAAGGAAGGACCTGGAAATTTCTCTCATGAACATAGCCCACACTAGGTGAACCACACATACGTGTGTCTCTATTGTATTTTCTATATTCTCTGTTTTATTTCCGCATTTTTATTTTATTTTATTGCTCCGCGATCCTGTTTTTCTAACAACAGGTTGGAGCTAACGAAGGGCAGCATGATCCACAATACCTTCCATGTATCCTGCCTCAATAATGTATTGGGACAACAGATCATCTCTTCGAAAAATATTCCTCCAGTAGATGACAAAGGACAATTGGTTCTAGCTCCAAAGACAATAGTTGATGTCAGAGAATGGAGACTTAGGAGGAGGTTCATTTGATATTATTTGGTTGTTTGGAAAGGATAATATATTACAATACCCTCATCTCTAATTGGTTGAGGACAAACAATCTTGGAAAGGGAGGAATGTAATGTCCCCTTCTAATTGAATGTGATGGGGGGTGACTCAATAGCCTAGATACAACTCTCGTATTCTACAGTTAACAAGGAAAAAGGGATTCAAGGAGGTGTCACTAGGTAAAAAGATTGGCAAACCCTAAAAGTGACATTAAATAAAATAAACAATTATATTTAAATGGAGTTGGAGGGAAAATATTTTATTTATTCAAAATGGGGGAAAGAACTAGAAGGTCCAAAGGAAGGATAAATAGAGGAGCAACCCTTCCCTTTGGCATTATGATTTGATATCTTATTGAGTGCTCTTCGAGTGAGATTTTTCTTTGTTGTTTTGAGAAAAACCCTTCATTTGCAGGTTTAGCTTCGGTGGTGCAATATACACCCTAGCTAGAGGTGGAGGAGGATTCATCCAGAGTCCTCATTTGAGTTAATTATGGAACTTGAGAAGACCAATCACAGGTTTAACTTCGCGCAGAGGTTGTTAGAGATTCCCCAGTGGGTTAAGAAAGGGTCGCCCCGCGAGACCCCACAGACACCCCATAGGTGTCCCACAAAGGACCTAGTAGATTAGGGGTTTTGAACAAATCGGGTGTGTGAGGTCTTATGAAGAGTTGGAGGACTGCATGCAGAATGAACATCACTAAAGCATAGTAGTGTAGGGCTTGGATAGCCTTGGGCTTCATATATTGACATCATTCCAGGTTTCTTGTGTTGTTTGTATAGTAAATTGTGATGTTTGCTCACAACTAGCTCATTACAGCCATTAGTTATCATTGCATTGATTTGGGAGTTCGGAGTTCTCATCCATAATAAGATGCCATGATTATATGCTCTAATCTTGTATAATGAATGTTTGTTATCTGTTTGACAGTATTTTCCATTGAATAAACTATCCTATAAGATGTTAACAACACATCTTAGGAAGAAACAATAATTTGTAGGACAGAAAGATAATATCTTCCTTATCGTAATTGGGGACATTACACAAGTGGACATGAGCCAATGTGAGACATCTAATCTCATGCCATAATATCATGGTTGTGTTGAACTTATTAATTTTGAAAAACTTAAAAACAATAATAAAGTCTCATAATAATTATATGTTTATAATAAAAAAAATGTGCAGCAAGCCAGCCGGCCAATAACAATATCTGGAAAGTTGTATTGTTATTTTATGTGGGCTTTATTTTGGTAAAGTTAGGTATCATTATAACATTTCGAGGCAATGAAAAGGCAAATATTATAAAACTTGCAACGGTAAACAAAATTCTAGCCGTTTTAGTCGTCTTCATGATGTGAATGCTTGGCAAAGAGGAATTCTGTTATTCCTTTGAACACTTGTAACATGTCGGAGTTGCGTGTTGATTGGACTTAGGCCAAAAAGGAGTATATAAGCAAACGTTCTATGATTAGATGTTGGATGTGCGGTAGCCATCAAACCTGGTATCCTTGAAAACCATCTCATTGTGCAGTTTGTGTACTGAAAATCTAACTAATATGTTGTGTAGCTTCATATCCGCCGTCTACTCATTCAGCTGTACTACTGTCTGTTTCATTTCTTTTTTTTTAATAAACCCTCTGGAAATACAGCATCAGCTGCTTGAACTACAGCATATAGCAGAAAGAATAACGAGTGGTGATAGTTGTTTATCAAATGAGTGAAAACGATATCTGACCTCTTTCATTATTATTGTTATTCGGAAATCGTTTTCACTTACCAGCCAAACAAATCGACGGATTATGACTCCAACAAACCATTATTCTTTGCGCGCAACCTATCAAACAGCACTCGTACTAAGTTCGCAGCCTATTTTAGAGAATGCAATATATTTTTTGACCTAAGAACGTGCCAAATTCAATCAGTCAACAACAGTAATAGCTACCAATTTGACACATTACGCAATCATAGATTCGCCATCAATTTGGTAGGAAAAGATTGAATTAGTTATGTGCTTCACATTACTCGTTGAAAAGATTATCCAAAATATATGCTCAAATCATCCATTATATATATAACCACATAAAAATTCAATCCAATCTTAGAACCAGTGAAACTCAAATTCATAAACACGAGTATGACCTAATAACGTTTTTTTGGAAGCCTGTCAGTTAAAAATACAACGAACACTGAAGAATGGCAGCCTTTCCATTGGATGGATGATTTAGAATTTAAGATATTTTATGAAATTTAATTATAAATTAGCAACAACCACTTTATAAAAGTGGTTGATATATTATTTTCCATTTTTAATTAATGATGTCTATAGATGTATATCAAAAATATGAAATTTGATTTTAAATTAACAACAACCTTATAAAAATGATTAATATATCATTTTCCACTTTTTCAAATTAATAATGCTAATCCATATATATCAAAGTTGTTGCTAATTTTAAAATATTCATATATTATTATTTTTTAAAATATCTATATATTTAAAAAAAATCTTAAACATATATGTTATAACATATATTAGATACAACATATATTATATAGAAATAGAAAATAATATGATAAATAATTCTAATATTTTAAATAAATAACATTAAACTGTTTAAGTTATCAAAATAACACATTTTTAATCATTTAATTAATTTTAATTAGTAATATAAATAAAAAAAAATTTAATAAATAATCTTAAAGTTTTAAATAAATAATTTTAAATAATTTAAATTATGAAATAACAAAATTTTAATTATTAAAACAAAAATAATAAAACAATAAATTAATATTTTTTTTAGTACGCTAAAAGGGTAGACCTATTGACAATGGGCAGATTTGATAGGGGTTTAGTGCTTAATAAGGTTTTTATGGACATGATTAAATATGGCTGGAATATTCTTAGTAGTCACACAAAATAAATGGCTATGATTTCAATCATTAACTTCCTAGCTATTATAATATTTAAAAATTACTTTGATAGCTAACTGATTGCCACGTAAGTGATTAACAGAAATTAAAATATTAACACCAAATAAATGAGCTCAACCTTTTATTTGTTAATTAACAATAAAATTTAATATATTCTTTTAAGAATTCGTTTCATCTTATCAGCCTTTCATCATTAACCAGTAGCTATTTAGCTGCTGTGCCAGTATTATTACAATGAAACTCATCAAAATTGCAGATGACAGAAATACTAATTTGGAAAAAAAACTTATTGATTAAAGATCAAAGATGGATACAAAAATTCAAAAAACCAAACAGGACTAGGTGTTTCCATTGCCAGAACAATAAGTGTAGTTTCTGCAGCTATCAAGGCTCACCTCGAGCCTCTTGTAAGGCTTAATTCTGGCTTCTTTTGACATTGATATTCTTTTCCAAATTTTGAGAAGCTCTGCAATTACACTCAAAACCGGCAAAGATCTTCTTTTCCAAATTTTTAAAAGCTCTGCAATTACACTCAAAAGCGGCAAAGATCTTCTTTTCCAAATTTTTAAAAACTCTGCAATTATACTCAAAACCTGCCAAGGGTACCAGACCAACTAATTTGTAGTACAAATTATCTAAACCTTCAAATCACTATCTCAATCCACACATGATAAACAAATCGAGACATTACGTTCAACCAATGCAACCATTTCTATATACTTTCGTTTGAATTGTCCTCAATTAAGCTGCATTTTCCACATGATTTTGTACACATTCAAGCCTCCCAAGGCTGTGAAAATTTCATAAATTAATCATATGATCGTGGTTGGGTAGAGTGGGGGGTGTGGATTTAATAGAGAAAACATAATATTAAAGGGTGGGAGTTTAACAGAGAAAACATAATATGATAATGACTGTGCAGAGTGGGAATTTAATAAAAAAACATAATATTAGAAAGTAAGGGCTTAATAAAGAAAACATAATATTATATTATGTTTTCTCTATTAAATCCCAACTCCATAATATCAAAGTATATGAAACTATACCTGGTAAGTCCACCAACACATGCAAAGAAAAAATGTTTGGAAAAAAAAGAATAGAATGACCTCTCACTCATCCAATGGAAAGTGACAAAGAAGGGAAAGCCCCACTAAAGTGCAGCAAAAAAAATCAAAGCATAATAAAAAGTTAAACCTAAAGTGAGATAAGTGAATAAAAAACCTAACCAATCTCCAGAAAAACCTAAATTTATAACTCCACCAACACCTTGAAAGAAGGAAAGCTGGCAATAAAGGGAACGGGATGGCATCCCACTCACCCACATTACAAAGAAAGGAACGCCACACTCAAGTGCAATAAAACACCCTAAGCATCGTAAAAAGTTAAACCTAAAGTCGTAAAACCCAATAAAAACTTAACCTAAGTAAAAAAACTAAATGTAAAGTGGTTATTAGTAACATCATCCTTCATTATTATGCCAACCAAGTTAATCTCTCTTTTTAATAATTAACAATGATCCTTTGTGAAATCACAACCTTCCATTCATTGTGACGAAAAAAAATATTGGAACCATATGAGATCCTCCTCATTAAATCCATTTCTAATAGGTGGCCATTAATGATAAGAAAAAATATAGTTTTGTAAATTTATAATTTTGTTTTAACTAGAAATTAAATAATGGTGTAAGAATACAATTTTTTTTAAACATCTTGGTTTTATTACAGAATGTATCTTCCTAACTTAACTATTGTAATGATAATAAAGTATAATTTTGTAATTTTATAATGTTTTTTAAATAAAAATTCCCCTGGATGGGGTGCCACTTGGAGTTCGTATGCCACTTGGTGCTAGCACCAGGGGAAATTAAAACCCCTCGCCGTCAACATCCTTCCCAATTCATTTGACATGCTCGATATTTATGCAGAGCAGAGAGAAGAGTGTTGGTACAATCCAACAACTCTAATGGTGGTTCACATCCAGCTTATGACAGATGGTACCATGGCCTCCACCCACTACACTTCGACATTCATGACCTTCATGGACATCACCTCGCTAATTATTACACAGGGTTGTCCTTGGTGTTGGTTTTATCTATGTCCTTTGCCCTCAGTTTCTCATTCTTCCTTGGCTACCTTGATTTGGCTCTCCCAAGCTTCTTCTCTTCTCAATCCTTCTCGCCTGAGCCTCTTCTATTCCTCCTATCATTCCTAGTTTCAACATGCCCCATGAAAGAGGCAAGCCCAAAAGTGGGCCTACCTACTATAGCCAGAAAGGCAGGCACCATCGCCCTAATCCAATGGCTCTCCAACCCTCCCCAAGAGGCAACCTGACCCTTTCTCCCCACTCTGATTGGAACTAGGACATGGAAACCCAAGAAACATCTCAACTTCTTATCCCAGAGCCTAATTATGGAAGCTGCATTGTGGAAGAGGAAATTTCTCCTCATTGAGTGGAGATTCCTAAACATTTGGACATTTCTAGTGATGAAAGGGCAAAGAAGGAAGCTCATAGATATGGGAAGACATAGGAAGGTACTGAGGAAATGGTCACAATGGGTTGTCTGGTAGAAGAGGAGTTTCCTCCACGACTATTGGATTATTGCAAGCATTCTGCCGACCCCAACGACAAGTGAATTATGGCATGAACAAGAAGGACATAACATGTATGAGGTGCCAATGCAGTAGGTCATGCACTGTGACCTCATTTTCGAGATGAGGAGGGACCTTGCCGAACAAAGGTATCATCAGAACCTCTTGAGAAACTGCATGGAATTACTATTCAATTATCTTTCACACGAGCCCGCAAAGAGTCCTTGCCCAACTTGTTGTCAGTCCTATGCCTTCATCATCAGCCAGGACAATTGTCCAGTTTTGCCCCATGTTTAAATTTCCTACTGTCAATTTTTTGGTGTTAGTTGTTTTTCTTTATTGTTATAAAAAAACAGAGTCGAGACCGTTTGTTATGATTTCCATTTTCATGGCAAAATAGGTGGCAGGTCTTTTACAGTTCTCAGATAGGAAGCATTAACATGTATAAGTGCCACATGTTCTGATTTCCACACGCATGACAAAACTGGTGGCATGTCTGCTCGTAATATTTTGAAACATGTTGCTTTTTAAGCATAAGGGAATATAATCCCTCTTTTTATTTAAAAAAAATTGTTTAAAAAAAAAAATAGATAATGGTGTAAGAACACAATTTTTCTCACTAAACATCTTCCTTTTATTAAAAAAATAAATGTTTATGCGAGTATAAGAAAGGATGTTACTGTGTACTAATAAAAATAACATTTGATAAGTTGGTACCTCTCTTTTTCTACAACATTAATGCCAAAACAAACACTTGTTATAAAAATTATAATTTTTGTATGTTTAGAGCTTAAACTGTATAAGTATTTTTCTATTGGTAGATGCAAGTGTGGCCTTATAAAAAAGTGTATATGTTTTATTACCACATATGTGATATCTCCTTTATAACACATATACACATTTAAGGGATATGGGTCATAAATGACACCCTAAACCACACAATAAGGCCTCCAAAAGGATTCTTTGGTTCGTGCATGGGATACATGGATAATTAAGAATTTTTTTACATCATGGTGTGCCTCCTCCTTGAACATGCATTGAATCCTTGAACATAACATGCATTGAGGATGAAAAATAGGGACTTGGTCTCTAAACAAGCTACTTAAAGGGAAATTGGCCATGAATGGGGACCTAATCCACAAAATAGGCCCTTAAGAAGGTATCTTTGATGTAGGTGTGGGATACTTGCTTAATTCACATGTTTGATGCATAACGAGAAAGTCACATCCCTAAGACAAGATTTGGGAAAAAAAAGGACTTGGGCTCTAATAAGCCACTCCTAAGGGATATGTGTCGTAAATTGGGCCCAAAGAATGAGACAAATCCTTCAAAAGGAATATTTAGCTTATGGGTGGGAGACAAATTTTAGTTAGAGGTTTAGCATGATAGTGGATGGTCTCCTCTCCCAAGGAATGCTTTTGGGTTAAAATATTCAAGCTTGGGTCCTATACATTTCTTTCAAGGATAATAGACCAATCACAGGGCCTCGACCATGACACAGTATCTATAAAATGAATTGTTTTTCTGTAAGTGGGATATGGGATTAATTACGAGGTTTTGTGCACTAAATATAGTCATCTTTCCTAGAACATATATTGAGACCAAATTCTAATGGATTCGACTATAGAGGAGCTACCTCTAAGTAACATGAGCCATGGATGAAGGTTAGGCCATGATACAACTTCTAAGGAAGTAATCTTTGGCTCATGAGTGGGACACATGGATAATTATGAGATTTGGTGCACCAAGAAAGATCAAACTTCTCACCCAATACATGTTTTGTGTGAAAAATAAATTGGCTTGGACCCCATAAGAGTTACTTCTAAGGAAAATTGGCCATGACATTACCCTAGACTATGATACATGCCCTCTATATGGAATCTTTGACCCAAGAGTGGGATACAAGCATGATTCCAAGTCTAGGAGCATAAGTAAAGGGTTTCCTTGCATAATACATGACATGGGGTCAAAATATAAGGTCTTAGGATAAGGCACATGGGCTATGAATACAACCTAGAACCATGACATAGACGCTTTAGATGGAAATTTTTGCCTAAGATTAGGATACATGTTTGATTCAAAGGTTTTGTACACCATAGAAGGTTCTTTTCACCCAAGACATGCTTTGGGGACAAAATCCAAGAGTTTAGGCCTTAAAAAGTCTACTTATAAGGATAATGGTCCATAAACACAACCCCAACATATGGGACAATCCCCATGGATGTAATATTTAGCATAAGAGTGGGATACATTCACAATTCTAAGGTTTGGCACAACATGGAAGAGTCTGCTTGTGTAATACATGATTCAAGCTTGTTGAATTATAGTGGCTTGGGACCTGAAAGAGCTACTTATATGGCATAGGGTCCATGCATAAGGCATATGACCATGAGACAAGTCCTCTAGATGGTATATTTGTTTTAGGACTAAGATATAGGATTTATTATGTGTTTGGTGCACTAGGGAAGGGTATACTCACTAGAGACATGCACCAAGGAAAACATTGTTAGGATAAGGCCCTAAAGGATCTACTTCTAAGGAACTTGGACCATGAATGGAGAATAAGACCCTGCAATAAGCCTTCAAAATGGTTTACCTTTATCAAGAGAGGAACTTGGGCCAACTTTACAAGGTTTAGCACACAAATGAATGGTTTCCACACCTAGCACATGATTTTCGGACACAATTGGATGGATTGGACACTAAACAAGCTACATTTAAGGTGCACGACCTATGTAAAGGGTCATAAAACACAATATAAACCCTTGACATAGAATATTTTGCATCAGAGTGGGATATGAGATTGATTCCAGTGTTAAGCACACTAACGAAAGGTATTCCTACCCAAGACATGCAACAAGGTTAAAATTTAATGGCATGGGCCCTAAATGAGCTACTTATAAGGAAAATGAGTCATGGACAAGGACCCAAACCATGAGATAACCCTTTTGGAATGGATATTTAGCTCATGAGTTGGATATAATATTGCTTTCAAGGTTTAGTACACCAATGAAGGGTATCCTTGCCAAAGACATATTTTAGGGATAGAATCTAGGGACTTAAGATCTAAAGGGACTACTTTGAAGGAACATGGGCCATGAAAAAAACCCCAAACCATGAGACCGATCCTTTATATGGAATAATTTGATTAATATAGGGTTATTATCCCAATTTTAAGCTTTGGTACACTAGAGAAGGGTCTCCTCATGGAAAAAATTCTTCAAGGAACAAATCCAAGGCCTTAGGCCCTAAATGAGATACTTCTAAATGTCATGGGAAAAACATGGTCATAGACTCTATGATCAACTCTTTCGATGGAACACTTGGTTGAGTTGTTTAATATGGGCATGATTCTAGTGTTTGAAACACTAGGAAAGGGTCTCTTCTCCCAAGACATTCCTTTGGAATGAAATATATTTGTTTTGGACCTAAAGATGCTTCTTATAGGGCATATGGTCCATGCAAGGGGACCTATAACATGAGATAGGTATTATGTTTGGCATATTTGGGTATAATAGTGGTAAATTGATCCAATTATGAGGTTTTTTTATTTCAGGTAAGGATATCCTCACTGAATATATGATTTGGGCCAAAATATAGGGGCTTGGACCTTTAAGGAGCTATTCTTAAGGAATATGGGTTATCAATAAGGACCCAAACAATTAGACAGTCCCTATAGATTGTATCTTTGTCTTGAAAGTGGATAGAAGTTCAATTATAGGGTTGGATCACTAAGGAATGATATTCTCTCAAAAAACTATTCATAGCTAAAATTTGGTGACTTGGACCCTAAAATAATAACTACTACTATGCAAATGGGAAATACATGGGGCCCTATACCATAATTGATCAATATTTATAAATGGAATGAAATAATATACAAAGTTATAAAAAAAAATAGAGATACATTGAAACTTGACTTCTATTAATAAATGAAATGTGTTGAACTATAAAAATTACAAAATAAAACATACTCTCTAGAATGGTGGTAGTTGATATAGATGTGAAAAGATGTGACGACTACACTTATTCACCAAAGAACATTACAATGAGGTTGAAATTCCTTTTTATCATAAAGAAGAAATGGGGAAACCATAAAAATCCAAAAACATAACCCTAGGAGATGACATGCCAAAACGACCATGGGCCTCGATGGGGTTAGTTGGTACGCCAATCTCCCAGGGTCGTAACCTTTGCATACGATCTTTGTCTAGCATGCTCGATAGCTTGTTGCAAACGTCTAGCTGAGAAGTACACATTATGGTCATCCCAAAATATTCCTTTGGCTTACATATGGGCGTTGTCACACCCAAACAATGTTGTTTAGGGCATGAAAAAAACCCCAGAAATTCAGGACCTAAAAAAGTGTAGAAAAACTGCCAAAATGGAAAACTATTCTTTGAGCCTATAGAATAGGTGGGCGGGCAACCCTATCCACCTGGATCATTACTCTACCATTAGGAATCAATGCTATCCATTTTGTTAAGTTCCTTCATTGGATGGAGAAACTTTTGCTGAACTTGGCCCCGAGTGAGCCACTTACCTTAGTGTAGGAGCTACCCTGCTTTGACAACCTGATAAAGTTGGATCCTCTGTTGGTGCGTTCCCTTAATCTGTGTGTCCATAATTTGATCAATAGTTTCTTGTTCCATACATTCATTTTTTAGCTCTGTCAATGTCAACTGCTTTGCTATCACTGATGTGTCCAATAATGGTCGAAGGAGGGCCACATTGAACACTGGGTGAAATTCAACAAAGAGGGGGAATAATTATCTCAAAATAATTGTCACCCATAGCCTTGGTGATGGTGTAAGGACCATAATTAAGTGGATGAAGCTTATGATGGTGTCTTGTAAGGTGATCCTTCTTCAATTACAACCAAAACGTTGTCTCCCACATGAAACTCATGTGGCACCTGATGTTGATCATGGCGTTTCTTGTACTTACCATTGGCCTTCTATAAAATATCATGGACCTATTGGAATATGTTATAAATCCATTCAATAAAATTGGTGGCTTTGTCAGCCTTAGACTAAAGATTGGAATATTCTTCTTGTGTGGTTTCAAGGGACAATGCAACATCAATGAGACCCAATGGTTGAAATCCCAACCCCACCTGAAAGGGGATGTGGCCGGTCAAGATATAGAGAGATATGTTGTAGTTATGTTGAACATAGGGGAGACTCTCATTCCATGAGTGTGGATGCTTGTATTTGTACATAAGAAAGATATGTATGATCATCTTATTGACGACCTTTGTCTAGTCATCCATTTGGGTGTGGAAGGCGGTGGATTTGGTAAGCTTGGTGTTCAATAATGACTAGAAGCTCAACCAAAATTTTCTTAGGAACCTGTTGTCCCAATATGAGATGATGGTATGTGGTGTCCCAAAATGTACCCATACTCGTTCGAATAAGATCTTGGCAGTGGCTTCCACTGTGATACTCTTCTTGCAATATGTTAGAATGGCCATCTTAGAAAATCAATCAACCACCACAAAAAAAATCTCATTTCTCTCCTTTATTGAAGGAAGGCTAGACATGTAGTCCATCGAGATGGATTTCCAAGGCCTATCAGGAGTAGGAAGAGGGGTGTACAAGCCTTTCTTCTTAATGGATGGTTTGGAAATAGCACAGGTAGTGCGATACTCAATGTACTTGTCGACTTCATGTCAAAGTTTCAACCAATAGAAATACTTTTGCAGCATTGACACTTTATTTTCCACACGAAAGTGTCCTGCAATCTAACTATAGTGGGCTTCCCAAATTAAATTCACCTTCTCACTCGAAGGAACATAAACATGGCCCAAATGACATAACACTCCATCTTGAAGATGAAAGTTAGTGACGAGTATGCCTGCACCGAACATCTTGTAAGTGGTAGCGAAGTTAGGATCACTCTCATAGAGTTGGGGCCACTGAGAGGCCTCATGTCCATAGGAGTGGAGAAGTGTGTTCAATGTTGCAACTAGAGGTCAACCGAGGTATTCAATGACCCAATTGGTACTCCATGTCTGTTAGGCCCTAATATTGGATCATTACCCCTTAATTGGGGCATATTAAATTAGTAATGTTATTTTATTTATGTCAGCTTTATTCCATTGGTTGTAATTATACCTCCTAGTCTCCTATATATACCAAGGAGACATTTTCAATTGGATTCATCTTGTACTTGAACATTTATGTGGGGTAAAAGGAGGTTGTCCCCTCGAAGAGGCTTATTATCTGAAATTATCTATTTTTCAAGGAGTTGAGTACTTGTTCTGAGGTTATTGATATTTGGTTCTTAACATATGGTATAAGAGGTTTTTTATATGCTATCTTGATATTTGGTTCTTAACATATGGTATCAGAGCTCAAGGTCTTGGGGTTTCAGTGCTACATCTGAGAGACCTTGGAATTTTCACTATAATTTTTTTTCTACAATGTTTCAGAAGAAACGGCTTGTAGGAGATTTATTATATGGATCAAGGTACATTGGGTTAAAATATCACCTCCTGAGGCCTTATACTTTCGGAGATACATCCTATACAAGATAGGGTTATGGAATCATCCTAAACTGAGTCATTGCGGAATTTTCGCTATAATTTTTTTTTTGTAGCGTTTCAAACCTAGAACTCTGGAGGGTAGTCACAAAAATTAGAAAGGTATATGTGGTAAATATTTCAGCTTCTGGGTCATCTAAAATTTGTAGATACACCCTGTGGAAGATAGGGTATCTGACTAGTCCTATTGACTAGTCTCAAGAAGGTGTTCCAGGTAAAACAATCATAACGTCTTCCTAGAGTATCCAAATTGAGTGAGATTGGTTTCATTGGATAGTGGACAGTCTGTAGTAGTTCTGGTATGAGTTTCAGAATTTTATATCAATTATTTTGTGTAGGACATGCTATACAAGTGAGATCTCCTAGAAAGGCCAAAAATGAACAAGTTGTGGGAAAGTTGCCATAAATTCCACTTGGCACATCCAATTTTGATCAGAACTGTGGCATTAATTTTGATCAGAAATATTAATTTGATTGTTAATATTTATTTTCTTTTTAGATGTAGGTTGTAGTTTAAAATTTGAATTATAATTATTAATTTATCATCTATATTTTATTCTCCTATCTTTCTTTCTTCTTATAGATAATAGTATTAAGTAACTTTTATTGCTTTTAATTTTATTTTGACCTATTACTAATCTAAGATTGTTAATACATTTTCACATCTACAATTAGAATTAGTATCTTTATGGGTTTATTAAGCTATAACATTAATCTAAACAAATATTTATTTCACTATACAAGTACTTTGTTAATTATCAAGAATATGTTAATTTCACTATACAAGTAGTTTGTTAATTATCAAGAATACGTTAATCTATGTTTAAAGTTATGTTTAAATTTATTTCTTATTTGCACATGACTCATGTCAAACTTTTGTGTAAATTTGAATCAATGTAAAATATTGTAGGATAGATTCATTGATTACAATTCTTATTTTTTTCTTCAAACAATGAAAATTTGAGAAATAATATGATGGGAAAATAAATCCCTCTCTGTGATATCCCAAGGATGAGCCCCAATTGTATTTATGAATTGTAAACAAGTTTTGTAGGTTGGTGAGACAAGTGTTGATAAGCTGGTGGGATTATGTGTTTATTAGGCCGGAGAGATTAAGTGTTAAAGGCCAGGAGCCTGTTTTTGTATATGTGATTATGCAGATCATTAATAACATATAAACATCTCCGCGTCATACCGACCCCAAAGAAAGAGTGATGGGGTACTAAGCTTCCACAAGGTTGGGTAAGGGAGGAGGCTAAATGTGTGGGCCTAGGGCCTAAGCTAGGGGGATTACCTCTAAAGGGGATAATAATTTTTTATTATTTCCTAAAGGCTAAGGTGGACATGTTGAGTGTTGTCCTAAGTTCCTATAAAGGGAACATATGCTAAATGGAGTGCATGGATATCCAGTGAGACAGGTGTTGACCTGGGCTCATGCGGTTAAAACCTAAGAGTCAAACTGTGTTGGGGAGTTCGTTCTGCCATTTTTTCATCCTCCACCTGAGTTCACTGGGATTAGGGGCGTCTGAACCTGTTTTGCCTCTGCGTTGGACCTCCGCATAACCACGCATTCTGAAAGTCAGAAACTTGAATCTAAGCTGTGTATTTTTGTGAACCCAGCCTTTCCGCTCTTGCAGAGCCGAGTCCGTACCTGAACCATTTTTGGGTTGCTGCCTTCTGTTTTTCTTGAGTGGTGTTGACCAGTTGTATTGTCCTCACCGTGTGGGAAAGGAGTTAAGGAAGTAGGTTTTCAGGCCTATGAGAAACACTCTCTCCAGGTGAGAGAGGCGGTTGTGGATTGAAGAGGCAGGTTGTCAGGCTTGTGAGAAAATCTCTCCAGGTGAGAGAGTGTGCCAAGGAGGTGAGTTCTCCTGGAAGGAGTCTTGTAGCTGCTACAGAGCTCTGAGAGTTCCAATCCGGCCTATTGTTGAAGCCCAAGGTAAGGGAGGTGAAGCAACCGATGGACTATGTGACAGTGAAGGTGTATACTCCTAGGGTGGGACATGCATGTGGGGAATGAAAATCTATGAGTAGTGGACATAAGTGGCTCATGGGAGAGAATTATTCCTCATAAACTATGTTTTCCTATTGACCTTGCCTAGCCTAGGATTCCCTTTCTCGGTGGAGCTTAGTCCCAACTCGAGGGTGACCTACTGCTGAGAGTGATGAGAAGTGTGGTCTAAGGCTAGGAGGTTCATGGAAGGTCTGCACGCAGTTGGTGGTGTTATTCCAGTTGAAAGATAAGTATAATTTATGTGCTTAATTTTATGTTATGCATACCAGTGTTGATTGAATGTTATCATGTATTCCATTGTGTATATGAATTAATGTTTATTACATTTGAATATGTATGGTAGCATTAACTTTGTGTTATGTGTTTTATTTCAATTAAAATGCATGTTATATGTATATATCTGTGAATGTTTTGCATGGTAGTGTTACTCGGCCTATTGAATGGTTGGGGACGTTGCTGTTTGGTATCATAGCTAAGTTAGAGCTGAGTAGTGGCATTTCCGGCCTAGTGATGGTTGGGGATGTTAAAAATTGGTATTAGAGCATGGTTTCGACACTGAGCCTGGATGGACCATGTTAGTGGTTAACGCGACAAATTTTTCAGAGTGAATTGTTGTCAAAAGAGACAACATTCAAGTTCAGAGCCAAGGTTTCAACATCAAACCTGGATGGGTTGGGTATGTGGTCATTGGACCCGAGGTTTCAGGTGGAGATTGTGTCTGGAGGGACTGATTTTGGACCTCAGAACCTTCCTGAGTGCCAAGAAGTTACCTTGGTCGTATTACAAAGCTCAGGAGGAGTAGTGGTATCATAAAACCATGACATAAATGGTATTGGACCACAGAGTAATGTGGGTTGTAGGATCTATTCGAAAGGAAGGGAAACCCTTTTACAACCATTAGATCTTGAGAAGTCACGTACGGGTTAGCACGAGAACCCTTCGGAATTTGCAAAATCAAAAAATTGGAAGTGAAGAGAGGTGGACACCTCCGAAGCAAGGAATCACAAAGTGGATCTCGACCATTGGTTGTGAGAGAAATAAGGACCATCAATTAACTAGGGAGAGTTCGTAACTATGACAATCAGGAGAGGGGGAAAGTGTTGATGCACAAACTTTTGAAGCCCGAAGTTTCTAAGTGAAAGAGTATATGTGGTGGGGTCGGATGACATCGCCTGGGGTGACATGGACATTTCCTATACCTACCACATGCCCTCACCCAGAATGTTTATAGCTGTACTATGTGGGCCCTGAGGTGGAAGAACATAGTTAAAGGTCGGAGGACCCACACTAGCATTGATCATGATACATCAAGATCGATGGCCAGATGGCATTGCAGGGACCCAAGTCACACAAAATTTAATTATCCAAGACGGTCTCACAATCCAAACCATGGTTTCATCGAGGGGTTGTGTGTTAGTGTCAGAAGAATTGTGGGACGAAAGGTGGGTTGCTCCAAACCGTCATTGCATGCCCTCACAATTGGAAGAGCGCTCAGTGATGTGACGTAATGACGTCACCAAAGGTGATTGGGAATGTTCAGAGAGTAACGGTTTGGGATGTGTGGATGTGAAATCCTCTGATGTTTCGAAGCTTCAAAGTTACAAAACTCAGACAACTGAAGTTCCATAGTGAGTGTCATCCATCATATGTTAGGTAGACGTGGACTAATGATCCACCCTACTTTGCGAGTTCGGTAATCTGGAACTCCGAGAGATTGTTGTGTGCTGCTTTGAAATATTCCGAAGTCAGAGGCCCGAGTAAGCACCTAGTGATCTAGCGCTTGGTCATGGCCTGTGATCACATGGATTGGGGACTGAGAGAAAGAAGCTAGTGCCCGAAAATGATTATAGAGCAGAGAAGAGCTCGAAAAGAAAACGAAATCTGAACATTTTCTTAAATTAGTTTGGTTTATGAATGCTGTGGGATTTGTTAAGGAATGATGGCCTGAAAAATTTTGGTTGATTGTACATTATATTTGCAGAGTTCAGCAAGTGTTAGAAACAAATTGATTTTTCACAAAGCTCTTAGGAGACACTCGTAGAGATAATAGAAAAGAATTTTTTCTTGCATATAGTGTGTTTATGTATTTGTGTTCATTATTATTTTTTTATATGTTGTTCATGGTTTGAATGCGTAAAATGG
>JASDQU010737092.1:231858-243567 GCA_032191745.1 Picea mariana | reverse complement strand
TGTTTGAAAGGCTATCTTTGTTTCTTTGTCTCTGATAAACAAACACAATGGTTCAAATGGTTACCCTTGGAACAATGGTATAACACTTCCTTTCATACTGCAACAAAAATGACACCATTTATGGCACTCTATGGATACCACCCTCCTTCCATCACTTCTTCTCTAAAATAAAAATCTAAGGTTCAAGCAGTGGAACATCACATTGAGCATCAACAAAAAGTTTTCCAAATCTTAAAGGACAACTTGACCATGGCACAAAATCGCATGAAACAACAAGCAGATCAACATCATAGTGAAAGAAGTTTTGAAGTAGGGGATTGGGTGTTTTTAAGACTACAACCATACAAACAGATGTCCCTCAAGCAAGCCAAGAAGGATAATAAATGATCACCAAATTACTATGGCTCTTATAAGGTGTTGCAAAAGATTGGTACTATGGCAGACAAATTGGAGTTGCTTGCATCTTCACGAGTACACCTAGTTTCCATGTTTCATGCTTAAAGAAGGTTCTAGGTGACAAGATCCCAGTTAAAACTATTTTGCAAGAACTTGACAAGGAAGGAAAAATCATATCGGAGCCTAAAGCCATCACTGACACACGAATTCACCAGCTGAGGAATAGATCCATTTCAGAGTATCTCATTAAATGGAGGAAACTACTGGCTTAAGATTCCACTTGGGAAGATGAGTCTTTTATACAGAAGTATCTAGAGTTACTCAAGCGTTGCGGACAACACTTGTTTCAAGGGGAGGGGCATGTCAAGCCCTAATATTGGCTCATTACCGATTAATTGGGGCATTTATGTTGGCTTTATTCCATTAGTTGTAATTATACCTCCTAGTCTCCTATATATACCAGGGAGACATTTTCATTTGGAGTCATCTTGTACTTGAACATTTATGTGGGGTAAAAGGAGGTTGCCCCCTAGAAGAGGCTTATTATCTAAAATTATCTCTTTTTCAAGGCGTTGAGTACTTATTCTGAGATTTTTCTATGTTATATTGATATTTGGTTCTTAACAATGTCATATATTTGATGTTGAGATGGAACTACTGCAAGTATGTGTACCAATTTTGATGGAGGTCATTTTTCAATTTTCCTTGTGGATGAATGAACTACAGAGGCTTGTAATCAGTTTGGATGACTTTATCCTCCCTTAGAATGCAATTCTTCCATTGGATATAGGCTTTTACAATGGAATACATTTCTTTGTCATAAGTTGGGTACTTACGAACAACATATGATAGTGTCTCACTATGATAGTCCACTAGATGACTATGCTAAGTGAGAACTGCACCCGCAACATAATATAAGGCATTTGTCTCAAACTCAAAAGGTTGTTGCAGATCAAGTGGTGACAACAATGGGGATGCACGGAAGCGATGTCTCAAATCATCAAATGATTTTTGTTGAAAATGTCCCCACATGAAGTTTTTTTTTCCACTACCCTTGGTCACATGGTTGAGGGCCCATGTGATATGAGAGAATCCCTACACGAACCTGTGATAGAAATTGGTAAGTCCGAAGAAAATCCAAAGTTTGGTTAGTGTGGTTAGGGCTGGCCAATCATGAATGACCTAGATCTTGGCTGGATCCACAAGCACACCATTCTCATCAACAACGTAGCCTAGATATTGGACCTTGTTCATGTTGAAGGAGTTTTTAACGATGAGTAAATTGTTGGGTTGAAGAAACAATCTACAAAGGTAACCTACAAACCAACTTTAAGAATGGAAACTAGCCTTTCCAATATAGAGAGGTCTCTCTCTGAGACTTGATCTCTAATAGATAGGTTTCTCTAAATAGATGGCTAGATTTAAAACTTTAAAATAATTTTTAAAGGTATGCTGACAAAAGATAGTGCTTCTAGGACTATCGAGTCACCCCTGAAAACAAAGAAAACAATGGTTGGTAGATAGAACTCCTCAGAGGAAAAATTATAAAAAAGGTGATGAAATTCAATGTTTAGTTTGATCATATGGGGCGAAAGAAGAGAGAAAACATAAAACAAAATTAGATCACCACAACGAATGAATTCTAATATTAGCTCGGAAGATAGACAAAATTTAAATCTGTTCAGTCTAGAGCACCACTTAGATGAATTCTAGACCTTCAAATTTACCAATTTAAAAAGAAGAGAATTGTAAACGAATATGAATACATAGGAAATACATACAAAGAAAGGTACAAGATTCAGATCATCACCATTAGAATCTTTTTCTTAAGGAACTTAGGACTTTTGCATTTGTATTTCTTTAGATTTAGGAAATTACATAGAGGATCAAAATATCTATACTTTTTCCGGCGTGCCTCTTTTACATCAAAATAGTCCCTATGTATAGAAATTAAAGTTACACTTAGATTGTAGGAGTTGAACTACTATCTCCTAGAGTTATGGATCTGGTTCTTTTCAAAGAGAACAACAACCTCTACAAAAATTACAAAAAATAGGGAAACCGATCTGGAAATCATAAACTATCCAGGATGTTATTTACAATCATAAATTATTTTAGAAAATCACAATAATACAGTTGTGATGAATCATCATGTGTATTGTTGGACAACACTATTATTGTTGTGCTATAAATTTTGGTTTCTATTGCACAAATGTTGGCTGTGAAATCTATGCAGCGATTTCACGCGGTGGATCTTCATGCTGAGGTTGCACGCACAAATCTTGTTGGCAACAAAGAATGAGATCATTATGTTTTTCTGTAGCTTCCTTGTCCAAACTCACTTGCAATTGTAAGGCCTTGTTTGTCCTTCTCAATGAAAAATTTTGTCTTTTTAAATTATTCACCTGTCTCAACAAAGCTTTATTTATTTTCAATTTTGATTGAGTGCTAGAGAGAGTTGCACATGCATCGTCAATAGCTGGTCTGGATTCCTTGAAATGTTCCGTGATTCTTTCCTCTGATATATGCTTTTCTTCCATGATATCAATGATCACATATTGATCCTCTCATAGCTTCTTTATGATCCAATTTATTTTCTTTTATCCTCTTGTTAGTGAGGTAGGAGATCTTTGATCTACTAGAATTTGTGATGCCGGTGTTTCAGGAATTTTTTCTACTAGCTTCCTTCTCAATTCTTTGTTTTCTTGATATGATTGGGCTATGACATGTTGATATTTCTTTAGTTGTTTTTTCAACTCCTTAGTATTTACATCTTCCTCACCTAACTCCACTTTCTTTTCATCAATTCCCTAGTTTTCACATTCAACAAGCTATGGCTAAATTGTGGGTATGGGAAATATCCTCGCATAGGACCTGGTGTGCGGTTTACTGGGAAGTTAGATCTCCTCAGTTTCATCGGTAAATGTTATATTTATTCTCTTCTGGGATGTTGGATGACTGAGTGATGAGTCTTCCATTTCTTTTCCTTTTCTTCTTTCAACAACATTTCATCTTCTCACCTCTGAACTGTGAAGTGTTGATTTCTCAACATATAAAGGAATGTTTCCTTTAAGGTATTTGGGAATGTTTTCTGAAATCAGAAAGGAATTCTATTCCTTGTTCAAATTTCCCAACTCTTCAACCACCAACATATTAATTAATGAAAAATGAAATAAGTTGTTCTCTAGTTGGTCAACTTTAGCTTCGACACTCTCTTCCATCTTTCCTAGGCTTCATCACAAGAAGAAAGGTATGTTTAAGGGATTTATCCCTATGAAATATATCAATAGCCTGATGTGGTATATATGAACCTTGTCGAATCTTCCCTCATAGGTGAAGTACTTCCCGATTATCTTCAAAAGTTTCTCAAAAGGTTCTAGGAGATACTCACTAGAAATCTTGGCTCCAATTTTTCGATTTCAATATTCAGGCTTGATGAAATCCATATAACATGAAAAATATAATGGCATACATTTAAACCATTTTTCTCCTTGCAAAAGGATCTTCGTTGCAACTGACATAGCTTCCTCTGTCACTTGGAAAGTGATCCCCACAATAGTTTCACTAACACCAGTAAAACTAAGGGCGTTATGCTTAGTTAATTGTGCATTATATCCTTGAATATTTTCACAGAAACATATGCATACAACTTTTTTGAAGGAGACTCTGATCATCGGGTATTCATTTATTATATTTAAATCTCGAGGTTCAAACCTCATGACCTTGTCACTTCTTTCATTATTTATTTTACTTTGAGAGGTTTCTATGATGTTCGTATATGTCAATTTTAGGCACGCAACAATAGATTGTAATAGCCTCTCTATGCAGTGAATAGGAAACTTTGCGTGGAAGAAAAATCAATGGAAGAAAATTTAGCGCAATGAGAAACTCGGTGCAGCAGTAAAGTTCGACATAAAATTTCAGCTCAATGGGAAACTTGTCACAACAACAAACAACAATGGGAAACTTGGCGCAATAGAAAAAAACAATGGGAAACTTGGCACAACAACAAACAACAATGGGAAACATGGAGAAATGAAAATCTCAGTGCAACAGTAGGTAGTAAGAATTTAGTTCAGAAGAAAGAAGGTTGGTTGTGAGAAAAAACAACTCATTCCAGAAGCTAATTTGCAACAGGCTCCAAGGAAAACTCTTGAACAATGACTGAAAGTGATGGAGGAAACACATCAAAATAAAAATAGCAGATTTATGTAGCGACTGAAAACAAATAGTATTTATGCAACGAAGAGCTTCTGAGCTTGCTAGAAAAACTATGGACGACACAAAATTTTTGAAAGTGATGTAGAAACATGAAGGGTGACCAATATTTATGCTTGAACGGATAAGGAATGAAATTATGGAAAGGGATGGAAAATCCATAGTGATGAGAAGTTTGAAACAAGGTTAAATATTTGTGCAGTGAAATCATGCAGCGGGTACTCCTTTGAAGTGTGCAATAGTACAAATGATATGGAGTGCTATGATTGTTCACTTTTCTGACTTCATGATTAGGTAATGATGCCCCATAATATATTTTGACATGACCTTTACCCTAACCACATGAATCGACCTTGGTACCTAAATTCCACTTTTTTTACTTGACTCGAGACTTAGGAAAGTAGACCCTTGCAATTAAACATGACGAACCTTACACCCTTTTACCAATTTTTAGACAAACACTTTACTCAACTTTTCAAACCATTCCTTAATTTTTTCACTGACCTCAGAAACCTTGATGCACAAACTATGAATTATTTATGAAACCTTTGATTTTTACAAAAAACAAGACATGGCTCTAAAAAAAATTGGACAAACCTTTGACTCTAATTACAAAAAACATGGTTCTAACAGGAGAATTTTTCCAAGTTTTCATATAACTTATGTTTTTGTAGAGTGTGAAGGACATGTTGAATATGATACAAGTGGTCCACCCAAATCTTGTTGAATATGAGGATATCATCCATATAAACCACCACAAAATAATTGGTTAAAGGCCAAAATATATTATCCATCAGCCTCATGAAAGTGGCTGGGGAATTTGTCAAACCAAAGGGCATGACCAATGATTCAAAAAGAACTTCTTTGGACTTGAAAGTAGTATTCCATACATTAGTATTTTCTATTGGGACCTGGTGTTAGTTGGAATGCAGGTCAATATTACTAGAGTACTTGCATCCCTTGATCTTCTCAAGAAGGTTGTCAATTCCGGGAATTATGTATAGTTCCTCACTGTGATTTTATTTAGGTCCCTCTAATAAATGAAAATTCATCACGTCTCATATTTATTTTGTATGAGTACAATTGGGTTTTCGCAAGTTGAGGATATTGGTCATTTATGCCCCTTTTTTAGCATCTCTTTGATCTGGCACTTGATTTCCTCATTTTCCATAAGAGATCAAAAATATATAATGACCCATTGGGTAGAGGTGTGCCAAGGGTTATATCGATTGAATTCTTGACCAGACAGTGTAGAGGTACCCCAATGGGTGAGGATAAGATTTCTTTGTATTCCTCCATGCCCTTGTATACATGCTTATGCTGCATGGAGAGGCCCTATGCGAAGGGCATGGATGTGGCCATTACCTTTTGTTCACTTTGAGAGTGAATAATAAAGAAGACCAATTTCCTGGTCTTGGAGATGAACTTCCTACATTGCCTAGCGGATATCAAATAAATGGCGATAGGTGGAGCTGCCTCTGATATCCTATATAATTATCTCCCCAACGTAATAATAACATTTTGATGTCTAGACTCATATACAACATGACATCTGCACAAGGTTTTCCTAAAATAGAATCACAGACTTCAAGGGGGTAAATATCACACAATACCTTTTCCTTGAAGGGATTGATGTCATAGGGAGGGTGACACTGTTGGATGATGTAAATTTCTCTCACTTGGAGGAGGCACTCGATGGTGTAAGGCTACATATGTGGTGTTGTCAACAGATCCAACCAATGTTGATATGAGGTTATTTTCACTTCCGTTATCGAAAATGAAGTGCAGTGGAGACCCCTTCACCCACATATGTGAGTGGAAAAGGAACTCAACTTACTATGGTTCTTCAGTAATGCAGGAGCATCACTCCAACGTCATCAAGTGCCAGCCAGCCAGCACATCAAGCTTGCATTCAATGGAAGGAGAGAGGCACAACCCTCTTGTTTTTCAATTTTTGAAAATGTAATTAAATGATGGTAAGGTCGAAGAGCCAACTCGTGCCTTTGAGAAGGCTATAGTTAGTGTCACCTTTAATTGCTGACGTGTTGATGGGGATCTAGATCCAATTTGGATTATATGGCCCATTCAATGTAATTCATTGTAATTAATGAGTGTTAGCGAGGATGGAGGGAAGATCTTGAGGATCCCCCTTTTGTAAAAAGGATCCTTTGTATATGTAGGATTAGTCGGTAGAGAGGCATATAGAACATAAGATAGAGAAAAGAGAGGGAACCGAGACTCTGTTGCAGTCCGAGCTTGAACACATTGATGTTAATACAATGCATTTTTTCCTGCATATGTGTTTTCTATGTGTTTATGTGTCTTTTATGAATGTTATATGTGCATTCATGCTGTAGATGTATGTTAAGTTCCATCTGCAGGATATAGATAGATTTTCCTATCTATGAGTTCTTTGATTTCAAGTTTGGTTTCTTTGAGGCTTCATGCAAGAGGTTGCATGACAGAATACAAAAGGTTATTTAAGCCAATGCAAGGAGTGCACTTCTGAATTCTATGGAATTTCAAAAAAAGACGTGCCAGGAGGGCGCACTAGCTGAAGTCATTAACTCAAGGAAGAAGCCTCAAGGTTGTTGAACACTTTGAAGGAGAAACTGTGCAGTGGAGAGCATAGAGAGGAGAAGTAGAATTGTTGAGAATTTTGTAAAGGCTCTTCCAGGAGGGCATTGAGCAAATGCATAGGGTGCATTGAGGAGAACTCTATTTCGAGTTCGGTGAGAAGACATAGTCACTGAGGATTCTAGAGAAATCTACCAGGAGGGCATTGATAAGTTTCATAGAGTGCACAGAAGGACTCTTTTTTATTTATGTTGAGAAGAGAAGTGTCGCAAGAGGAGAAACTCACAAGGTTACTGAACACCTTGCAGGCTCAGCAAAGTGTGCTTGAGCAGGAAGTTTCCATAGGGCACTTACATCCCTTCAAGGAGAGAAATGAACAGAGACACTTTGAGGTCAGAGCCATAGATAAGCTCAGAAGAGATAGTACCATTTCATGCAAAGGTTCTACAAGAGGTTGCAAAGTTCAAAGGAACCTTTGAGGTTCAGAGAAACAAAGCTCAGGAAGGATAGTGCCTTAGCGCACTGAGTAAAAACAAAGTGAGAAGAAGGTCAAGAAACCCCTTTGAGGTTTCACAGTCAACAAATCTCAGGAGGTAGATCATTCCTAGAATGCAGGCGATACCCAAAGGGATTGAGTTCACGGAGGGAGAAAAGGTCGAGGCCTTTGAAAACTTGAAAGTCTTCCAAGTTTGGAAGGAGGTGAGAAAGCTCGAGAGGGAGCTACAACAACCATTAGATCAGCTGGAGAGACAAGATCTGGACCATCGAGTTTCATGTCTAGACAACAGGAGGAGAGAGCACAAGGAAGAGAAACAGATCTGGTCTGTCAGATCTAGTGCAAAGGACCGATAGCTGTCAGATCTGGAGGAAGGTGCACAGAGTTTAGCCTCTGGGAGGTCATGCAGGAGAAAGAGTTGAAACTGATGTTGGAGATGCTTCATGGAGAAGTGAAAAATCCCATGGACCGTCGGATCTCACAGATCTATGAGAAGGTTAAGGCTGAATGTATTTTTGGCATTTTAGCATTTTGGGTTTCGACATTTCAGAAATCCCGATGACAAGGAGCTGGGGCACTTTGCAGGTGTTGCAGGTGCAGGTGTTGCAGGTGCTAAGAGAGCACCAACTATATGCCAAGTTAAGAAAGTTCTCATTTTATCAGGAGCAGATCCATTACTTGGGGCATATTATTTCAAAGGATGGGATAGTTGTAGATCCTGCGAAGATTGAGGTCATCAGAGAATGGTCAGCGCCAAAGAACGTGATGGAATTCATATCCTTTATGGGTCTAGCTGGTTATTGCAGAAGGTTTATTGCAGGATTCTTGAGCATAGCTCACCCTATCACTTCCTTGCAAAGGAAGGAGAAGAAGTTTTAGTGGACAGAAGAATGTGAGAGAAGGTTGTAGCGATTGAAGAAACTGTTAACCAATGATCCAATCCTGAGGATTGCATATCCAAATGAAGACTTTGTAGTGTGTACAAATGCATGCAAAGAAGGACTAGGAGGAGTCCTATGTCAGAATGGATTCGTAATTTGTTATGAATCCAGAAAGTTGAAAGAGCACAAAAGGAACTATGCAACTCATGATTTGGAGTTAGTAGCCATAGTACATGCTATAAATAAATGGAGGCATTACCTCATGGGAAGGAGGTTCGAACTGAGAATAGACCACAATGGTCTGAAATATTTGTTTGATCAACCAACCTTGAATGTTAGGCAGAGTAGGTGGTTGGATTTTCTTTGTGAATATGACTTTGATATCAAGCATATCAAAGGAAAAGAGAAAAAAGTGGTTGATTCACTTAGCAGGAGAGTTCATGAATTTTATGTTACGACTATTAGCATGTACCGAACTGATATTAAATGAAGAATTTTGGAAGCTGCAAATGCAGATTTGCAGTACAGGGATTTGGTAGCAAAGCTATAGGAAGGTGATATGCCATAGAAAGTGGAAAATTATAAATTAGAGGTTGATGGAATACTTATGTACAAGAACAAAACTTATGTACCTAATGTTCAGGACTTGAAACTTATGATTTTTCATGAAATGCATAATGTGCCTTACGATGGGCACCCTGGATACCAAAAGACTGTGGTAGTAGTCAAGAGCCATTAATTTTGGCTAGGTCTGAAGAAAGATATTGATGAATACATCTCTAGATGTATGGAGTGCCAGAAGGTTAAAGTTGAGCACATGCACCCATCAAGATTGTTGCAGCCTTTACCCATTCCTGAGTGGAAGTGGGAAGTGGTGACAATGGATTTCATCACAGGATTGCCCAAAATAGGAAAGCAACATGATTCCATCATGGTGGTGGTGGAGAAGATTATAAAATTTGCCCATTTTATTCCGTTAAAGACTACTCACAAGGCAACGAATGTTGTCAACATCTTTATGAAGGAAGTGGCACGATGGCACGGAATTCCAAAGACAATTGTGTTTGATAGAGACCCAAAATTTACCCCAAATTTATGGAAAGGGTTACTCAAGGGGTTCAGAATGAATCTGAACATCAGTATAGCCTATCATCCTGAGTCAGATGGGTAGACAGAGCGGGTGAATTGGGTAGTAGAAGACATACTGAGGATGTATGTGATGGAAAAACCATTGAAATGGGAAGACTACATACACTTGGTAGAATTCACCTACAACAATGGGTATCAAGCATCATTCAAGTTCAGCCCATTTGAAGCACTTTATGGTAGAAAGTTCAATACTCCAGTAAGTTGGGATAATCTAGCTGATAGGGAAGTAGTTGGGCCAGAGTTGCTTAAGGAAATGGAAGAAAAAATGCTAAAAATTAAGAAGAATTTGAAAGCTACCCAAGACAGGCAGAAAAGTTATGCTGATAAAAACAGAACCCACAGAGAGTTTAAAGTGGGAGGTCATGTTTTCCTGAAAGTGAAAGCTAATAGAAGTTCCCTAAAGCTGGGAAACTTTACCAAGTTGGCAACCATATTTTATGGGTCATTTGAATTCCTAGAAAGGATTGGGCCAGTTGCATATACGCTTGCATTACCTTCATCCATGACTATACATAATGTGTTTCATGTTTCATTGCTTAATAAATATATATCTGATTCTAATCATGTTATAGATTGGAATGTGATTTAGGTGGAGAAAGAAGGTGTCCTGCAAGTGCTTCCTATGCACTATTGGACCGAAAACGAAAACAGCTCTGGAATCGAGCCATAGGGATTGTAAAGGTCCAGTGGACTTGGTATGATCCTAAGGATGTGACATGGGAGCATGAGGATGCTATGCGGGAATAATACCCACATATTTTTGAATATTTTGAAAATATTGCTAATGTTGTGTAAAAGTTGCACTGAGGACAGTGAAAAAATAAGGGGAGGGGATTGTAATATCCCCCGGTAGATCCCCAGTTGTAATTATGAATTGTAATCATGTTTATGAATTGTGATCATGTTTTGTAGGCTAGTGAGTCGAGTATTTATAAGTTGGTGGGCTTATGTGTTTATTAGGTCGGAGATCCTACGTGTTAAAGTCTAGGAGCCTGTTTTTGTATATGTAATTATGAAAAACATTAATAAATATTAAACATCGCTACATGAAGACCGCCCACGAAGAAAGAGTGATGGAGGACTAATATTCCACAAAGTGGGTAAGGTAAAAGGGGCTGAAAGTTTGGAAAGAGGGGCTAAGATCAGGGGCTTAAGTCCTTGAGAATAATAATTTATTATTATTCCAAAGCTATGTGACAAACATGTTTTTTTATCCTAAGTCTTGGGAGAGGAAAGGCATGCAACTCCAAAGTGTGCAAACGGCAATGCATGCAGCTCCAGGAAGACAAGTGTTGACTTGGGAGCATGCAGTTAAAAGCCGAAGCGTCATCTGAGTTGGAGGTTTGTCTTGCCAGTTTTCCCAATCCTCTATCTAAGATCGTGAGACCTCTGTAATCGACCTCTGCTTAATTTTCTTGTCATGCAATCATGAAAAACAAAACCAGAAGCCGATCGGGTATTCCTGTGAATCCCGTGACCTCTGTATTCGACCCTTGCAAAAATCATGCATGCACTTGAGACCCGAAATCCATGATCCGTTTTGTGCCTTCTGAGGAACCTGACACCTGAGTAATCACATGAGAGTGTTTTGTTTTAGTGTGGGATGTTTCCATTTTTGGACCTATGCCCATTTTCTATTGTGGTCATCATCCCTGTGTGAGTGAGTGTTGGACCATGGTTGGTGTCCTCACCTGGATGAATTTGAGTCGAGGAGTGTGATGAAGAAGTGGGTTTCTAGGCTCGTTGAAGAAGAGGTAGGTTTTTAGGCTTGTGAGTAGCTCTCTCCAGATGAGAGAGTCTGCTGGGAAGTGGCTATCTCCCAGAGAGAGTCCAGCACCAGCTACAGATCTCTAAGACTTCCTGATCTGGCCTGTTTCTGAGACCTAGAGAGGGAGGTGAAGCACCAATGGACTATTCTTATGAAGGTGTATACTATTGGGTGGAACATGCATATGGGGAATGAGAGTATGTGATTAGTGGGCGTAAGAAGGC
>JASDQU010737092.1:206842-224764 GCA_032191745.1 Picea mariana | reverse complement strand
ATATATATATATATATATATATATGATGTGTGCACAGATCAGGATGGATTCCCTTCATGTCATAGTAATCCCAGGCAAAGGCATCATTGTTGCTTTTGTAGCACTAGAAGAATTCGCTCCTTTTGTTGTTTAGTTAGTCCTTGGTTGACTTTCAATGTTTTACCGAGGCTAATTTCTATGGTTTCTATAAGGGATCCTTGATATTTTTGTGGTGTGGGTTCGTGTTCTATCAATGAAATTCCTGTTGAGGGTTAATAAACCCAAGTTTCTAGTTTCATAACATGCTCAAGAATATGTGTTTTCCTGAGGAAGAGGCTATAAAATCATTGATTTATTCATCCTCTATTTTATCTCTTATAGCTAAGTATTTATCTATTGAGAGGACTTGATGGGATTCCTCTTCTTCATCACTCTCTTCTCCATCAACCCAAAGTGGTGTTCCTAAGTCTATGTTGGGTTTAGAGGGAAGGTAGAGGATTAATTGTTTGGTGTATGTCCCATGGGAAATAGTCATGTTGCCTAGCCGAAAATCGATGTAGGCATTGAAAGTGGCCAACAAAGGTCATCCCAATATTAGAGGATACTCATCCAAAAAGGTTTTGGGTTGTAGGACCATGAATTCAGTAGGATATTCCCACGAATCCAATAAGATCACTACATCTTATAGAATTCCCTCTATTTTAATGGTTGATCTATGAACAATTTGAAGTACAATGTGGGTTCTCCTAAGGCTTGTAATACCTAATGCTTGTATGGTATCATGTGTCATAACATTTATGGAGGCCCCAAGGTCTATTAATGTGTTACTAATAGGTGTGTTTTTTATTTGCACATTAACGAATGGACTTCTAGGGTCACAATATTTAGCTATGAGAAATCTCCCCATCATTAGGTCTGATAGTTTTCCCATGACATGGATAGTTTGGAAATTCTTTAGTTTCCTACTAGGTTTCCTCAAACAAAGTTATCGTACCGCTTTTGAATAAACAGGTACATCTTTAATTGCCTGGAATAGTGGTATTTTGAAAGACACATTTTTATTTCTCCTAAGAAATCAAACTGAGATTATGTAAAATGTTTTTATTAGTTTAGCCTTTTAGGATAGAGTGGGTCTTGAAGTTTAGGGTGGGCATGATAAGCTTTTGAAAGTTCTGGATATTTTTTCTATTCTGATTCTTCATTTGGGACATCCTCATTCAAATATCCAATGCTAATGCGAGCATGGTCCTTGGTTAGAGTATTCCTAGATATAAGGTGAATATCATTACAATGTAAGGAAGAGATGGAGTAAGTAGGGTAGGATGCAAGTCTGGAAGCTTATGTTGGTTGACTTGGTCTTCCATTATTTGTGTTGGGTATGGGTTGTGCAAGTAGTTGTAGTCGAGGAGGTGCGTATGTGGATTCATGCATTTGGGGAAGGGGAAGGAGTTGCATGGGTGACTATGTCATATGGTGGGATTTCTCCATCATTTTTTCCATAATTAGTTAGGAGGAGGAGGAGCTACCCATTTTTTTGTTGGCATACCCCACAGTTGAAAATAATATGGCATTGAAGGGTTATTCCAATATGAATTGCAATATTGATATTGATCTTGGATCATACCTTGAGGTTTCGGTTGTCAGGGTCACTTCTGAGAGACATAGCATAATTGTTCTAGTTCTTCAGCTTTCTGGTAAATAGATTTTAATCCTGGTAAGGATGGATAGTTATGAGTAGAATTATCCTCATTGCATATTCCACAAACCTTGATATGATCCAATGGACATTCTCTCCTTGGGTGCTTCATTTTTCACATCGTACAAAAGATAGCCAACACTTGTTCTATTTATTCCCTCTTCTCATTCATTTGCAATGTATCAAGTTGGGAGCTCGGAGAACTAAGTATTTAGGTCTTGAATTCATTTAACATGTTCTCGATTTCTACTCTCCTGAATCCACTTTCAGAAATTTTACCTGTTATTTCCAGTACATCTCTTGGATCGTTGCCAATTTTTTATGTTCCTCTAGAATACTATTGATATCAATTCCCTCTTCAAAAAATTCCATTCCCTTTTCTATTTTCCCAACCTCGTTTATCCATTTTTTTCCCTCTACTATACTTACATGAATTCCCATTTTCTAGTTACTATACTTTGCCATTTTTCCTTGCCAGGTTCGGGGGTTGGTGGACTCACTTGTTTTTACATCCATTCATATTCCCATATCATGATTCCGACCAACCATCGTACTATTCTATACTTATCTATTTCTGCATTCATGGTTTTCCTGGTTCAAGGGTTCAAGCTTTCATATCCCATGTTCCATGATATACATATTGCACCAAAGAGATCTATGATCTATATTTTGACCATTGGACTCCCCAAGCTCCTAAGTATCTCATCTCTCCTATATTCAGTTTGACCGACCGCATTAAAACACTTAGTCGAATTTCAACCTTTCACAACCACAAGTTTGCAAGTTCCTGGATTGGCAGGTTCACAAAATTCCCAAATTATAATTACTCTCGTCCATCCCCGCCACCTTCACGCTTTTCCAAATATGCATTTAGTATGGTTTAATTCTAATAACTCATAATGCAGGTTCTGTAAATATTTTCATTAATAAGCAAAGGGCTTGAGGAGATTTCTCACTAAACCACATTAAAGCACGATTTGTGGAATATTGTATTATCTCTCTCAAGTGCTCATTTCAAATATTATCTAGATTAAAAGAATCATCTCGTCAACTTATGGAAGCAACAATTCGACAACATTTCTGCAAATATACTTTGAACATTTTTGGACATGAGGACTAGAACTTCTAGTGGTCTAGAGCATATTCTAACTATTCATCCCTATTTACTCCAAAGAAAGTGATATGGACATCCATAATTGCTTGTGTAGGCTGTGTTCCTGAGGTTTTCAACTGCAAGGAACTTGTTTCCAGGTGAGTTGAAAAATATATACCAATTCAACGTATTATTCAACTTCAATACCATTCTCCCGTCTCTCTTTCACCTCAAGTGTTCCGTAAAATGTTGAATCTCCCCTAGCCAACACTTACTTTCAAAGGAGAGGATTGCATGGATTTCCTGAAAAAGCATGATAATGACCTAGGCCTCTTGCCTGAGTTCTTGGAGAATCCCATGGCCATCCCTGAAGATATACCAGTTTGCAAGTCAACTCATTCAAAACCCCTTTCAGGAAATTTCTTGGTTATTCACGAGAGTGATAGTCCAAGAAAATACCACCAACATTTCCCGTATGATTCTTTATATCTTATATTTTACTATCAAAGAGCAGGCCATTTTGGATTAGGGAAAGTTGATATCCATTGAAAGATAATAAATTCTTTATGGCTTTTTATTTGGTGTTTGTGATAGCATATTGTTGTCAACTTCCTAAATTGTCTATCTGCAAGAAGGTGAATTATAAATTTGACCTAGTGACCTTTTTGTACCAAGTTTTGTGGAGACACAAAGCTTATTTTCACTTTTATGAAGTTTGCAATGATTTTGTCTCAATTTTTAAAGGATTTTTGTTTAAAAAAGATAACCCCTGAATATCCTCCTAGGCAAGTAAATTCATGGATAAAAAGGGGATGTTGGAGAAAATGGAAAATTACAATGTTATCAAGATTTTCGCTTCTAAGGAAAATCTTTCTTTTCTTCCATGTCGTATATCCAACAAAATGTTTATTACAGAATTTGAAAGGCAATATAATTTATGGATGCACTTTTTTCATGAGAAATGAAAAAAGAAATCCATACCCTTGCCTTGGAAAATTGGGGAATTTGTATTCAAAAATATGAACAAAATTGATGAATTTGCAAACCACTTCTAGAATCTAAATCTCAAGTATGTTGAAAAGATAAAAGGGTTTGACCCTAGTGGAAATTTTATGGAACATATGTTACTAGTGGTATTTAGCAATTCTTTTATCCATATTGTTCTAGGAGAAGAAAATGATAATAACTTGGGTGCTCATACTCACAATGATGGCAACTTGGAGATGGTACTCAATACCAATGAATTTTACAAACAGAAAGGAAAGGGTCCCAGTGAGAAGAGTGCCTAGTCCCCCACTATTACTCCTAATACTACAACATCTCAGAGGAGTAATCTAGAAGCCCACCCATCTAGAAAAGTGATAAAAAATAGTTCAGGCAAAGGACGAGAAAATAATACCCCTTCCGGAAAAAATGAAAGATAGCACAAACTTCCACCGAGGAAAAAGAGGAAAAACGTAGTGCAAGAGGAATAAGACTAGCGCATAGAGAGTGATATCAATAGATTCTCCCTTGAAGATATGGAACTCAAAGCAGACATAGAGAAAATGCTTCCCAACATTAATCAGTCAGGAAGGACGACCCACCAAAATCCGTCATTAGAAATTATTGAGAATGAGACCTTCAAGGAAGAAGAGTCATTTACATTCCATAGAGTTGCCTTTGACAGTAAATCTAATAAATTGATTATCGAAATAAGTGATGTCAATAATAAGAAAGGAAAAAATCATTTAGAGGTTAACCTAAGATATATGAGTCCTTCCCATATTTCTATAATTCATAGAGCAATCGATGATGCATTGGACAACTCCATTGGTTTTATCAAAGTCAAGAATACAATGTTAAAGGAAAGCATTAAGGAACTGGAAGAGACCTTAATGCCTCTTCCACTTCTTTCCAACCCTTTGGTGATTGTTGGACCCACCACGCTAGATGCTAAATTAAAAGGATCCTCAAGATTACTTATATCATCTAGGAGTTATGTGGAGAATAATATCAAGAAAAGAATGGCATTGATCACAAAGGGTTGGGAAATTTCTCACAACATGGTTTGTTTTGGCTCGAGGGTGAATTTCTTCCACAAGTATTTACATGACAACCTAAATAATGAAGAGGGTTTTTACCTTGATTTTATGGTACCCTTTGGTATTAAAGTTTCCAACATGACAAAATTACTAAAAAGAGAGGAGGGTCTTCCCTCTCCAAGTCAGATCAAACAGTTGAACGCGTGCTAGAAAGAAAAGATAAAAAAACTTGAATAACATTCTTCAAGCGTGCATCCAAGCCATATCAAGGAGGGAAGAACTATTCAAAAATCTCATGGAGGTGGACCTAGATGGAAGCACTAACGAAGTCCAAGATCCCAAATTGATCCTCAACTCGTTGTTGCTAACAAAACAACAGTTCAATGATCAAGTTGATATTTTTAAAGGATTGTCAATTGAAAATTTCTATGGTATACTTGAGTATGATGAGGATGCCATAGACAATTGGTTAGTGGATCACTCCGTAAAAAATCAGTACATTGAAGAAGCATTACATAGAATTTTCCTTGATCTGAGAGACTTGAAGGGCGAGTTGTTCAACATAAAAATCTGACATGAAATCAACATGGCACCAGTGAAAAGTTATATTGAAGGATGGTTTAAGAAAGCTATCGAAAAAATAACCACCAAAGGGAAATAAGTAGTTGAGACGGTTCATTTAAGCGTCAATAAAGACAATAAAGGGACACCATCAAGAAATTGAACACAGAAGATACCATCATAGTAAGTTTATGTTGATCACATCCTTATTTTTATTAATCAAGTCCTTCATCCAGTTATTCCACCTCTTTCACTAGAAAGGTTTAACAGAAGAATTATAACTCCACTTTTCTTCTTACCAGTTCTTGATGTTCTTCTACTTCCCACCATATTCCTTATAAAAGATTATTTCTTGTATTTATTTTATTTATGGTCTACGGGAGCGCCAATCCCAATCTTTAAGACAAACATATTTTAAATTTCAAAGAATATGTAACAGACTATATATTTTTTAGAAATTTCAAGAAATCTACTTTGGGAACAATCTCGACTGTGCTTTGTAACCCTGTTTTCGGAATATGAAGTGTTTTAGGTTGATCTATCATTATATTTATTTGAGCTTCCCATGTTTCCAATATGTTAAAGTTCTCTTATACATGCAGATCATCTTCTTTTTTATTTTATGTTATCATAAATCTTTATCTTAAACTATGATGTATGTGATGAATTTTTTCTTATTTTCTTTAAATGTGTGAAGTGTGTGATTCCTCGTCCTTTCTTAGGAACTTTCTTTGAAAAAAAAACAAAAAACATTTTCCTTTTATTTTCTTGCAATATTTATGTTTGTTTGAATTACTACTACGGACTTCTGTCAAGTCCCACATTCTGAATATTTAGGAATCCCAAGAAAATATAAAGAGAAGTATCACCTCTATAAAAACGTAGGGGGATTTACATCCTCATGAGGTTGTCATTTCGGTCCTATTGTATTCAAGCATCAACATTTTTTATGACCATACTGGGAATGAATTGAAATTTGGAACCTGGTCTAGAATTTTTTGAAAACATATATGACTTTTCCCCTGGCTTATCAGCCCCACTTAGAAATTGGATTGAACAATCAACGAAGCATATTACACCAGTTATACAATCTGGTAATAAAAATAGACGAGACCCAAGAAGAGTTAGAAAGGTCCTGGAATATCTTAGTCCAATAAGAAGAAAGAGAAATCCTATAGAGACATAGGAGATATGAGCGAAAATACTGAAGAAACCAACGACTAGCTAGAGAAGCACAAGCATAAGGTCAAGATTAAAGTTGGAAAAATACAAGGGACCTATTACCAAAAGTAAAAGAAAGAATAACTTTAGTCTTAGAAGTGAAAAGCATATTCTTGGAATCACTTTGGATATGGCAGAAATAAATGAACAACCCATAGATGAGGATCATGAGGAGAGACAAGGAGGTGAAAGAGATGCTGCAAAAAATCAAGAGAACTTAAGGTTTGAAAATATAAGAAGAGTAAGATATTCTCCTTTGAATATTCTAGGTGAGCAACATGATCTCTATGTTCTCCCTAAGGGCACCCTAAAGGAATTTTCCAGAGATGGATAAATCGATACAAAGAGGCATCTTCACTTATTGCTTGATGTTTGTGATTTTCACCATGTTGAGTATGACGATGTCATGATAAGGTTGTTTCTTTGAACCTTATTAGGAAGAGCATATGAATGGTATAAAACATTTCCAAGTAGATTAATTCACTCATTTAATAACCTCGAAGCTATGTTCCTGACTATGTTCTCCCCTTGGATTGCTTATCATATCCTTCTCACCACTTTCACACAGATTGGTTTGAGGAAGAATGAAAGAATACAAGATTTTAATCTCAGGTTCAATAAAACCTTGAGTAAGATTCGAGAAGATAAAAGACCAAATGACCATGTTATTCTCGGTTGCTATAAGAATGAAATGCCCCTGAATCTGAAATATTCTATCAGAACTTATCAAATGGATAACTTGGAGGAGGCAATGAATAAATCCACTGAGATGGAAGAAATTATGATTGAAGTAGGTGTCGACCTCGACATTATACTGGTAAAAGTATAAAGGCAACAGGGAGTATTAAGTATTGATAATCAATGAGAAACCGATTCAATAAAGAATGAAGAATTCAAGCCATGGCTGTCTCAAAACCAAACAATTGGAGGAGGATTTTTCAAGGGAACCATACCTGATGTAAAGGTTGATCCTGTGGCATCACAAGAAACTAAGAAAAGAATTGAAATTGGACAAATGAATAGAACTATCAATAAAATGCAGGACAAGATAACCAAGCTAATAAGGGGAGATAGTAATGTCGCAAATCCAAGAATTTCAGTCCCAGAGCAAAGAGGGAACCCTCCCAAAGAAAACGGAGTGAGGTTTGAAAACAGAGATAGTCTACAAAGACCAAGGGTTCCCAAGAAACCTACTCCCAATGCAATTTTTCTAGATGAGGTGTCTGATGAACAAATAATTGAACAAGAGAATTATTACTCACCTAATGGAAGTTATGAAATTATGAATATGGATGGATGCAAGACGTCCATGTATATATTTGAAGAAGGATACAACAACCCTAACTCGCAAAAAAATGTCACCCAGACAAGAGGATTTGTAAATAGACCCAAGAATAAAAATGACTCTGAAAAAGAGAACCAAAAAGAAAAAGAAAAAAACAACTAAGAAAAGAGAAAATGAGAAAGTGATGGATAACATTGGGAGAAAAAGGAAACACCTAATGTCAAAATCCGCTCAGTTGACATATAATATCATAGAGGACTTAAGTAAATTAAGGATAACTTTTCCCTTTATAGAAGTGATAAATATTCCCCAGCAAAGACAAAACATTTTGAAATTGTTGGACGATCCATCTAAAAGGAAAAAAATTGTTGTTACGAGTCCAAAAAAAATCCAGAGATAGTCAACTACCAAGTTGAGAGGTAAAATTCTTCCCTTTTACATTTTAATTGATAATCATGATGTTTCACTACATAATTGTTTAGTTGACACTAGCGTGACAAATAATGTCATGCCACTAGTAGTCATGGAGGAATTGGCCATGAGTTTCACTAAGTATTATGAAAATGGTGAAAGCATATATGCAAATGATTCTAGAAAAGTGTCATATTATGGAGAGATCAAGGAATTTTATTCTTGGATTATGACAACCCCCCATATCATTACAGTTTTCAATATTGTTTTGGTATACCTTCCTCCAACATATGTAGTTTTGTTGGGAAGAGATTGGACATCTATGATTGGGGGATATATAATGAACGATGGAAGTTGTATAATGCTGCCAGGAAAAGGAGCAATGCTTAAGGTGCCCTATGAACCTAGAAAGCCCTTCTCTTTCAAGAAGAAGGATATTAAATTAATGAAGGATTATATATATGTCGGGATTGGAAACTATGCTATCCTAGAAATGGAACATAATGAAATCCTAGAGAAAGAAAAAAGCATGGAGAATCAAGAATTTATGTTTGAAGGCTATTGGAGGATGTCATTCGATGGAGCCTGTTAGAACTCCAGGAGTGGAGTTGGGATTGTTCTTATGAGTCCAGATAAGGTTGTGCATCTGCATGCTATTAGAGGAGAATTTTCATTCACTAATAATGAGAAAGAATACGAAGCCTTGATTCAGGGGATGATCCTTGCACAATAAATGAAAATAGAACATCTAGTTGTGACTGGCGAATCAAAGTTGGTAATCAATCAGGTTACCCATAGGTATAAAATCAAAAAGTAAAAACTTAAGTTATATTTCGAAAGGGTTAATGAATTGATGGAATCTTTTAGTTCTTTCAACATTTATTTCATTCCAAGGGAAAAGAATCACAAGGAAGATTCATTAGCCTTGGTGGCCTCATTTTCAAACCCAGACAATATCCAAAGAAAAACATCTTTTCAAGTTGAAAGAGCATTGCGACCTTCTGTGCCCAATAACATTGAATATTTGCAAGTGTTTGAGAATGATGAACAACTAGAATTTTTTTTGTTGAACGATGATGATGATGAAGACAATCACACATCTGTTGTCCCTAAATATTGTGTACAGTATGAGTATTTTTTTATGAAAGATGATCATGCTAAGAATCTCCTTGAAGAAGTTTCAATTTGAAAATTGCAGGAGACTAGAAAATTCAATATTGGAACTGATAGTTCCCCAAAATATGTCAACTTGGGAGTTGATTGCACCACTGAGGAAGTTGATCAATATGTTTCCTTGTTTAAATAATACATTGATGTGTTCTCTTGGACCTATGATGATTTGAAAGATTACGATAAAACAATATTCCAACATATCATTCCTTTGAGGGAAGAAGCAAAGCCTGTAAAGAAAAAAATAAGGATGATGAAAACCAAACCAAAACCTCTGGTAAAGATTGAATTGGAGAAATTGAAGAAGGCGGGAATAATTTATCCCATTAGACACTCTGACTGGTTTTCAAATCCTGTGATTGTAAGAAAAAAGACCGGTTAAATCTGGATCTATGTTCACTTCATAGAACTTGACAAAGAAAGCATAAAGAATAACTTTCCTTTACCTAATATGGATTTCATTCTCCAACAAGTTACTAGATCAACCTGCATGTCCATGTTGGATGGTTTTTCTGGATATTACCAAGTCTTGGTGGCTGAGGAAGATAGGGAAAAGACAACATTTATCACACCTTGGGAGACATATGCATATGATAGAATGCCCTTTGGTTTGAAGAATGTTGGAGCCACATTCCATAGGGCCATGGATCATGCATTTAGTGGGTTGATAGGAAAATTTATGGAAGACTATGAAGATGACTTGACATTGCATTCAAAATTAAGGGTTGATCAAATCCATCATTTGAGGAATTTTTTTGAAAGATGTAGATTATATGGTGTCTCTCTAAATCTAAAGAAATGCTTATTCGTTGTAACTCAAGGAAAATTGTTGGGCCACATTGTGTGCAAGGAAGAGATTTAAATAGATCCAGAAAGAGTTAAAGAAATAAATGAGATCAACCCCCCAACATCCAAGAATGGAGTCCAAACATTTTTTGGAAAGGTCAATTTTGTGCGAAGGTTTGTTCCTGACTATGCAAGCATCGTGAAGATGATTAATTTGTTGCTGAAGAAGGAGCAGAGATTTGAATGGACAACTGATACTTAAGAGGACTTCAATAATATCAAAGGAGAAATCACCACAACTCCAGTCCTTATTAGTCCATATTTTCAAAGGGATTTCATAATCTATTCATTTTCTACAGAGATTGTTGTTGCATCTATTCTTACTCAGAAGAATAGAAAAGGTGAAGAACTCCCAATCAGTTTCATGAGGAAAACCCTACATGACTATGAATTGAGGTACTCAGAAATGGAAAAGAAAGCCTTGGCTCTTGTCAAAATGGTGGCGCACTTTCGGACGTATATATTAAACTCCCATGTTATTGCCTATGTTTCCTCATCACCAATGAAGATGCTTCTAAATCAACACTTGAGAGAAGGAAAATGGGCTAACTGGCTGGAAAATATACAAGAATATGATATTGATATTAAACCTTTAAAGGCCATCAAAGGACAAGGTTTATGCAAGCTCATCACGAATGGTGATTCTGTGGATGGAATTATTTCAATTTCAGTACGAGAACCATTAGCTAATTCAGAATGGTACAGAGATATTATATTCTACTTGAGTTCTGGGAAATTGCCTATCACCATGAACCCCAAGGAGCGAAGAACATTGAAAATGAAGGAAAATCAATATGTGTTTATTGTTGATATACTATTCAAGAGAAATTATGATGGTATACTACTGAGATGAATTGATGAAAACCAAGCCCAAGAACTGATGAGAGAATTCCATGAAGGAATATGCAGTGGAAACTTTACACTTACTTCCACCGCCCACAAGATAATAAGAGTTGGATTCTATTAGCCATCAATTTTCAGAGACTCATATTCCACAATAACGAAGTGTGTATCATACAAACATTTTTCTGGAAAAATAAAGAGATCTGTGATGCCTTTACAACCCATAATTGTAGAACAACCATTCTCGCAGTGGGGACTTGATTTTGTCGGGCCAATTAATCTAAATTCTAGCAAGGGACATATGTACATCTTCATGGATACATATTATTTCATGAAATGGCCAAAAGCAGTGGAATTAAAGAAGGATGATTCTGAAGAGCTAATTAAGTTCCTCAAAGATAATATTATGTCGAGATTTGGTTTCCCAGATAAATATATCACAGATAATGGTTTGATTTTCATCGGATCGAAGTTTACATATTTTAGTGGAGAATATGGAATTATCATGGGTCAATCATCGAATTATTATCCATAAGGTAATGGCCTTGATGAGTCCACAAATAAAACACTTGTTCAGATATTGAAGAAAACCATTGAAAAGAACCAAAGGAATTGGCATCTGAAGTTGACTGATGCATTGTGGAAAAGAAGAATGACTCCAAAGGACAACACTGGGATGACCCATATGCATTACTTTATGGGAAAGAAGAGAAAATGTCGATTAGCCTCAAACTCAATGCATTGACTTTTGTTATTACTACCGAATATACATAAGAGAGTTCACATATCCAAAGGAGGATCAACCAGTTGTTAAAATTGGAAGAAAAATGAAGCAAATCCCTCAATCAAACTTCTCGGAGGCAGCTGAGTGTCAAACGATATTTTGATCAGAGCACAACTATAAAAATTTTCCAAAAGGGAGAGCTAGTGTTACTGTGGAAAAAATCCAAGGACAAACTGTCGATGCATACAAAGTTCGAAGCGCTCTGGATTGGACCATACATTGTCAAAAAGATCTTGGGTTTTAACTCCTATATGCTTCAAGACATGAAGGGTAAAATAATAATTTTGCCTATCAATGGGCAATATTTGAAAGGTTTTTTCACCTAAGACTTTGTCATTCTCATTGTAGATAATTTTATTTTTTAGTTTGTATATTCTTACTTTGAATCCATCTCCCAATGGATGGAAGCACCTGGTCATGAAAGGTTATGGATTCTTGACAACCCATAGGGGGTTATCATCCCACATTTGGATCTAGTTTTTGATATCAATTCCCTCTTCTGAAAATTTCCTCCCCTTTTCTATTTTCCCAACCTCGTTTATCCATTTCTTTTCCCTCTTCTATACTTACCTAAATTCCCCTTTTATTTTCTCCCTTCTATTGTCCCTTTCTAGTTACTATACTTATTCATTTTTATTTCATGGGTTTGCAGGTTTGCAGACTCACAAGTTATCACTTCCATTCATATTCCCATATCATGACTCTGACCGACCGTCGTATTATTCTATACTTATTCGTTTCTGCAGTCGCAAGTTCACAGGTTCATGCTTTCATATCCCATGTTCCATGATACACATTTTTCACCCAAGAGATTGACAATCTACATTTTGACCATCAGAATCCCCAAACTCCTAAGTATCTCATCTCTCCTATATTGAGTCTGACCAACCACATTACAACATTTAGCCAATTTTCGACCTTTCGCAACCGCAGGTTCGTGGGTTCCTGGATTGGCGGGTTCACAAAATTCTCAAATCCTAATTTTTCTCATCTATCCCTACCACCTTCGTGCTTTTCCCAATATTCATTTAGTATGGTTTAATTCTAATAAATCATCATGAAAGTTCCATAAATATCTTCATTAATAAGCGAAGGGCTCAAGGATATTTTTCATTAAACCACATTAAAGCACGATTTGCAAAAGATTAAATTGTAATATCCCTAGGTTGAACCCACTTGTAAATGTAAATACAAATGTATGTAAGTTGGTGAGATGTTTGACATCATTTTTGTATGCACCTTTCAGGGCATAGTGCGCACATGTATTTCGCAGTAAAATGATTAAGTGTGCACATTCTAGGATACCGCACGCAGTAATTTGAGTGCACGCGATTTTGAGGCCAGGGATCCTTAGTGTATATGATGTGTTTTATAGGTTGGTGAGCCTATTATTATAAGCTATGATTATTATGTTTTGAATTGGGCTAGAGAGCCTAGATTTTAAAGGCTAGTGCACCTATTTTTGTATATGTCTCATCATCAATATAAAATACATCATTGCGCACAGATCGACCACGATAAAATAGTATGGGGGACTAAAATCCACTAGTTAGGGAAAGGGTGGGGGATAAAAGTTAAGAAAACAGGGCTAAGATAAGGAGCTTAAGCCAAAAAGGAATATTATATTAATATTTCTTAAAGTATAAAGTATGGATAATTATTTTATCCTAAGTTCTAAAGATAGGGACAAGTGGGCCAAAGTAGCCCCAACATGACAAGTGTCAAGTTGGGGACACGCATACATATTTTTTGGACTTAGTTCATTTCCCATCATTCTTTCCATCATTCAGTCATTCTGTCAACCATTCCATGAGCATTCAATCACTCATTCAGTTGTCCTCCGTACCTTCCTGTCACTGTACCTGAACCTGTATCCATAGCCATACTTGTTTTTGTACCTGGTTAGCTTGGGAGTTGGACTGAAGAATTGGGTTGTCAGGCTCGTGGGATATTGAAGAGGTGGGTTGTCAGGCCTATGAGAAATTCTCTGGGTGAGATAATTGTTGGGAATTGATTTCCAAAGGTACTAAACTACAGCTACAGGGATTTGCGACTTCCTGTCCATCATGTTTCTAAATCTCAGAAAGGAACTGGGGTAGTTGAAGGAATGTTGAGCAGAGAAGGGGCACATTTCCTAGGGTGGGACAAGCATGTGGGGAATGAGGGATTGTAGGCTGTTAGTTTGAGTTATCACCTGTGACAAAGTCTTTCCTGTTGTCTATGAGCCATTAGCCTGGTTAGGAATCCATTTACCCGGGTGGAGTTTAGTCCCATATCGGGGGTGACCCACTGCTGAGAGTGATGAGCAGCGTGGTCTAAGGATGGGAGGTTCGTGGAAGGTCTGCATGCAGTTGGTGATTTTCTTACCAATACAATTGTCAATTGTGTGATAAATTTACATGATGCATTATTATTTACGTGTTTATTTTATGGGTTTATCCTATGTGTGGTTGTAACTATCTTTATATTTATGGGCATTTCCTGTATATGTTGCATGTATACGTTTACTATTATTTTAGAATGAATTCGTGCATTTACAGAATGTATTTTTCTATTTATGTTTCATATATAAATTTCCACAAGAATTCTATGTGTATATGTTTTAATTGCATGCAGTTCGAAAAATTTATGTGGCATAGCTCAGTTGGATGTTGGGTATGTTACAATATGTTGAGAAGAGAATGAAAGTGTTTTCTGGAGTAGCATGGCCTGACCTGGGTGGTCGGGGATGTTACCATATTATCTCTCTCAAGTGATCATTTCAAATATTATCTGGATTAAAAGAATGATCTTTTAAACTTATGGAAGAAACAACTAGAAAACAGTTCTACGGAGATACTTTGAACATTTTTGGACTTGAGGACTAGAAATTTCAGTGGTCTAGAGAATATTCTTACTATTCATTCCCATATGCTCAAAAGGAATTGATCTGTACATATGGAATTGCTCATGCAGGCCTGGTTCCTGAGGTTTTCGACAACAAGGAAATAGTTTACTGGTGTGCTAAGAAATATATACCAAGTCAGCAGATTATTCAACTTCAAGACCATTCTCTTGTCTATCTTTCACCTCAAGTGTTCCATAAAATTTCAAAGCTCCTCGACCCAACACTTACTTTCAAAGAAGAGGATTGTAGGTATTCCCTGAAAAAGAAGGATAATGGCATGGACCTCTTGCCTGAGTTCTTGGAGAATCTCGTGGCCATCCTTGAAGATATTACCAGGTTACAGGTCAACTCGTTCAAAAACCCCTTTCAGGAAATTGCTTGGTTAATCACCACAGTGACAGGCCAAGAAAATAACGCCAACATTTCCTTTATGATTCTTTATATCCTATATTTTATTGTCAAAGAGCATGCCATATTCAATTGGGGAAAGTTGATTTCCATTGAAATCTCTTCCCAATTGTCACAGTATAAAAAATATAAGAAATTATTTATGGCTTCTTATTTGGTTTTTGCGATAGCATATTGTTGTTAATTTCCTAAATTGTCTATCTGCAAGAAGGTAAATTATGAATTTGACCCAGTGACCTTTTGGTACCAAGTGTTGTGGAGACACAAAGATTCTTTGCACTTTTATGAAGTTTTCAATGATTTTGTCTCGATTTTTATAGGATTGTTTTTTGGAAAAGATACCCCCAAAACATCCACCCAGTCAAGTAAATTCTTGGATAAAAAGGGGACGTTGGAGAAAATGGAAAATTACAATGTTATCCCGATTTTCAGTTCTAAGGAAAATCCATCCTTTCATCCATGCCATATATCCGACATAATGTTTATTATAGAAGTTGCAAGGAAATATAATTTCTGGCTGCACTTTTTTCACGAGAAACGAAAAAAGAAATGCATATCCTTGCCTTGGAAAATTGGGGACTTTGTATTCAGAAATATGAATAGAATCAATGAATTTTCAAACTACTTCCATAATCTAAATCTCAAGTATGGTGAAAATATAAAAGGGTTTGACCTTAATGGAATTTTTTTGGAACATATGTTAACAGTGGTATTTAATAATCATCCATATTGTTCTAGGAGAAGAAGAGAATAATAACTTGGGTTCTCCATCTCACAATGTTGGTGACTTGGAGGTGGTAATCAGTACCAATGAATTTTACAAACATAAAGGAAAGGGTTCCAGTGAGAAGAGTGCCCAATCCCTGACTATTAATCCTAAGACTACAACATCTAAGAGCAGTGCTCCAACGGCCCATCCATCTAGAAAAGTGATCAACAGTACTTCAGGTGGAGGAGGAGAAAAGAATCCCCTTTCAGGAAAAAATGAAAGCTCACACAAACTTCCACTGAGGAAAAAGAGGAAAAACATAGTGTAAGAGGAAGAAGACCAACACATAGAGAGTTATATCAATATCTTCTCCCTCAAAGATATGGAACTTGAAGCATACATAGAGAAACTCTTTCCCAACATTAATCAGTCGGGAAACATGACCCACTAGAATCCATCATTAGAAATTATTGAGAATGTGACCTTCAATGAAGAAGAGTCATTTTCGTTCCAGAGTGCTATCTTTGATAGTGAATCGAAGAAAATGATTATCAAAATAAGTGATGTCAAGAATAAGAAAGGAAAATATTGTTCAGAGGTTGACCTAAGAGATATGCAGCCTTCCCATATTTCTAGAATTCATAGAGCAATCATTGATGCATTGGACAAATCCATTGGTTGTATTGAAGCCCAAAATATAAAGTTAAAGGAAAGGATTAAAGAACTGGAAGAGACGTTAATGGCTCTTCCACTTCTTGCTATCCCTTTGGTGATTGTTGGACCCACCACACTCGCTGCTAAATTAAAAGGATCCTCAATCTTACTTACATCATCCATGAGCTATGTGGAGAATAATATCAAGAAACGAATGCCATTGATTAGAGAGGCCTGGGAAATTTTGAAAAAAATGGTTTCTTTTGGATCGAGGGAGCATGCCTTCCACGAGTATTTACAATCCAACCTAAATAATGAAGAGGTTTTTGACCTTGATGTTGTGGTACCCTTTGGTATTAAAGTTTCCAACATGATAGAATTAAAGAGAAGAGAGGAGGATCTTCCCTCTCCAAGTCAGATAAAACAGTTGAACGCGTGCTGAAAAGAAAAGATAAAAAAAATTGAATAATAGTGTTCAAGTGTGCGACCAAGCCATCTCAAGGAGGGAATAAATATTCAAAAATCTCACGGAGGTGGACCTATCCAGAAGTAGTAACGAATTCCAAGATACCGAATTGATCCTCAACTTGTTGTTTCTAAAAAAACAACAGTTTGATGAGAAAGTTGATATTTTTAAAGGATTGTCAATTGAAAATTTATATGGTATACTTGAATATGATTAGAACGCCATAGAAAATTGGCTAGTAGATTACTCCATAAAAAATCAGGACATTGAAGAAGCATTACATTGAATTTCCCTTGATTTGAGAGACTTGGAGGGTGAGTTGTTCAACACCAAAATTCGACATGAAATCAACTTGGCACCAATGGAAATTTATATTGAAGAATGGTTTAAGAAATCTATTAACAAACTAACGACTGAAGGGAAAGAAGCAGTTGAGACGGTTCCTGTAACCGTCAATGAATACTATAAAAGGACACCAACAAGCAATTGAATATGGGAGAGACTATCATAGTGAGTTTATGTTGATCATATCCTTCTTTTTCTTTATCAGGTCCTTCATCTAGTTATTCCACCTCACTCACTAGAAAGGTTTAACCGAAGACTGATAACTCTTCTTTTCTTCTTACCGGGTCTTTTTGTTCTTCTAACTCCCACCATATTCCTTCTAAAATCTTATTTATTGTATTTATTTTATTTATGGTCCGCGGGAGCCTGAATCCCAGTCTTTAAGACAAACACATTTAAATTTCAAAGAATATGTAACGGACTATATATTTTTTATAAATTTCAAGAGAGCTACTTTGGGAACAATCTTGAATGTGCTTTGTAAACCTGATTTTAGAATATAAAGTATTTTAGGTTCATCTATCATTATATTTATTTGAT
>JASDQU010737092.1:188818-206657 GCA_032191745.1 Picea mariana | reverse complement strand
TTATGATTTCTTGAATTACTACAATAGAGTTATGTGAAGTCCCACATTCTGAATATTTAGAAATCCCAAGAAAATTTAAAGAGTACCACCTCTATAAAATGCACGGGGATTTGAATCCTCGTTAGGTTTCCATTTCAGTCCTAACGAATTCAAGCATCAACAAATACTTACAGAAAAGTTCTAAGATAATATCTTATTCTAACTGAGAAACATCTTCCATGCCCATCATATTGAGGAGTTCTATACAATCATCTAAGATTCATCTTAGGAAAAATATGCGTCGTGTATTAGGATCCAAGTATCCTTTCTTTTACTTCTACAGGTTATAGTTGAACCATTGAATATAATATTCCAGACTCTCATCTTCACACTACATCATCTTGAAGACTTCCTCTCTTTTTTCTTTGTCTTTGTAGTAGTCTTGGTAAATTTCTAGAAAGTTGTTTTTCATTTGATCCCATGAGTGGATGTTATCATTTCCAAGACCCATGAACCATCGTAGTGAAACGCTCTTGAGTGTAGCGGTAAAAATATTCAGTGTTTGGTCATTTTTCACATAGTCATAGCTTCGTGAAAGTACATTAAACTCGAAGAGGAAGATATCATGATCTTCTTTAGATAACACATGAAAGTTTGGAACGGTTGAATGAGGGATGTTCTTCATCTTTGCCTCCTCGTCTATTTATTTGGCTGAAAATTTAAAATTCATGGGTTCCTCCTTGACAATCTCATGTGCCATTTCTTTCCGAGGGATGTCCTTTGTTTCTAAAGGTGCCTCAGGAAAAAATAACTCTTCAGAGTGATATTACTCATTGATATGCTCTTCTGAAAGTTGAAACTCTATGTGTAGATACCCTTGTATATTATATTATTCATGAGGATATACTTTAGGGTTCTTCTTGGAAAGAGAAGTTGTTGTAGGGGATAAGTAATTTTTTTCATTGAGCTCCTTTCCCTCTTGTGATTGACCTACACTATTAGATTTTTGGGAGTTTTTGGAAGAGATAATAAATATACCTTGTTGATCTCTACATTTGGGCATAGAAAAGATTAGAAAAACATTCTAAAAAATTATGAAAATAAATCATAACATTTAATCTGTTGTAATGAAGGAAATCAACACATCTAAAGAACAACTACCTTCTTTTGACATTTCCCTGACGACGGTGCCAAAAATTACTGAGTTTTCAATTACTTTCTAATTAATTAGCGAGAAACCAAAAAGTGTACATTTAATTAGCAATCCAAGGTAATATCTTACTTACGAACTATCGTGCACTGTACATGAAAGTTGTAGTGTTGTTTTTCTACGGGCTTGTAGTACTTTGAATGTCACAGATGAATGGATCAAGATACTTAATTAAGTCATCAAACTAAACTATTTCCTAAGTTACAGGGAAGTAATTATTGCACTTGCAGGAAAGGAAAGTCACACTTACGAAATTGAAAACACAATTGAAGGAATTGAAATCACACTTGTGGAAATTGAAACAACAATTGTGGAAATAGAAATCACGCTTGCAGAAATTGAAATCACTCTTGCAAGAATTGAAATCATGCTTGCAGAAATTGAAATCACTCTTGCAAGAATTGAAATCACACTTGTGGAAATTGAAATTACACTTGTGGAAATTGAAATCACACTTGCGTAAATTGAAATCTATATTATGATCTGCTGGTGACTTACTCAAGCATAATGAAGATCTTTTTTTGTTGGGACATTTAAGTATTCATTCATCCAATAGCAATCCCATAATACCAATCTCAAACTACTAAAGACTAACGCTATCACAAATTAGGAAGAAAAAAAAATAAAGTGAAGATATAAGAAGAGTTACAACAACGTCTGTTGTAGCACGAAAAGGAATCACAGTGATGTGAGTTTTAACAATGTAGACTGCAATGACAAAGCAACAACGTGAGAAAAATAGTGAGTAAAATGTCAGAAATTAGGAGTTGCAACACATCTATGATTATGAATCCAAAAAAATATAACCAATGAAAAATTTTAGCTTAAGAGTGCTAATTCTTAACAACAAGAAATTAAATATCAACCACACATTAATTGCAGTGACTATTCTACCATGTTTTAGAAATGTAGCATATTGAAGAAAAAAATAGCTACGAAATTAAATATAAATAAATAAAAGGTTAAATCCTACACTAATATACAAGAATTGTTTGAATAAAGAGGGGACCCTACCCCCTTAGAAAAATCACTGAGCTAAAAAATGATAACCATGCAATCACCAATGCATCAACACACGAATGAAAGAAGGAACAAAAATCATATTACATAAGTACAGTCAAATGTTTATCACTAGAATATTTTCCTCCCCCTAATCTATGGGGAAGTTGGGGTTTTTATACAACATTACTAATGTCTAAAATTATACAAAGAGATGAATGGAGAGTCATGATAATCCAACCATTCTTCCATTTACATTGATTTTGTCAAACTTTAGTGAGATTCGGGAATGTGTTGACTTGATAGGACAACCGATTTCTTCTTTTAGTCACCCACTTGCCTTCTATGACTTTCCTTATGAATACCATTTCCCAAATATCATCCGTGGTGTTGATTTTTCTGCTGGAAAACTTTGTACTAACAATTGCAACAATGGTAGACTCATAGTCATGACAACAAAGAGTATTCTTGGAGTTGCAGCCAATGTATGGATTTGCAACAATGGAGAACATGATCGGAGTTGCAATAGTTTTCTAGAGTTGAAACAACAATGAGTGCACTTGGATTTGTGGCAGTTGGTTTTTGCATGGTTACCTTGAGTTGCAACACAAAGAGTGCACTTGTATTTGCAGCATTTGGATCATGCTTGTAATTGTAGCAACAAAAAGTGCGCTTGAATTTGCATCAGAGATGTATTGAAGCCGCTGTGAGGAGTTGCAGTTGTTGTATTACTCCTTTGTAGTAGTATTAGTACATGAAAGTAGTAAGTTCCTTTAATAAATATGTGAGAAGAGCATAAAAAGTCCATATGGGGAAGGATTCATACCTTAGTGATAAGTAAGAAAAAATAGATAAGTAAAGTATCATAAAGGAAGTGATCGATGGAAAATGGGAAGCAAAAATGTATTAGATGGGTGCTTAAAATATGCCAATTTAGGTACCCGTCACTAAGTACATGATTACTGGGTTTGTTGAAAAATTTCATCAATATATTGACGTCAAAATCATTTAGCAAGTTGGTGGGTGGATGAAAAAAGGTTCATTGGAAAAAATGATGGAGTCTACACCATGATTAACTTGATGGATCCATAAATTTATGCTATGTTATTATTGTGCAGATTATATGGAGAACCTAATTGTATCAACTTCAAATATGTATGGATTTCTATAATCCACACTATTATCATGATAGGATCAATCTTCAATTGGGAAACTATATTATACCTGTCCTTGAATAGAGCATAGTGAGATATATTAAATTCCTAATTTTAAAATATTTCGCAATTTTTAAATGTAATCATATTTTCTAGATGTTATATGTGCTAGAAACCCTTTTTGATGGGTGAATTGGAGTTGGAATATAGTAGGTAGTCAAATTTTTTTTTTAATGTCAAGCTATGTGGGATAACAAATACATAAGGAATTACATACAACTATGTTATTTCTTCCTTTCTCCCCTTTATAAATTGATATATTGTAAAGAGTTCCCTAGGCTAAGTAAAGAGTCAATGAAGCTATTAAGTAGCATTGGAAACTAGTACCATCAAGAGGATTACACATACTTGAGGATTTACGAGTCACTTCTCCCCCTCACCTGTTACCCAAGTATGTACCTAATAGATTAATACTTGGGGAAATTGCTTACCAATCAATTTTGCAAGGTTTAAATGCTTCATTGGCCAAAGAATCTAGGAAAAGAACATTTATCCCATAAAATATGTATATTGGGAACTTTGGAATCTTGAATTTCAAATGAGATAGACATGTACCAATGCAATGTTGGAATACATGTTTTATCAAGGGAACTTTTGAATGCATGATCCTCTAGAGATAGTTGTAAAACAAAGTGTTGTTGTTTCTATAACATGGATTTATGCTCATGAGAATTGGGATCATGAATTGATCCAAAAAAGATTCATAGAAGACTAAGAACAACTCAGAACTCACAAAGGAAACTCAGGACACTCAGAATGGCTTCAATAGACAGAGAAAGGGAAAAACATCAAAGTTCCCAAAACATAGTGAAAATGACATGATCATGAAGACTGCATCACAATATTTCTAATGGCACAAATGACTCGTCAAACAGAGTTACAAATTGAAATATATTCACAGTCAAATTTTGGTCAACCTAGCCCAGTCACCAAGGGATGAGACAACATCTGTACTACTGACATCAGCATCTGTACGAATGACATCAACATATGTACAACAAATGTGGCATGAGAAGTAAGGTGATACATGGCATGACAACATCAGCATGACATCATCATGGTGATGTGGCAGCACAAGAGGCTGCCACATCTCACCCGATTTTGGTGTTTTTCGACCAATCTGTGGACCAATCGGATCATGCCATGTGGTAGTCTATATGCTGACAAGGTGTGTTGACATGGTGTGCTTACTTGGCAGGTGGAAATATGGACCAATGAGAAGCTTCCACATGACCCAATCAGAGGCTTCCACATGGCAGGAGGGAAATGACCAAGGATATCCCATGAGAAAAAATTTGAAAAAACATTGGTTTGGTAGGTCCACCAAATCTAGCGGACCATGCCAAACCTAGCCACAGTTAAAATCATTTGGATATGGTTCTATCGACATTGCTAAACTAGCGGAACAAAAATTATATGTATATATACAATGTAAAAATACAAATGCCAAAAGGGGAGGCCGCGGGGTTTGACCCCGGGACCTCATCCCACACTTGCGCCTTAACAAATATGCCCTAAAAAACAGGTCAGAGAATATACATTGTAAACAACGCCCAACAAAATTATAAAATGTCGCATCCACCTAGCCACTAGGGGGAGGCACACGTACCATATGACCATTTGGGCATGAAAGACGATGCAAATACAGTCAATAATGCAGGTTGCATAGGGCACATAAACCAAGACAAATTTCTTCTTGGGCCTGGGAGTGCCAGAGTCGGATCGAGGCATGGAGATAGTCATTTTTGGGTAATTCGATGCCACAAATTCAATGGTGCTATCTTTTTTCTGATCTAAGCATTATTTCTGCAGCTTTATTTCAGAATGCGATATACTTATTTATTTTGCCAAATTCTTTTGTTGAGCTAATGAAAGAGCCTACCCATTTGAGAGTAGGACCTAGAGATGTAGTCCAACAAGGACGAACTCCGTTATCAAGTTTTGTGTTCAGTTTTGATTCTTATGTCTCTTCATTTTTTATATTTTCCTTCTTTAATGGTGCACTTTAATTTATTCTCATTTAATGCAATTCTTTATAAGTCACTCGATGAAAAGATTCCTGATCATGTTGGTATCAAAGTAGTCATCTTTGAATTGAATTGTTGAGTGTGTATGGTTACTAGGGACAAGCATAAGTAGGGTGAAGAAACTCTTAAGACTTTCAATCCCAAAGTTGGTCGTGCATCCCGAAGGAAGAAAATGGAAGAAGAGGATTAGCGTGATGAACAAGAGAATAACTTTTACATGGTATTTTATCACACATCAGAAATGGTCAAATGAATGTATGGGGATTACGAGAAGAGGATGAAGAATAAAGGGAAGAAAAAGGAATCACATGCAGATGATGATGCTTCAGTAAACCAAGGGGTTGGAGAAGATCGTCTTGAGCCTCCGTCTTCACCTTCGAGTTCTAGTTCTTCTTCCTCTGGTCATTCTCATCATTCTCATCATTCTAGCCACAAAGACTCTTTTAAGAAACCTTTGTTAAAGCTTGATGTAAAATTTTCTTTACCTATGTTTAATGGAGATGTTAATCCTAAATAGATATATAATTAGATCCGACAGGTTGAAGTGTATTGTCGTGTTCAGCATATTGATGAAGAAGAATTTAAAGTGAAACTGGATTCTCTTCGGTTGGAAGGAAATGCTCTCGTATGGTCGGAGATAAAGATTTAGGACATAAGTAAATTTGGTAATCTTCTTTCCTCATGGTCAGAATTTAAATCAGTGATAAGGAAGCAATTTTATCCATTAGGGTATTTACATAAAGCAATGATGGAATGGAAAAATTTAAGGAAAATTAAAGGTCAAACTGTACAAAGTTTCATAGAAGAATTTAGGAAGAAATCTCTTGCATTGAACATTCCTTTAGATTCTTATGAAACTTTAATGAAGTATATTCACACACTTCACAGTTATATTTGTCATACTTTCTTCTTGTTTAACCCCACTAGTCTCGACGAAGTTTGTGTGCAAGCCACTTGCCTTGAGAACAAGGGGAAACATTTTCAAGAAGATCCCACAAAGAAACCTTCCAATCTCCCACATAAAAAATTTAAGAAGTTTAAAAGGAAGGACAAGAATACCGCCACAGTTACGAGAGAAGGAGGAAACCCATCTTGCACTCATTGCAAGAAAAGAGGTCACTATGAAGAACATTGTTGGAAACTGCATCCAGAAAAGAAACTCAAACAATTCAATGGAAAAGAGAAGAAAAAAACCGTTTCTATAGTGCAACAAGATCTTGGTTCTGATTCAGAAGATGAAGGAAAGATCACAGTGGTTGGAATACAAGGTAAATATTCCCTTCATTCTAGTCCAATTTCCAATAATAAATCTCATGTTGATGAATGAAAGAGGAATGAATTATTTCACATAAGAGTTGTATCTAAGAACACTAATATAGATACATTATCTGATTCGGGTTCCCAAGTAAACTTAATATTTGAAGCACTTTTCAAGAATATGGGTCTTGAAACGAAACGACATTCGAAGCCATGTCCTTTTGGTTGGGTATGTGATAAAGAAAAACTTAATGTCACCAAACAATGTAGGTTCAGATTTGCTATTGCTTCAAAGTTGATTGATGAAGTGGATTTGGATGTTGTACCACTTGATATATATGGCATAGTGTTGGGAAGTCCTTATATTTATGATAGAAAAGAAGCCTTCTTTCATCATGAGAGAAACTAACACCTTACTAAAGGGGGAGTGGAATATATTGTTAGATATCACATCATGAGGGTAAATACAACACTTGTTAATGTAGGGAAAATGAATAGACTCATAAATTCTAATAAGAGATATGTATTTATGGTCATAAGAGAGAAAGATTTTGGGACATTCGATGCTTTCCAAGGGTGTGATCCATCTCATAAAAAGAAATTAATTGATATTGTTTCTAAGTATGATGACATTTTTCAGGAACGAGATGGATCACCTCCTAAGAGGGAAATCCAACATGAGATACATCTTCAACAAAATTCTCCTCTTCCTAATGTGGGCATGTACAGGATGTCAGTACAAGGGGTCAAGGGGTCATTAGGGCTAGTTCGTCTCCTTGTGTTTCTCCGATCGTGATGGTGCTAAATATGGATGGCACATGGAGAATATGTGTTGATTACCAAGCCTTAAATAAAATCATGGTGAAAAATCAATAACCTCTTCCTCGTATAGATGATTTACTTGATCAATTGAAGAATGTTGTTTATTTCACTAAGTTGGATTTGTGCAGTGAATATCATCAAATCAGGGTCGCAAAGCAAGATGCAAGGAAAACTGTCTTTAAAACCAAACAGGGATTGTTTGAGTGGTTAGTTATGTCATTTGGTATTTTTAATGCTCCAACAAATTTCATGCGTGTGATGAATAATGTATTTGGGCCTTTCCTAGATGACTTTGTGATTGTATATTTAGACGACATTCTTATTTTAAGCAGGACTTGGGATGAACATGTGAGGCATGTAAAGCAAGTATTGGATACTTTGAAAAGGGAAAAGTTGTACGTACAATTTTCTAAATGTGAATTTGGAAAGACTTCACTTGTGTAATTAGGTCATATTGTAGGAGGAGGACAATTAAAAATTGATCCTTCCAAAATTGATGTAATTGTAAATTGGCCAGAGCCAAAAGGTGTAACTAAAGTCCAAAGCTTCTTAGGTGTAGTCCAGTATTTGAGGAGGTTCATTTCCAACTTCTCCTTTATATAAGCTCCTTTGAAATTCTTAACCAATGTGAAGAACACATTTTAGAGGGAAGTAAAGAAATAAAAATATTTCAACACTTTGAAGGAGAAGATCAATATCGCACCGGCATTAGCACTGTCGAATATTCAACAACCTTTTGAGATCGAGACAGATTCCAATGGATATTCCATGGGTGCAGTATTGATGCAATATCATAAGCCTATATGTTACCACTCGAAAACTTTTAACCAAGCTGTTGTTAAATATCCTACATATGATAAAGAGTTGTATGCATTAGTCCAGAGAGTAAAGAAATGGAAGAACTACTTGTTAGGGAAGGAAAAAATCATACATACAGATCACCAAACCTTACAGTAACTCCAAGCACAGATGAAATTGCAACAATCTCGACACTACAAATGGATGGGTTTTCTACAACAATTTCATTTGGTAATCAAGTACAAGAAGGGTACAAGTAACAAGGTAGCCGATATGATTTCTATAACTCCTTTTGTTTCTTCTATTATTTTGAAGAATACTTATTTATCTCATCATAGTTATGTAGAACAGTATGCCATCGATGAATATTTTAAAGAAGTATATGGGAAGCTAACCCTTGGTGCACAGGTAGAGAACTATTGTCTGCAGGGAAAACTACTCTACCATCTTGGAAAGATATGCATTCCTACAAGTGAACAAGTCCATCTCTTGTGTCTGGGCATTTTGAGGTAGGAAAACATATGGTTCATTTGCAGAGGTATTGTTACTGGCCTCAATTGAAAGAAATTGTAACTAAATATGTAAAAGGGTGTGTGATGTGTTCTACTTGTAAGCCCACTAATAGAAAACTTGGGCTATACTCACCACTTCTTGTTCCATCCCATCCATGGGAAAGTATCTCCATGAATTTTGTAGGGGGTTTACCAATGACCAAAGGGGGTCATTACTATTTGTATGTTGTAGTGGATAGGTTCAACAAGATGTGTATCTTGATGCCATGTAAAAAGAAGATCACTTCTAAGGAGACTACTAATATCTTATTTCAGTATGTTTGGGTTCACTTTGGGTTACCCATATCCATTGTCTCGGATCGAGATACTGGATTCCTTGGGGAATTTTGGACTAGCTTGTGGAGGATGATGGACACCAAATTGAAGAGGAGCATTTATTTCCATCCACAGATCGACAGATAGACAGAGGTGGTAAATTGAATAGTGGTAATTTTTCTTCGAGGATACTATAGCAAGAATCCCAAGTTATGGGATGAACAGATTCTCTATGTACAACTTGCTTACAACCAATATTTACATTCATCCACTCAGATTTCTCCTTTTGAGACATGTTTTGGGTACCTACCCAAGGTTTCTTTGGAATTGATGTATGGGAGAGATGTCGATGTGAATGAACAATGAATAGAGGACAGATCCCGCAAGTTCATCCAAAGGATCCAACAGATACATGAGGCAATCAGGGAATAGTTGAAGAAAATTCAAGCACAATATAAATCTCAACATGACAAACATAGGGTTGATCATCAGCTCTAGGTTGGAGACCGGGTATGTCTTCACATCAACAAGGAATGATTGAAGGGTTAAGGAAAGAAACTCGAGCCCATCCATTATGGACCCTTCACTATCTTGGATAAAAGTGGTACCAATGATTTTCATCTGGATCTTCCACCTTACATGCATATTTACTCAGTTGTGAACGTTGAGAAATTGAAACTTTTTGAGCCTCCCATGATCATGTATCAAGATGAGGAAGTTTCAATAACTTCAGTTGATGATTTTTCACCTAAGTACTTGGATGATTTATAGGAAGATATCATCCTTGATAGGAGGATGAGGAATTCATGCAGGGGTCATGTTGATTATCTTCGACTAGGATTAAAATGCACACATCCAAGTAAGGAAAAGTGGATAGAGAAGGACAAAGTGAGGGTAATCTTCCCTCACTTACCTATTGATTGATGAAATATTTTTGTGGTCCAAAAGGCTCTTAGTCGGAAGGTGTGATCCAAAAGGGATCCATATAAGGCTAAGAACAACTCATAACTCATAGAGGAAACTCAGGATGCTTAGAATGGCTTCAAAAGATAGAGAAAGGAAAAAACTTCAAAGTTCCTAAAACTCAATTAAAATGACATGATCATGAACAGTGTGTCACAATATTTATAATGACGCAAATGTCTCATCAAACAAAGTTACAGATTGAAATATATTCATGGTCAAATTTTGGTCAACCTAGCCCACTATGCAAGGGATGAGTCAACATCTGTACTGATGACATCAACATTTTTACAAATGACGTCAACATCCATACAACACACATGGTAGGAGAAGGAAGGTGAAACGTGGCATGCTGACATTATCATGATGTCAGGATGGTGACGTGGTAGTACCAGAGGCTGTCATGTGTCACCCAGATTTGGCGTTTTCAGACCGATCCGTGGATGAATCGAATCGTTCCATGTGGAAGTCTGTATAGTCTGTACGCTGACAAGGAGTGCTAAAGTGGTGTGCTGACTTGGAAAGTGGAAACATTGACCAGTGAGAGGCCACCACGTGGCCCAATCAAAGGCTGCCACATGGTAGGCGGGAAATTCCCAAGGACATCCCCTGAGCAAAAAATTGAAAAACAATTTTCTTGGTGGGTCCACCAAATCTAGAGGACCACACCAAACCTAGCCACAATTAAAATTGTTTGGATATGGTTCTAGAGACACTGCTAAACTAGCAGAATGGACACACATATATATATATATATATATACAATGTAACAACAAAAATCCCAAAATGGGAGGCTGTGGGGTTTGACCCTGGGACCTCCTCCCACACTTGCACCTTAACAAATCCGCCCTAACCAACAGGCCACATACTATACATTGTAACCAATTCCCAGCAAAATTATAAAATGATGTATCAGCCTAGTGACCAGGGGGTGGAGCGCGTACCGTACGACCATTTGGGCATGGAAAACGATGCAAGTAAAGTCATTAATGTAACAAAACTGAGACTAATTTCTTCTTGGGCCTCAGAGTGCTAGAGTTAGATTGAGGCATGGAGATAGCCATTTTTGGGTAATTCAATGCCACAAATTCATTGGTGCTATCTGTTTTCCGATCTAACCATTATTTATATAGCTTGATTTCAGAATGAGGTATACTTATGCATTTTTCCAAATTATTTTGTTGAGTTAATGAAAGAGCCTACCCACTTGAGAGCAAGACCCAGAGATGTAGTCCACTAGGGACGAAATACATTATCAAGTTTTGTGTTCATATTTGATGCTTATGTCTCTTCATTTTTGAGCTTTTCCTTCTTTAATGGTGCACTTTAATTTACTCTCATTTAATGCAATTCTTTATAAGTCACTCGATGAAAAGATCTTGGATGATGAAGTGACACATTATAATGAATCTACATGGGAGGAAGTGCTCATGAGATTAAAATAAAAATATTCTATTTCCACTCATGGCATGACCTCCGATGAATAGATGGAGGAGATAAAATAGAAATTGGTTGAGGCTAAAAGGTTAGAAGAAAGTAAACTAGAGAAAAAATTAGAGGATGAAAAATATGAACATGAAAGAAAATATAAAATGGAAAAAGACCAAGAAGAGGTTTCAAGAGACAAACAAGATAACCACGGACGATAGTTTATAGATAAATCATCTGAGAAACCTACACAAAAAATTGGACCACCTTGAGGAATTTTTATTGATACAACCATGGAAGATTTAATTATTCCAAAACAAGGTACAACTAAAGCAAAATAAATCAACGATAAATACAGAAAGTGGGGCAAGTAGCTACACTTGGTAGCTTGGAGAACAATTTATATTGGGGAGATCAAAATACACCAGACCTTATTGAGGAAGTGGTCTATCTAAAATTGATAGACTATAATAAAAGAAAACAAACAATATTTGTCGGAAGCCTAATGTTTTGCAAACATTTCATGCACAAAAAAAGTCAACATTGCATGTACACCCAAGAGTTTTCACCATGTGACACAAATATGCAACACATACGCAAACCATGGGTCTATTGCATGTGCCAACCCATTTTTTTATTTCATGCAAAGACTTGAAGAGATCACATGCATGTCGATTCCTTGAAGATATTAAATTATTGTAAATTTTTTTGTAACAAACTAATTAGTCATGGTCAAGGTTGTGGGTGACCTAGTAAGGTTGTTATGACTGCTACGCTCTATGGGATATAGGGAAAATGCATGAGTATATATAAGGGTTATTTTTTTGTTCACTAAGATTCCATTATTGTTAAGATAGTTGTATATGATTTATAGAACCACTAATGCATTGTATTAGCTCTTGTTATGTCTATATACCTGAAGTGAATATGAGACAGAAAGTGGATCTAGATCTGAGCACCTTTTTTTTCTCTTGTTTTATTATGAATGCACTCTGTGTAGGATTTAAACTTTGTAGTAATTGTATATTAATGTTGTTAAGATTAATAAATAAATACTAAAACACATTTGGTCTCTATATATTGAATATTTTGGTTTGAAATTATGTTTGTTACTTAGAATTCTACACAACACTTACATGAATGTTATGAATGAATGCGAAGTGAATGCATGGATCTGAATGGGATGTTTCTTGTATGTATTGTTCCTTTATGAGTTTCATGAAACCTATGGTCTCTATGATTCTCACATCATCTCAGGTGAGACCTTATTTAGTCATTAAATATTGAATATGTTGGCACCTATAGGATATTTGTTGGTAAAGCCTTTAAAACCATGGGTATGAAACCTAGAGCCAACAATTGATTTATTTGTCAAGACCTGGACATTTTGTGCTACATATTAAAGATATAGCATGACATGGAAACCATCAACGGAGGAGATACAATACTGGATCTCTAAGAAGGAAGACACGTTCATGCAATAAGAAATAAATAACCTATAGATCAACATAGAGCGATGTAAACAAAGGTACATATACACATATCTACATAAAATTTTATTTTTTGAGTCCCTTGTTTATTGCATGAGTGGACAAAGAGACATATAGAGATTAATTCTATATGGAGATCTCAAAAACCACTAGTTTGGGACCAAGATACAGTCATTAGGTTGAGATCTATGGATAATATGTGGACTAGATCTATCAATTTCTAGTTTTAGTGAGTGAAAGAAGGATATATTATTGATCTTACTATGGAATGCAATGAGTATTTTTGTAGTGATGAAATAAAGTTTGAAACCAACCCTAGAAGTAGATTGTTGGAGGAAATACATTTGTGGATCAATATGTTGTTCATAGAGAAGGGGATAATGCGCATGGGGCCTAATAGAATGGCAGAGTAAACCCCCCCTCCCCAAGTGGAGGGGGGAATGGAAAGAATGGGGAAGAAGAAAAGACGAAAGAAATAGTGGATACAAAAGAAGGGATCTAGAAGAACATGAGATGAGGTGAGAAGAGAATAAATACAAGAGAGAAGAGGAGAAGAAGAGTTGATATATATGCAAGAAGAGATAATTTAAGGAGGCGAGTCAAATCAGGAAGCAAAGAAAATAAATAAAGGGGTGACAAATGAGTAGTAAGATCAAATATGAAGAGAAGAGGAACCATACCAGAAGGGTGTGTGGGAGAAAGATCTATCCCATAGAGAAGTACAAAAGAAGAGAGGTCATTGAAGAGATGAAATATTAGGAGTGAGGTATTAAGAGATGATGCCATAAGTAGTGGGAGTAGGATTGAAGAAAATGAGCTCATATCCCCTTGGTTGGTGGGAGACATAGTTACATCAAAAGAGGATGGGGTGGAGAATAGTAGCCCCAACATTGTAGAAAGTAGGGATGGATCCCTCCATGAAGGATCAGAGACATTAGAAATGATGAGAAGACTTGTGTGACTAGAAATAGAAATCTCTTTTAGATCTGGCACTGAAGAATATCAGAGAGTATGGAGGAACCGCCTCTTTGAAACACCCTCCTTGTGCATTTTTCATCATGAAGAAACTGAAAAGTGAGAGAACTAGCATAAGGGAGATAATATTAAAGGGAAGGAGAATATATGAGTGAAGTAGAATTTTATGTCAATGAAACTTTGCAAGAAAGAGTGTTAGTATCAATAACACCAAGTAGTAGTTAGTCAGGAAGAGATAGTTCTAGATCAAGTACGGTGAACTATGATTAAGCCCTCAATATTCATGCATTTCATGGGATGGGATGATATGATGTGGGACAACATTCGTTCATGTGTGAAACTATATGGTATATTAAAAGATTCATGGATGAGGCATCCAATATTGCACAGCTAGAGATAACATTTAGAAATAGAGCTCTAACATGGTACATGATGTACAAGGAAACTATACTGGTGGGACAAGAAAGGTCCCTTAGAGAAATAAAGAGAGATCTACTAAGAGAGTTTTAGAAGTTGAATTTATAATAATAGTGTATAATCGAGATGATCAAGGAGATTAAGAAACAAGTTGAAGAAAATGTGTGGGATTATGACAAGTGATTGAATATTTTATTGTATAGACTAACGGATGCACAAAGAATGGTTTATTGTCAATATCCTACCTCAAATTCAATCCCATATCACATGGACAGAGGTAATGACCCAGGAGGATTATACATTAATTGTAATGTGCTTATATTCTACACCAAGTAGTGGTGAGACATCAGTAGGGCTTGTGTGAGTACAATATCAACTCATGAACCTCACTATGCAACTACAAGATATGGTGAATTCTAAGGTCGTGAGTGAGAATGTTTAGTGTACATTGTATCATGCAAAAGGTCACCATATAATTGAGTGTCTTATGTTAGAAAGTTACATAGTGATGGGTGCTCTGAATCCATTTTCGATAAGACCACAGACCGAGTGGTGTGACATTTGTAGACAATGGGTTCACATACATATTTGTTTTCCAACACTGAAAAAGTATCAAAATATTGCACACACTTCATTTTTTTATTTTTTAAAATCCATGGGACATGATGTAAACAACCACTAATCGCTACAGCTAATGAAATAGTACATTATAGAATCTTTTTGGGTCCAAAACGAACATAAGGGTGGAGACTATGAAGGCTTCTACTAGAGAGGATTTGATAAAGGATGATACCAAGGAGGTCAGAGAGGCGAATATGGAAGATAAAGAGGAATAAGATATGGTGACAGAGGAGGAATACCACCTAACTATTTTAAATATCTTGAGATAGGCCACTTGTTGTGATTTTGTACCAAGCTACGTGCACTCTACTGATATTTCCACACCGCAAACCATTTCACAAAGCACTGTCCATAGTTATTGTCTAAATGAAAAGAAAATAAGGGTCATTGCAACATGGTTACTGTTGATATCCATGAATATTATAATCCAAAAGAAGAAGTGGGCATATGAGTGGTAACCCAAGGAGGAATTCATACAAGGAGGAGAAATTCTAGGTCAAAATGTATAAGTAAATATAAAAAAAAGCAATGCAAGCATATCCTAATTTGAACACCACACAATAAAAGTAATTCCTATGTGATGAACATAGGGAAATAGACAAGGACAGTGTGAGTGAAGAATTGTAACACACAATACATACAACACTATAAGAGGAACACACACACATGATGAAATTGTCATGCACAATGTATATGGATTTAAAAGGGGGCTTCATGTGTGAAGTGCAATATAGAATGAATATGGAACTAGAAGAGGAATGTGTGCATGAAGAGTTGCAATGCATGGTGCAAGAGGAAACACATTACAACCCTCACCCCAAGGGTAAACTAGATAACCAAGTAAGTTAATTATTTCATTGTTATATTAAGGTGTTGGGTGATCCTATAGTTGGAAATAAATTCACCCACATGTTAAGAAGTTGCATGGAATGGAATAAGGGGAGATATAATCTTGTATTTCTATCCCATTACCAAAACGATATGTGTGTCATGTAAGAAGGAGGAAGCGCACGGGGAGATAATTTAAAATGACAGTTGAGCTAGGAAGTTATGAGATGGATGGTGTATTCTTGGACCTGGGATCCAATGTGAACATCTTGTCAAATAAATCATGGGAGTTTATGGGAAACCAAACTTGTTGTGGTCCCCTATTCAACTCAAGATTTCTAGCCAATACATAAATTATCCTATTTGAAAGATAGATAAAGTGGAGGCGAACAAAATAAGGTATAATTAGAAGTGATTGAGATTATGGATGATTAAAACCCTTATCCATGTATACTTAGCATTGACTAGGTATTTGATAACAATGTGGTCATGAATATGAAGAAAATGAAGACATCATTTGAGACATACACCTTTCTCATTATTGGACCAGTGGATCCAAATGAGGGTGGAAACATGTGAATGAAGATGCACAAAGATTGATAACAGAATATATATAATATTAGAGGGTGAAAGGAAGAATATGTGAATCCACTAGCCTATGGTGAATTGAGATGGAGAATTGTATGTTCCTATGATAGATATTTGGATGATGAAATGGAAATATGGAAAAGCAAGTTGTATGAGGTATCAACCAAGAGATGCACATGAATCACCAAGGTGTGATGGGACAGGCTCGGATAGAGACATTCCTAGAATATATAAAGACTATTCCTAAAACCCAAAGAATTAAGGACATGGGCATAGTATTCAATGTAACACCTACACGTTGGTGGGAGACATGATGTGTAGATTTAGAGGGATTGTCATAGGTGATTGAGTGTATCAAAGTAAGGCTCCCTCCCATGACTAAATTTGAATTGATGAATCAATACTAAGATATTAAATATCCTTAGAAACATATTTGTTTCTATGACAGGTGTTGGAGAGCCAAGAAAATTCCTATAGCACAATGGGTTCATAGGTTTTTCCAAGACACATATATGGTAAATAGATTAAAATACATCTAGGAAGAGAAGGCAAAGAGGAGACTTGAAAAAATTTAGTAGTAAATTATGTGCAACATTCAAATTAATGTTGAAGATCCCTATGCAAAGGGAGGTTTTGTTAAGAATCAATGATTTCATTTTCCATTGGCAGCCTAGAGACATCGCACAAAAAATTTTCTATGTACCATAAGCCGATGAAGAAATTGAAGCAGTTGATCTATTGTTAAAAGGTTGATAGTGACGATGCATAGGAAGAAAAATCGTAAGGAGTACAAATTAATGAGACAAAGAGAGAGCACACAACTCAAGGAAATGCCTCTAGTAGCCTTATGTTAGACTATGCATGGCTATTAAAAATAAAGAAACACAATATGGACACAAAAAAAGAACCTAAGATGGCCATAATTGGTGATTAATGTGACCAAGAAATGGTAGCAAAAGTGGTAGACTTGATGAAAGAGTATGAATACATGTTTCCACAGAGATTATTATAGATGAAGAGAATTGTGGGACCCATCAGTGAATGAATATTCAATTCGATACCTATGTTAATCTGGTCAAGAAATGGCCATATGAATTAAACACGAAGTACAAGGAGAAAGTGCACGAAGAATTCAATCGAATGTTGGAGGCAAGGATCATTTTGCCTTTGGAGGGGTCATATTGGATTAGCTCGATCATGGTGCATCCAAATAATATGGATGACCTAATAATTTAAGTATATATGTGCATATTAAATGTATCATGCATACATAATCCCTTTCTTACACCATTTACATATGCGGTATTGGAGATTGTGGATGGGCACAAATATTACTCATTCACAAATGAATTCTCAGACTATCACTAGGCATGGATCCCAGAAAAATATAGATACA
>JASDQU010737092.1:117265-135881 GCA_032191745.1 Picea mariana | reverse complement strand
TGTCCTCTGTTGACTGGCCCTGGTTGATCATAACATTGACCATTAATACTTTCAAACTATAACTCCATTTCACGAGCCGTTTGCGCCATTAGAAATCTTGTGACACACTCTTCACATTCATGTCATTTTTACTGAGTTTTGGGAACTTTGAATTTTTTCCCTTTCTCTGTCTGTTGGAGACATTATGAGCATTCTGAGCTACTTCTGTGAGTTATGATTTATTCTTAGCCTTCTCTAGATCCTTTTTGGATCACGCCTTCCCACTGAGAGATTTGTGGACCAACAAAATATTTCATCAATCAAATGGTAAGTGAGGGAAGAGTCCCCTCACTTTGTCCTTTTCGATCCACTCTTCTTTGCTTGGATGGGTGCCTTTCAAGACTACTTGAAGATAATAAACATCACCCTTGTGTGAAGACCTTGTCCTATTATCCAGGATGATATATTCCTGTATCTCATCCAAGTACTCAGGTGAAAACTCATCAACTGATGGAATTGAAACTTCCTCATCTTGATGCATGATCATGGGAGGCTCAAAAAGTTCAAGTTCTCAACATTCACAACTGAGTAAATTTTCATATAAGGAAAAATATCCTAACGAAAAGAATTGGTACCTCTTTTATCTAAGATAGTGAAGGGTCCATAACGAATGGGCTTGAGTTTCTTGAATTCACCCTTCAACCTCTCCTTGCTAATGTGAAGCCATACCCAGTCTCCAACCTTGAACTGATGATCAACCCTGTGCTTATCGTGTCAAGCTTTATATTGTGCTTAAATTTCCTCCTATTGTTCCCTGATTGCTTGGTGTATCTGCTGAATCCTCTGGATGAACTTGCAGGATCTATTCTCTATTTTATCTTCGTTTACATTGGCGTCTCTCTCATACATCAATTCCAAAGGAACCTTTGGTAGGTACCCAAAACATGTCTCAAAAGGTGAACTATGAGTGGATAAATTTAAAGCTCAGCTGTATGCATGTTGTACATAGGGTATCTATTCATCCCATACCTTGGGATGCTTGTTGCAGTACCTTGAAGAAAAAGTACCATTGTTCAGTTTACCACCTCTGTCTGTTCGTCATTCAGTGGATGGAAATAAGTGCTCCTCTTCAATTTGGTGTCCATCATTCTCCACAAGATAGTCCAAAATTCCCCAAGGAATCAAGTATCTCGATCCAAGAGGATAGATGCGGGTAATCCAAAGTGAACCCAAAGATGTTGAAAGAAGCGATTAGCAGAATGCTCAACAATGATCTTCCTTTTACAAGGCATCAAGATACACATCTTGTTGAACCTATCCACAACAACATACAAATAACCATGACCCCCTTTGGTCATGGGTAAACCCCTTACAAAATCCATGGATATACTTTCCCATGGATGGGATGGAACAAGAAGTGGTGAGTTTAGCCCCAGTTTTCTATTAGTGGGATTACAAGTAGAACACATCACACACCCCTTTACATATTTAGTTACAATTGCTTTCATTTGAGGCTAGTCACAAAACCTCGGTAAATGAGCCATAGTTTTTCCTACCCAAAAATTCCCAGAAACAAGAGAAGTATGAGCTTCTCATATTACATGGACTCATTCACTTGTAGGAATATATATCTTTCCAAGATGGTAAAGTAACTTTCCCTGCAGACAATAGTTCTCTACCTGTGCACCAAGGGTTAGCTTCGTATATACTTCTTTAAAATCTTCATCCATGGAATATTGTTCTATATAGCTATCATGAGATAAAGAAGCATTCTACAAAATAACAGAAGCAACAATAGGAGGTCTAGAAATCATATCAACTACCTTGTTACTTGTACCCATTTTGTACTTGATTACCAAGTGAAACTGTTGTAGAAACCCCATCCACCTGTAGTGATGAGATTGTTGCAATTTTGTCTCTGCTTCAAGATACTGTAAAGGTTGGTGATCTGTATGTATAATGGTTTCCTTCCCTAACAAGTAGTGCTTCCATTTCTTTACACTCTGGACTAATGCATACAACTCTTTATCATATGTAGGATAGTTAACAACAACTTGGTTAAAAGTTTTATAGAGGTAACAGATAGGCTTACGATATTGCATTAGTACTGCACCCATGGCATATTCGTTGGCATTTGTCTCGATATCAAAAGGTTGTTGAAGATTTGACAGTGCTGGTATTTGTGCGGTATTGATCTTCCCTTTCAAAGTGTCGAAAGCTTCGTGTTGCTTTCCTTCCCACTGAAAAGTTTTTTTCACACTGGTTAAGGCATGCATAGGTTTCTATGAAGGAGAAGTTGGGAATGAATCTCCTCCAATACTAGACTACACCTAAGAAGATTCGAACTTCAGTTACACTTTTTGGTTCAGGCCAATTTACAATTACATCAACTTTGGAAGGATCAATTTTCAATTTTCCCCCTCCTACAATATGACCTAACTATACAAGTGCAATCTTGCCAAATTCACATTTAGACAATTTTACATACAACTTTTCCCTTTTCAAAGTATCCAATACTTGCTTTACATGCCTCACATGCTCATCCCATGTCCCGCTAAAAACAAGAATGTCGTCTAAATATACAGTCACAAAGTCATCTATGAAAGTCATGAATACATAATTCATCACACGCATGAAATTTGTTGAAGCATTACAAATCCCAAACGGCATAACCAACCACTCAAACAATCCATGTTTGATTTTAAAGGCAATTTTCCATGCATCATGTTCTACAAATCTGATTTGATGATATCCACTGTGCAAATCCAACTCAGTGAAATAAACAACGTTCTTCAATTCATCAAGTAAATCATCTATGCGAGGAAGAGGGTATCAATTTTTCACCGTGATTTTATTTGAGGCCCAATAATGGACACACATTCGTCATGTGTCATCTTTCTTTGGCACCATCATGATCAAAGAACCACAAAGAGATGAACTGGGCCTGATAACCCCTTGATCCAACAAGCCCAGTACCTTCTTCTTGATCTCTGTCGTCTCCACAACTGACATCTTGTACATGCCCACATTAGCTAGAGGGGGATCCTGTTGAAGATGTATTTCATGTTGGATTTCCCTGTTAGGAGGTAATTCGTCTAGTTCTTGAAAAATATCATCATATTTAGAAACAATATCAATTAATTAATTTTTATGAGATGGATCACACCCTTGGAAAGCATCGGATGTCTTGACATCTCTCTCTCTAAATACCATAAGTACATATCGCTTATTAGTGTTAATGAGTCATTTCATTTGCCCTACACTAACAAGTGGTGTATTTACCCTCATGTTGTGAGCTCTAACAATATATTCCACTCCACCCTTAGTAAGGTGGAATTTTTTCTCATGTCAAAAGAATACTTCTTTTATATCATAAAGATAAGGAGTTCCCAACACTATGCCACATATATCAAGTGGTACAACATCCAAATCAACGTCATCAATCAATTTTGAAGCAATAGAAAATATGATCCTACATTGTTTGGTGACATTAAGTTTTTCTTTGTCACATAGCCAACCAAGAGGATAAGGTTTTGGATATGGTTTAGTTTCAAGAACCATTTTCTTGACAAGTGCTTCAGATATTAAGTTTACTTGGGAACCTGGATCAAATAATGTATCTATCTTGGTATGTTTATATAGAACTCTTATGTGAAATAAATCATTCCTCTTTCGTTCATCAACATGAGATTCATCATTGGAACTAGAACTATCATGGAGAGAATATTCACTTGGTACTCCAATCGATGTGATCCTTCCTTCATCTCCTGAATCGAAACCAAGATCATGTTGTTCCGTAGCAACTATATTTGTCTTCCCCTTTCCACTAAACTATTTTGGTTTCTTTTTCGGATGCAGTTTCTAACAGTGTTCTTCATCATGACTTCTCTTCTTGCAATGAATGCAAGATGGTTTTCCTCCCTCTCTCGTCACTGTAGCAGTATTCTTGTCCTTCCTTTTAAACTTCTTAAAAGTCTTATGTGGGAAATTGGAAGTTTTCTTTGTGGGATATTCTTGTACATGTTTCCCCCTATTCTTTAGGTGAGTGGCTTGTACACAAACTTCGTCAAGACTAGTGAGGTTAAATAAGAGAAAAGTATGTCGAATATAACTGTGAAGTGCTCCAATATACTTCATTAAAGTCTCACAAGAATCTAAAGGAATGTTCAATGCAAGAGATTTCTTCCTAAATTATTCTGTGAAAATTTGTACAGTTTGTCCTTTACTTTTCCTTAAGTTTTTCCATTCCATCATTGCTTTATGTAAATACCCTAATGGATAAAATTTCTTTCTTATTGTCGACTTAAATTCTGACCATGAGGAAAGAAGCTTACCACACTTACTTCTGTCCCAAAGCTTTCTCTTCCACCATACAAGAGTGGTGCCTTCCAACTGAAGAGAAGTCAGTTGCACTTTAACTTCCTTTTCATGAATATGCTGGACATGAAAATACACTTCAACCTATCGGATCCAATTATATAGCTTTTCAGGATTAGCATCTCCATTAAACATAGGTAAAAAAAAAATTACATCAATATTTAATAATGGTTTCTTAAAAGAGGATTTATGGCTAGAATGATGAGAATGATGAGAATGCTTACAACAATAAGAACTAGAACTCGAAGGTGAAGAAGGAGGCTCAAGAGGATCTCCTCCAGCCCCTTGCTTTACCGAAGCATCATCATCTGCATGTTCTTCCTTTTTCTTCCCTTTCTTCTTCATCCTCTTCTCATAATCTCCATACATTCACTCAACCATTTCTAACATGCGATAAAAGTGCATGTGAAAGTTTTTCTCCTGTTCATCATGCTTGTCCTCTTCTACCATTTTATTCCTTCTCGATAGACGACCAACTTCAGGATTGAAATTCTTTAGAGTTCCTTCACCTTTTTTATTCTTGGCCCTAGTAAGCATTCACATTCAACAATTCAAGTCAAAGATGATTTATCTAATACCAACATGATCCGAGATATTTTCATCATGAATTATAAAGAATTGTATTAAATGAGCATAAATTAAAGTACACCATCAAAGAAGGGAAAACTTAGAAATGAAGAGACATAAGCATCATATCTGAACACAAAAATTTGATAATGGAGTTCATCGCTGGTGGACTACAACTTTGTGTCCTTCTCTCAAATGGGTAGGCTCTTTCATTAACTCAACAAAAGAATTTGGCAAATACATGAATATACGTCATTCTCAAATAAAGCTGCAGAAATGATGCTCAAATCAGAAAAAAAACATCACCATTGGATTCATGGCATCAAATTACCCAAAAATGATTGTCTCTGTGCTCTTATCTGACTTTGGCACTCCCAGGCCCAAGAAAAATTTTGTCTCAGTTTCCATGCCCACTGCAACCTGCAATAATGATAACATTCGTCTTGAAATCCATGCCTGTGGATTGTATAGTACAGTCGCGCCCCCTCTCTACAGATCTAGGAGTATTTTCATTTTTAAATAATTCCAGTGGTGGATATACCAAGAAACATCCCTTGGCGTGTTGGTTAGGGCAAAGTTCTAAAGGCGTTGTACTAGCCGGAGGTTCTAGGGTCGAACCTGTCAGACTCCATTTTTTGTAGTGGTTAATTTATATATGTGTATATGTGTATTTTTTTAAATCCCACTACATTTAGCGACCCACTAGAAGCTCTTCCAATGACTATATATAATTGGCGTAGTCCTCCAGATTTGGCGTACCCACCATTTCTTTTTTTAAAACAAAAATTGTTTACAGGCCAACATTGGGTATTATTGGGATGTCGTGTGTTGCCCCATGATTGGGCCATGTGGTGCCTACTGATACACCCACTTCTATGCTAACATGTCTCACCTTGTCACTTCTGTACTGACACGTGGCACTCCATGGGTGGTTCCACATGGCATCTCCTGGGGTGCCATGTGGCACTTTTCTATTATTCCATATGGACCCTTGAAAATTCCACTAGTGAGTGACACATGGAAGCCTCTAGTGCTGCCATATGGAATGTTGAAATCAACATCTTGTATGATGACATCACCCTACTACATCAGCTGTTGACGTCAACAGTACGGATGATGATGCGTCCCCTGCTGACTCGCCCTGGTTGACCACAAATTTGATCATTAATATATTTCAAACCGTAACTCTATTTGATGAGACATTTGCATCATTAGAAATATTTTGACTCTCTCTTCACGATCATGCCATTTTTATTGAGTTTTGGGAACTTCTAATTTTTTCCCTTTCTCTATCTGTTGGAGACATTCTAAGCATTCTGAGTTGCTTATGTGAGTTCTGAGTTATTCTTAGCCTTCTCTGGATCCTTTTTGGATCATTGGCATGTAGATTAATCTGATTCATTGAAGATGCACCATTAATTAATTGTCATTTGGAAATATATCATTGGTTTAGGATGTTAAATAAGAAAATTGGGATAAAAACTTAAAGGGAGTAAGTGAATGAGAAAGGATGAATAGAGGAGAGAATTGGGGGAAGAAATGACGGTAGGTTTTCAGATGTGGAGTGTGGAAGGTTGGAGAGGTGAGGGGGTAATGGATCCCATGAGTCTGTGAACCCGTGATGGTGAGACCCATTAAAAATAATACAAGTGTGATGAGAGGGGAGGATGGAGTATGGTAGATAAGGATGGGGAGAGATAAGGAGGGAAGAGGGATAATCATGTGTGAGTAAATGAGGGGGGGTGAGGGGGTAGACATGTCATACCAATGACTAAAGTGAAACAAGAATAAATTTAAGAATGGAGTAAGGGGGAGTATGAGAGGTATAAGGATAAGAGCATTGGAATAAGTATAAGAGTGGAGAGTGGAGCATGGATGGTGTGGTGACTGAACCCTTCATGCTATTATTATAAGAAACTACATGGGTCTTGAACATGTGAAGATTCAAGAAAACATGGGTTATTAACCTGAGAAATTCAAGATGCATTGGTTATGAACCTGACAAATTCGAGAAAATTTTAAGTGTGGAGTGATGTGTACCAAGAAATGAACATGGTTCTGAGAACTAGAACATGTCATGGTTGCATGAGAATGATCATGGTTCTAATGATTCTTAGTTCCAATAAAAATTAGCTTTGTCGCATATTGAAGAAGTGTGTTTTTCCGGTTTGACGAAAACCTAGATATATTGAGCATACGAAATTAGATTTTGAATCCAAAAAATGTGTGGAGAAGATAATATTGAGGGCTACGCAATAGAGTTACAATTTCTTTGTGTGCATGTAACACTTTATAAATGATCGATTTTTGGTCCACATGACACACTTTCGGAAACAAAATTGTGTAGAAAGTGTTACATGCATGGTTATGGTGTCCATTATTATTTGAATATGCTACGGAATATTGTAAGTGTTGTGAAATTTTCCAAGCGATCATGAAACCTTGTAGAAAATATGAACTACAACTTTGCTTAGTTGTAATGCTAGAGCCATTTGATAAATGAGCTATTGATTTTGTGGGCCCAATCAGTCCCCCTACGAGAAAAAGTAGCACATGATACATTATTACTGTCATAGAATACTTGATGTGTTGGTAATATGTTTTACTTATGAGATACTTCATATATTGTGATCTAGGAGGAAACTGGTGGCCACCCACCTATTCCACTAGCTCAAAATAGGGGTTTCCACCTTCGAATTTTTTCTACATGTTTCCGGGTGCTAAACTTATGGGGTTGTTTTTATTCCATAAAAACATTTATTGGGCCTACTATAGTCACACTATAGGATTTAGCGGGAGTGTGATGGAAAAATGTGTAGTTCTCGGATAGACCTTTCCAAGGAGCTATCGTGCACCCCAAATGGATATCATATGCAAACATTATTCCCTTGGGAAGTTGACGCATCAACTACCCCCATCGAAGCCTCCAAAAATTTTGTTGTTTCATCTTTTGGTGCTAGGGTTTTGGATTTTATTTATGTTAACAAAGCCTTTGGAGCCTGATTGTAAGAATCATATTCATATTCTTGTGAATGAGAATAACCATCACATCTCTTCTCATAGATAATTCGCCACCATTCTAGCGAGTTCATTCACTCTATAATTTTATAGTTTTTGTACATTTCTGTCATTAATAGAAATCATGCATTATTGTATCTATGTGTCTATTGAAATATCTATGTATATTTTATTGTTATATTTCCACCTTCATTTCATTCTCAAAATAATCCAGATTAGATGGTCACATGATTCAAATTTGAGAATGTGATCACAAGATTTGGCTACCCAAAAGTGTTGATAAGAGATCAGGGTGTGCTCTCACTAAAGAATTCATGATCCACCACCATAAGAATACACCATATCATGTGCAATCTAATGGAATGGTCAAATCATTTAACAAGATATTAGAGTATGTGTTGACTAAGGTTTGTAACATATAGTGCTATGATTGGGATCATCGAATTCTTGTAATAGTATGGGTATATAGAATGATTTGTAAATTATTGACTAAGAATAAACCTTTTAGGTTGGTGTATGGTAATAAGGTCATGATACCCTTAGAATTTTTGGTAAGAAGTTTGAAAATTACTCTCATGACATATATGTCAGATGAACAATCCCTTCAAAAGGGGTTGGATGAGCTATTACAACTTGAAGAGTACTAACTCATTGTGGGTCACAACCAATTGATTAAGAAATGAATACAGAAGGCCTGACATGACTACAACAATTGATGCAATATTCTACAACTTATATCTTTGGCATCATTGTATGACACCAAGTTTTTAAAACACCTTAGAAAACTTTTCATGTGTTTCTTAGGAACCTTTAGACTGGTATGCATCAGTGAAGTAGGCACAAAAATGTTGGAAATGTTGTAGGGCCAACCCCTCAAAGGAATAATTGATGGCAGTCGGTTGAAGGCATATTATGGCCACAAGGGTGGACTGTGCACTGAAAAAATAAAATTTTAGAGTTATCATAAAATAGGAGTAAGGTAGGTAGGTATAATTATGAAATAAGGTAGTAGGATAAGACAGGGTTTGGTAATCCAAAATATAGGACAATTTGGTACTTGCAAAGATTTGAAAGATTTATTAAATTGTGGAAGGTAACTATTGACATACAAACTATAAGATGGACAACTAGATCTCTAGGGTGAGCGATTATACACATAGGGTTCTGAAGCAATGAAGGGTCGATAAATAAATCTCGTAAATGCATGAGATATGAGAAGAGTTATGGAAACACATCCTAAAGGGCACATCAATGATACAAAAATACACTACAAGTTGGGCCACAATAGATTAGGACAACATGGGTATTAGGGGCAATCATCACCTCATGTACATGTAGTGGGGCGTAATAATGATAGGTTGGAAATCGAAGGCCCAATAGAACAAATGACCATGAGGGAAAAACTAACCACAGACCTATTTATATCCCCCATGAAAAACTACAAATTACTTTGCTAATAGCAAGACCACTACATAGATAGTGTTTCGAATAGCAGGGTGTGGACCAACGAAACATAAAGGGTTTGAAAAAAGGACTGAGTAGCATTATAAATTTGTCTTAAGAAAAAATTCCCCGTAATGATGGATACCTCTAATAAGAGAGAAGCATGTTCTTGTCTCTAGGGAACAAAGAATCCCAAAGATGAATAGTAGAACTCCCAAGAGAGTTACACATTTTAGAGAGTCTCTTGGGAAAGGAAACCAGCCTAAATTTTTCTTACTACAATAACTGATATGCCACACAATTCCATAAAATAGGCTTCAAAGCTTATTAAAATGTCATCTTGAAGCCCAAAGGTTAAGAGCCAGTGATCCTACTACCATGGATCAACCCCATTTTTTGTTCAAGTAGTCTGACGCTACTAGTTTTCCCCTATATTGAGTGTAGTTTTCCTCATCTTCAACAACATTAGTAAACTCGAGAGTGACATGAAGAAGATGAAGGACATGCACATTGGAAATATCACCATATCCAGTAACCCAGAGGTCAATGGGGTGATGACACTGAGTCCCAGAGGAAGGACTTATCCTAAATGATGCAAGTATTTCTGGAAAACATGATGTAGGAAGATCATCCCTAGAAGGTCTATATTGAGATCGATGAGAGAGGTAGAGATCCCCGATGAATGAAGGTAGAATTCACGTTTATACTCCATGGAATTTTGACACATTCTAGGCCATATTCATGGCTACCACACAAGCTAATATTAACATATTATACCTAAAGAGGAACTGCTAGAAGAATTCCACCAATTTGTCTCAATAGTTCTATAACTTCATCACTGAGCTAATATCAGTGGAACCATCAATTTCCTTTGTCACATAATAAGAAAATTTGTTGGCTTGAGGATGAGCCAAATAATAGTGTTTGGGGCCTATTGGGACCCTAAGGTTTTGGAAATATTATGCATGTGACACAATTCAACACTATACATGCGCCCAAGAGTTTGTAGCGCGCAACACCAAGATGTAGTTCTTGCACCATTCTGTACAGTGTGCAAAGACTTTAAGAGATTGCATGCATGCCAAATTATCAAATGTATTCAATGATTATAATCATTTTTGCAACAACCCAATTGGTCATGGTCAAGGTTGTGGGTGAGTTGGCAAGGTTGTTATGATTTAAACAGTCCAGGGGAGATAGGGGCAATGCATGTGGATATGTAAGGTTTGGTTTCTTTTTCACTAAGAGTTCATTATTATTAAGCTAGTTGTAGATGAATTAGAGCTCCAATGATGCATTGTATTAGTTCTTGTTATTTTCAGAGACATAATATGAATATGAGAGAAAAAGTGGATCTAGATCTTAGCGCTTTATTTTATGGAGGTATACATACCCTACCCCCCTATGGATTTGAATCTGTGACCTCCAAGGAGGAAACACATATTCTTAACCATTAGGCCCACTTAGGTTTTTTATGCTAGCAAGTATGTGGAATTTTTTGGTAAAGCCTTTCCAACCCTGGGTTTGAAACTCTAAGACAACAATATTCAAGAAAAATTAGAGAAGAAGAAGAATATATTTAGATAATACATGCATATGCACAATACAGGAACAAGTCTTGGACACAAATAAATATAAGTTGACTAAGTTTCTCTTTGCTAGGTTAGGTATCACTTGTGTTACCATTGATAAAAAATAGTCAAAAGGAGTCAATATACAAAACTTTGAGAAGAAAAATTATTTTCTAAAAAATTGTATCAAATACTACTAGTCTACATAAGGTTTAGATTCAATTTTTTTATAGCATTTCTTAGAAGAGGATCTAATTAATGTACATATTAAAATATATTTCTACACTAAGACATTTCAATTACAATATCTTAGTTTATAGCTCTAAATTTTGTTTAAGGAGGATATAATCTGGAAGGAAATCCAAGGTAAAACCAAGGATCCAGTGGAACTTATTAAATACATTTGTAGGCAACAAGGGAATTAGCATCATATTATAAGGTTGTTGAGTACTACCAATGGGAAAGTTTGATTATTCAATTCAATAATTCATGTAGAACAATTTCTTAGAATTTAAAGGAGTAACAATTATCTTTCCTTTGTTACGAGAGCTAACTGTTATAATAACTTTTTTTTTATTTCAAATATTCATTATATAGTATATTTATTTTCATGTTTATCAATCTTTACAAAACTTTAAAAAAAAATATTACAACATGTTTAAATATCATTGAAAGGTTGTCGGGCATCAATTCAGAGGGTTTTTCCATACAAAATAGGCAAGAGTCTAATTTTACCTCTTCACTAGGATTAAGACCTACTGTTGAAACCTAAGTATTTTTCCATGTCAATAGAATTGGAAATAGATAGAGGGTGAAGGATTGTACACTTGATTTAGTTCCCAATATTGAATCATCTACAAACAACTCACATTTATATAGTGAGGTTCCAAATCCTAATATAGATCTTGAACATTAAAACCTTCAATATTTGGAAAACATCAAACATAACATTGATACTAAAATTCCATATGAAATATGAACTGAGGAAGTTAACAAATCTATATGGATAACTTAGGAATATGCTAGAAAAATTGTTTCCTTGCATGATGCTCCATTACTTCCTCAAATAAGGTGTTCTACTGAAGTAGTTACTTAGACTAGAGAACAAACTTTAGTCCGTATATGGACGATTTAGTTGAAATAGCATTACAATATATTTCATAACCTTATTTAATCCATATATGGATGATTTAGTTGAATTGGAATTACAATATATTTCATAGCCTTTAAACCTAATTACTCAAACACCAAATCTTGCCACATCCCCTATAGTAAATAAATTTTTTGAAAGTCATTCAAAATCATATTTAGATTCAAAAAATTAGGAACTAGTTCTATTTTCGCAAACATGGCTAACAATAAAACATAGGATCAACCCTATTTATCATGATATGCCTTGGCACTACTTGGGTAGATGCATAACTGACCTGAACATTGGGAGAGCCAATTTCCTAAATTTGATCCTGATCTATCTGGTCCTCTAGAAGATCACATAAACAAATTATCCTAGAAACTAGATGGATGAATGTACAACATGAGGATGCCGTATGTTAGTTATTCCTATATACGTTTAAAAAAAATCCTCCACTTGGTAATTTAATCTACCAGTTAGATCAATAACAATATGGGATGATTTTCAAGAGGCCTTGTTGGATAAATTTGGTGAAGAAACTACTATAGGAGTCTTAATGGTTAAATTTATTTCATTGGTTATAGGTACTAAAAAAATATTTAAGGACTTCAATCAAAGATTCAAAATAGTCATCAATAAATTTAAGATAGACACTAAACCTACTCAATAAATTCAAGTAGAATTTTATGCAAATGCCTTACCATCCCCCATTTTCATGTTCATCAAACAAGAAAGAAAGAGTGCTTTATATTTAAACATTGAGGAGTCTAAGAAGGTAGAATTTGAATTGATGGGATGTAAGGAAATTCATACAACATTTTATAAGAAAATGATTTTACAACCAAAGAAAAATTTAATCTTTCTTAAACCACAAAAAAGAGAAACCATAGAGAGAAAAGAAAAATATTCCATGGATATGGATAGCTTACAACAAATGATTAAACATTTAACAAATGACATCACATGTATTAAAATGATTTTTGGAGAAGGTGCTTTAACACAATATCCATATAAACCAGTCTTCAAAAGGCCCATAACACAAAAATATATCGAACACCCACTTGCAAATTTGAATATTAACCTAGAGTGCATATCTATGGAAAAATTGTGTAAGTACCATCAAGATGATCATTCAGAAAAAACTTATCTACAATGGATAAATGTTATGATTTTGGTGACCAACCATTTTCTAGATGAATGAATCTAAACATAAGAATCTATTGATCACATAGAAGGAAAGATAGAAGAAGAAGTTGTGGAACAACCTAGTGAAACATGTATGGTTCTCTCAGACATGCTCCCTACTACAAGGAGAGCACCCTCTAGTGGAAATTTTTGTGGAGGATTTTACTGTAACAAAATTTGGAAAAAAATTCAAAAAAAAATCAGCTACAAACTCCTCTATTGGTTGTGGAGGTTTTAGCAGATGTTCCATATAACTAAAAAAAAATTGGCATGTGGAGGTTGTAGAAGAGGTTATTTTTTTCCAGTATTTTTCTTGTCAAAATGCAACAGTGCGGTATTGAAAAACTCACACCAGTACATTAATATAACAAAATGAACCAGATCTTAATATAATAAAAAACATCCCAGTTCATTTATAAATATTGTACACCGATTCAACCTTTTTCGTCGTATGCAGAGCACATATGCTCTTATTATTACTACGCATCGGTTTCACATTCTTTTCTTATGACACACTGATGCACTTTGGTATTTGTTTTCCCTAGTGTGATTAAGTTATAGTTAGCATGAGTGTGCTTTAGGATTAGTCCTTCCCAGTGTGATTAAGTTATATTTATCCTCAATGTGATAATGTTATCTTGATATCTAATGCTTTTTATATAACATGCACCCTGGTGCTTTTGTAATTAGTACATACTGATATTTTGACACCATTATTTTTAGTATGTGTCGGTGCATATAATATAGTTGTTGATTAATTGGGTTGGTTGTCATTGATGTCAACCCTTGAAGAAAGTATGGGAGTGAATTCTAGTAGAAAAAAGGTTTGGGTAATGGACCCAAGTTGAGAGCTTGTGGTACATGGTACATGGTTGAGAGCTTGTATTGGTTGGTGTATTGAGAGGCTGAATATCAGAAAGGGTTTGAAGTCTAGATCATGTGAGGGTAATTATACGTGTTCATGATTACAAACACTTATGGAACATGACTACAGAGAGATATAGAATTTTTGGGTAAAGGTTATGCATGAGGATGCATGCATAGGGTATAGATACAGCCTCGATACAGTGACATGTTACAGATCTATGTGAAATAATTTACAGAGGGTTATAATTTTTGAGAAGAAAGAAAATCCTAGTTTTAAAAAGGCATATGTAGGTTTCATAATAGTTTGGTTGTGTACATACGTGAGTTTCACAACATATAGGTCGTGTACATACATGTGTTGCAGAACTATAGGTCATGTATCTGTTGTATTTCGTTTGATACATGTTCAATTCAGGTACAAGTTGATTGTAGGGCAGTAGTACAGGTTGGTTGCAAGTTAGTGGTACAGGTTGGAACAATTATACAATGTTATATCTCACAGTGATAGTGTGATAGTGGTTCCATCATTCTACTTCTACGTCAAGGTGGTTGGACGGGGAAAGGATAGGTGGTTGTAGCCACTTTACAGTTGTAGTTGGAGATCATAGAGGGTTGTTGCCTCCTTCTAGTTTTAGCCAAAGAATTAGGTAGTTGGAACTTCGATCAGGTTGTAGCATAAGAAACTAGGGGGTTGGAGCCTCCTTCAAATTGCAGCTGGAAAATAAAGGAATTTGGTTCTTAAAATGAATGTATTTATTAAATACATATAAGAAAAAAACATTATGTGGTTTTCTCTCGCTTTGTGTTTCCACGTAAAAACATTGGTGTACTGTGTATGTGTATGCTTACTCATTTGTTCATTGTTTATTTACTCTGCAATTATTGGATGATAATGCTACATTGATATAATACTTGCATAGTGTGGTGAGAAAAGGACTGAATTGATCTATTACTGATTCACCCCCCTCTCAGTAATCCAACAATTGGTATTAGAGCAGGTTCCTTCAGAAATCAATTTAACCACTGAAAGGTAGATCATGGAGAGAAACAACATGTATAAAAATGGAATACCACATTTTGATGGACAGAAGTATGCATTTTGGAGAAGAACTATGAAAACATATATACAGGTAGGATTTGAAATTTGGAAATTAGTTGTAGATGGATAAAAAGAACCAGGAGTTCTGCCAACAAATGAAAGAGTAATAAAAATCGAGAAAAATAATTCCAAAGCCACAAATCCACTTTTGAATTGTCTTTGTGAATCCATTTACACCAAATTTATACATTGTAAATCCACTAAAGAGATCTGGGACAAGCTTCAAAATATTTATGAAGGAGATTCAAAAGTCAAAGAAGCAAAGCTTCAAACTTACAAAGGTCAGTTCAAACAACTTAAGATGAAGGAAGATGAGAATATTTCATCTTACTTCTTACGAGTCGATGAAACAGTAAAAGAAATCATAGGATTGGGAGAATAAATTAAATAATATTTAATTGTTAAAAAGGTACTAAGATCTCTCCATATGAGATTTGATCCTAAGATATCAACACTAGAAAAAAGAGCAGATCTAGACTCAATAAACATGGATGAAATCATGGAACATTCACAGCATATGAATGAGAACTAAATAGGAAAATCCAAATATAAAAGAATCAGCCTTCAAAGCATCCAAAAGCTCAAAGCAAAAGGGAAATCAAAAATAAAAAGAACATAGCAGCAACAGTGACATCTCAGAAGATGATGAAGAAATGGCCAACTTTGTCAGAAGATTGAACAAGGGAACCAAGAACAGATCTAAAGGTAATTTTCCTTTGATTTGTTTTAATTGTGATGGTATTGGTCATTTTGATAACAAATGTACTCATAAGAAAAATAAGAGGAATGATGAATATTACTCAAATATAAAACAAACATATAAAGGCAAAAGAACCACAAATAAATTTTTCAAGAAAAGCTTATGCACGAAAGAAGACATCTCATCACTAGATGAACATAAAGTTAGTGACAATGAGACATAAAGAGTTCTATTCATGGCAGTAGAAGACTCTGATAAAGAAGACACCAAAGAAGAATATGAAGAGGCATAATTTTACTACCCAGAAGAATTATTGTGTGCCATAGAAGTTATAAGAAGAGAAAATAATAAAAACAAGAATCTACAAGTGGAACTAGACAAGAAAGAAGACACACATGAACTAGAAGAGATGATCACAAATTTGAAGGTTCAAATAGAAGAAGATAAAATAATTGAAGAAGCACTTAAAGAATAACTAGAAGAAAGAGACAAGATCATTGGAAATTTGGAAGCAAAGATTGTCACATTAAGAAAGGATATACAAAAGAAAAATATGCAGAACAACTCAAAAGTTTTGGATGACATTATCAATAGTCAAAAACATCATCATGACAAGTCTGAACTTGGATACAGTCATAAATAAAAGGGATCAATCTCCAAAACACTTGAGCAAGAAACATATCCAAAAATCTATGCAGAAACAATCAAAGGGGATATGAATATCTACAAGGAAAATTATAGGGACACTCCTCCACTGAGAAGATTCATATTTCATAATCAACAACCGACAGATAAGCCTAGGGAAGAAGAAAGATTCAAAAGATCAATTCCTTTCATAATATCTTCAACTCCCAGTTATCAAACTATCTTTTTTTATTTATGTTATATGCAAGTAGTAATTTTGGACATAAGGCTATGAGTTGTAGATCTAACAACAGGAACATAAACAACTTTGAAATTCATACACAAAAGGGTTGTCCAAGAAGTCCTACTGAAACACAAAGAAGAAGTTACAATAGGTTTGAATCATTGAGAACTGAAGTGGAATGCTACAAGTGAAAAAAATTTGGACACATGGCCAAAGATTGCAGAATGGAAGTTCCTCCTAGAGAACCACAATAGAACAACAACAATCACAGACAGGAACCTCATAAGAGAACATGGATAAGAAAGAAAAATCAATATAGCAATAAAGAATGCACACTCGCTCTACAAGCTAAGCAGAAGAAGCGTGGTTGGTATGTTGACAATGGATGTTCAAAACACATGACAGGTGATAAAGACAGGTTTCTTACATTAAGAAAGGAAAGATATGGATCAGCCTCCTTCAGAAATGATGATTCAGCTAAAATCATTGGAAAAGGCACAGTCAGAATAGGAAAGAAGAATACCAAGGCAGAAAATGTTCTACTAGTAGAAGATATGAAACATAATCTTATAAGTGTGAGTAAAATGTGTGACCAAGGTCATAAATTTACTTTCAATTCATAGAAGTGCGAGATAAGAAAAGAAGGTTCAGGAAAATTGATTGCAATAGCTGCAAGAACTTCAAGAAACATATTTGTAGTAAGTTTAATTTGAAATGAAAAGTGTCGTCTAGGAAAAAAAGATGAAAGTTGACTATGCTACAAAAGAATGGGTCACAAACACTTTGATAACCTTTTCAAAGTCAGAAAAAAGGAAGCAGTTAGAGAAATGCCCCAGATTATGAAACCAACCAACACTTTATGCAAGCCTTGTCAACAAGGAAAGAAAACAAAGCCTGGGTTTAAATCAAAATAATATTCAACAACAAGACAACTATAAATTGTGCATATTGATCTAGTTGGATGAACTACAACAAAGGTTTTAAAAGGTGAGAAATACTTTATGTTATTAGTTGATGACTATACAAGAATGACTGCAATTTGCTTTCTTAGGAAGAAGTTAGAAGGTTTTGAAAAATTCAAGGTCTACAAGGAAATGGTTGAAAATGAAATAGATTCAAAAATCAAATGTTTGAGATATGATAATGGAGGATATTTAACTTAAAATGAATTTATGGACTACTACAACAGGCATGGAATAAAAACCCAATTCTTCATTTCCAGGACACCTCAACAGAATGGAGTTGTTGAAAGAAAGAATAGGACGGTACAGGAAATGGATTGAACAAAGTTAATGGACTCCAAATTGACAGATATCTATTGGACACATACAGTGCATACAATGGTTTACATTAAAAATGGAGTAATTATCAAAAACAACACTGAAAAAACTCCCTACGAGCTATGTAAAGGAATACCAGAAAATGTGAAGCACTTCGGAGTAATTGGAAGCAAATGCTACATCAAAAGAGAAGATGGAAGAATGGGAAAGTTTGACTCTTGTGTGGAAAAATGAGTACTTGTTGGTTGCTAAAGTACAAGGAAAGCATACAAGTGTTACAATCTGAAGTTGAACAAAGTTGTAGAAAGAATCAATGTAAAAATTGATGAAACAGGTGGACGATAATTAAAGGAAGAAGAAAATGAATCAATGGAACAACTTTACGAAGAAAAAAAAGAAGATGAAGAAGAAGTAGAAGGGGAATATGAAGAGGATCAGACAAAAGTAGAAGAGAAAGTTCAACAAGTGCCTCTAAAGACACCTAGCAAACGAGTACAGAAGAATCATCCTCTGGATCATATTATCAGAAA
>JASDQU010737092.1:106465-117154 GCA_032191745.1 Picea mariana | reverse complement strand
TTTGAAGAGGCCAGCAAGGATGAATTTTGGAATAAGACCATGGATGAAGAATTGGATCAAATAGAGAAGAATGACACTTGGAAATTGGTTCCAAGACCAAAGAATAAGAATATGATTGGCACAAAGTGGGTATTTAGAAACAAACTTAATGAATATGGATAGGTTACAAGGAAAAAACCTAGATTGGTATGTAAAGGATACGCACAAGTTTAAGGAATCGACTTTGAAGAGACATCTGCTCCGGTTTCCAAAATGGAAGCAATCTGATTGCTCCTAGATTATACATGCTCCAAGAATATTAAAGTGCATCAGATGGACGTGAAATCAACTTTTCTAAATGGGGAACTTGAAGAAGAAGTCTACATTGAACAAACAGAAGGATTTCAGTTGTCAGAGAACATAGATTATGTGTGTAAATTGAAGAAGGCCTTGTATGGTCTAAAACGGGATCCTAGAGAATGGTACTCTAGACTAGATAAATATCTACATCAGGCAGGGTTCAGAAAAGGAAGTGCAGACAACAACCTCTACATCAAGGTAACTCAAGATAGTATTTTATTAATTGAAGTTTATGTTGATGATATTATTTTTGGAAGTATTGATGACAGGTTAAGCCAGAAATTTTCAAAGGATATGCATAATCAATTTGAAATTTCATTACTTGGAGAACTATCCTTCTTTCTGGGTCTTCAGATACATCAAAGAAACCAAGGAATTTTTATTTCTCAAACTAAGTATATCATAAAAATGCTAAAGAGGTTCGGAATGGAATATTGCAAACTAGTTACCACTCCTATGCAAACCACTTGCAAGTTGAGAAAAGATGATGATTCAAAGTCTACAAACCAGAGGTAATAGAATTCAATGATTGGTAGCTTACTATATGTGACAACATCCAGATCAGATGTAATGCAGGCAGTTGGACAGGTGGCACGATTTCAAGCAACACCAAAGGAATCACATGTACTAGCAGTGAATAGGATTTTCAAATATCTCAAAGGAAAATAAGAGTTTGGATTATGGTATCTAAAAGAAAAGGATATATCACTTATTGCCTACGTAGATGCAAATTGGGTAGGTTACATTGACAATCGACAAAGCCCCAATGGAGAAACATTATACGTGGGTGAGTGTTTAGTATCATGGTTAAGAAAGAAACAATCGTCATTATCCTTATCTATAGCCGAGGAAGAGTATATTGTAGCAACAACATGTTGTACACAGGTTCTATGGATGAAACAAACTCTAACAGATATACAGGTTGAGTAGGATGAGCCCATTCCAATCTATTGTGATAATACAATCTCCATTGGTATCTCAAAGAACCCAGTGATGCACTCCAAGACGAAGCACATTCCAATAAAGTATCACTTTCTACAGGAACAGGTTTCATAGAAGAACATCATATTTGAATATGTGGGTACAAAAGAACATGTTGTAGACATCTTTACAAAATCGCTTCCAAGAGAATCCTTTGAGTATCTTTGCCAAACACTCGGAGTAATTTCTACTCAAAAATGAATGTTTTTGAATGTTTATCTTATATGTCTTAGATATACACAAGGAAACACCATAAAAAGGATAGTTCAGGTCGGGATATCAATTTCAGGAAGAGGTCAGTCAGGGGGAGTATCCACAAGGATAGGTCAGTTTGGAGGAGCGGCCTTAGCTGGAAAGATACCTTTGATATTGATGACAAAGGGGGAGAGATTTATTAGATGCAGAGCACAAATGCATGGTTCCAGGGGGAGCAATGGTCACAAGGGGAGCCTGAGTGATATGACTTCGGTATTGCATTAGAGTGTTTCCATCAATGCCAAAGGGGGATATTGTTTATTAATTGGGTTGGTTGTCATTGATGTCAACCATTGAAGAAAGTCTAGTAGCGAATTCCGGTAGCACAAAGGTTTAGGTAGTGGACCCAAGTTTTTTTGATGGATAATGGTATGAGTTTTGATTTTTTTGAAGTTAAGACTCTTCTATATGGATAGTACATGTTATGCCATTTTCGGTGGTATGTGGAATGTCACATAAATCCTCGTGGTTAGAGAGTTATGGCAATGTGAATTTGGAGAACCCTAATGACTCATGTAGAAGCCCCAAAAAGTCAAAGTGTTTGCAAAATAAATTATTTAAATAATACATTTAAAGGATAACTCCCTAAAATAAGGGAAGTGGGATGCTACATGAAAGTATAAATAAGAGGCAAGTCTCTTTCATTTAATCACACTTGAACATATTGAAGATCTTTTGTTGTGTAAGGCTTATTGCAAGTACTCATTGATACATCTGAAGTTGCGAAAGTCTAAGGTAGTACGAAGGGTTGACGATGAATGTTTCAAAATTACAATGAATACTAAAAAACCCTAATTTTTTAGGCATACACGAGCTGAAAGTGTATTAGGGTGTGTACATACAGAAGCTGACAGTGTATTAGGGTGCATACATACGTGGGCTGAAAGTGTATTAGGGTGTGTACGTATGCGGGATGAAAGTGTATTAGGGTGCGTACATGTGGGTAAACCCATGGAAACTTGAGAATATGAAGATGTAGAGGTTCCAGATTTTGAGATCAAGCTCCTAGGAAGGTCTACAGTGCTCAGATACATCAAATATACCCATTGGTTCAAAAGGTATGTCTTATTTCTATAAATAGTTAGATTTTGATGTATGCATGAGAAATGGTTATGGAGATTTGAGGATTCTCCCTAGAGAGACTAGTGGTTGCATGGGATCTTCTATATAATTCATATCTACATAAATATAGTGTTGGTATATTTATCATTAATACTTCTTGCTAGAGTTGAGGCACATCTTGTCTTTCTTGGCATATGGCCAAGGGTTTTTGTGGTACATGGTTGAGAGCTTGTATTGGTTGATGTATTGAGAGGCTGAATATCAGAAAGGGTTTGAAGTCTAGACTATGTGAGGTTTGTTATACTTTTTCATTATTACACACAATTATGGCACATGACTAGAGAGAGATATAGAGTTTTTGGGTAAAGGTTATGTATGAGGATGCATGCACAGGGTACAGATACAGTCCGGATACAATGATAGTTTATAGATCTATATGAAAGAAGTTACATAGGGTCAGAAGTTTTTAGAACAAAGAAAACCCTAGTTTTCAGAAGGCATACGCAAGTTGCATAACAGTTTGGTCGCGTACATATGTGATTTTCACAACAGATAGGGAACGTACATATGCATGATGTAAAAATACAGGTCACATATCTATTGTATTTTGGTTGATACATGTTCAGTTCAGGTACAGGTTGATTGCAGGGCAGTAGTACAGGTTTGGTGCAGGTCAGTGGTATAGGTTGGCATAGTTGTACAGTGGTATATCTTACAGTGATAGTGTGACAGTGGTTCCATTATTCTACTTATACATCAGGGTTGTTGGACGGGGAAAGGACAGGTGGTTGTAGCCACTTTCCGGTTGTAGCTGGAGAACATAGGGGGTTGTTGCCTCCTCCGGGTTGTAGCCAGAGAATTGGGGAGTTGGATCTTCCCTCAAGTTTTAGCCTAAGAAACTAGGGGGTTGGAGCCTCCTTTTAGTTGCAACTGGAAAACAAAGGAAGTTGGTGCTTCCAATGAATGTATTTATTAAAGACATATAAGAAAAAGAATTTCTTGGTTTTCTCTTGCTTTGGATTTCCACATAAAAACACTGGTGTACTATGTATGTGTATTCTTTCTCACATGTTCATTGTTTATTTAGTCTACAATTATTGGATGATAATGATACATTGATATAATACTTGCATATTTTGGTTAGAAAAGGATTGAATTGCTCTATTAATGATTCACTCCCCTCTCAGTAATCCAACAATAGTAAAGGCACTAGTGCATAAATTATATTTCTCAGTGCATACAATAAATGTAACACACCGATATAGTTTGTTTTCTGTGCCCTGGTTAATATTTCAAATATGAGCACTGTACAATTTTGAAATGATAAATATCATTGTACTTTATATCATTTATGTAACGACGCATTTTGTCAATAGTACATATCGGTGTGTTATTATAATTAATATGTACCAGTGTGTATGAATCTTCAAAATGCACCGATGTCTATATTATGGCAAACAGTGTCTAGTGAGTTCAAAAGACTACAATGCACTCATATGCATATATTTTAATTCATTGTTTTTTACATATTTTCAATTAATTATTTCAAAATCAAATAGTTTTTGTAATAATATTGTTTTTTATTCATGTTATTTCATTTAGATATAATGATTGTATTAATGTGTTATCCAACCAATTAAACCTATGTTATTTGTAACAATGTAAATTATCCACATATTAATTATTCAGGAATGCAACATTTTACAACATTCGACAATGCAATAAAATAAGAAAACCATTTTATTATATATGAATAAGATACCCATTGTCATACAAAAAGGGGCAGTGTAAGAGTCTAGTACAATAATCAAATTACAACCAATTTGTAATTGTTACACTTATTGGTAACATGTCCTCATGCAATTAGGACAATATGTTGAGTACATTAAACAAAATCCTTGATTTTTGGAGACAAATATTCCAAAACATACAACTTGCAATAACATTCAATTATAATGATTATCATTCATGAGTTGAACTATTAACATTGCTCGAGTTGTCTGCATGCCTCATTTATTCATCATTTGTAGGTGATATTGTACTTTGGTTTCTTAACATAATGTTTTCTTGGTCGACTTGTTTTCCATGTTCCACCCCTTCATCTTCCATCTACAAACATATAAATAAATTGTAATTAGTATATCTACATTCATATATATACTAGAATGTGTAAATAAAAAAATATACCTTAGCACCAAGTTTTTCATAAACAACACAAATTATTTTGAATTCATGCTTCATGAATTCTCTCAAAATTTCCTATGATGTTTGCATTCCATACTTTGTTTCTTGCATGTTTAATATGACATGACAAAGCATAGTCAATATAATCAATATAAGTTTTCTTGTTTTTTAATTAATTATAAAACAAGGAAAGATAAACAACATAGCTACTTACAACATGTTCAGTTAAAATTGCGTTCTTCAACATATAATCACAACCCATACTTAACCCAATGTTTATCAATTCATGGGTTGGCTCTTCTTTGTATGTTAGTGATCCAGGTGGATATTGGTGGCCACCTGCTTATTCCACTTGGACTCACACCATTGTTTCTTTCAGTTTTTCAGTTTCCTTAATTGTAGCACAATTTACTATTTTTAGCATTTTTTCGGGTCCTGAACTTCCGGAGCCGTTTTGAGGCCCTAAACGACGTTTTTTGGGAATGAATGCTTCGACGAATATGAGTCTATTTTGAACTCTATATTTGTTGTCAACAGTGTAGTCCTAGGATAGATATTTCTAACGATGTATCATGTGCGTCAAACGGAGATAGTATGCCAAAGTTACGACCTCAGGAAATTGATGTACCAACGGGGCCCATATTCTGGCATTTCATCTCCTAGGGCTAGTTTTTTGGATGTTTAGGGTTTTCCATTGTTTCTCAATAATATATAGGCCTTCGAGCCTCATTGTAACACAGAGTTCATAAGCCAGTAGCTGCCACATCTCTTCTCAGAGATAAGCTACCAGCGCCCGAGCTATTTTATTTCCATTATGTCTGTAAGCATATTTCAGTCATTTGTTGTTAATGAAATGAAGTTTTACTTCTGATGTATCTGCATTTATGTGTACTTTTGTATTTCATTGTGTTCCTGCATAAATCCATATCAGTGGTATCAGAGTAGTCTAATCTTTCTCGATCCTTCTTTGCATGTCCCCAACGAGATCGGGGTATAAGGAGTTAGGGCTCGATTTGGTTGAACCATTGCAAGATCAACCTCGCAAACCCCGACGACCGCCCATGGGGGAAGAAAACAAATATGAGGGAGCAGGAGATCCTATCAAATTATTGCTTGAGGATGCCCTAGAGAAACAAAGGAACGCTATGATGGACAACTTTACCTAGATCCTTCAATGACTGCCCACTGGTAGCACATCTATATCCAACATCCACTCTGGAGGTGCCACTCCTTTTAAGGTACAAGTAAACTTTGACATTCCCATATTTGAGGGCCAAACAGATGCATATGGCATTGATAGATGGTTGAATCTGCTAGAAGGATATTTCTTGGTTCATAACTTTTCCAACCGAGAAAGGATTATTTTTGCACTCCTTAAAGCTGCCGCCCATATCAAGGACTGATGGGAAACCTACTGGGAGCAACAGAGCAAGGGGGAACCCTCTCTATTCTCATTCGAACCCACTTAGAATTCTTTCTGAGATGCCATCAAGGAACAATATTATACCATGGGGAGCTATGAGGACAAATACATACAATGGACTACGCTGCGGCAACAAAGAGACCAATATGTGCATGAGTTGATGAATCGGTTCCATGCCCTACACACAAAGTTGGGTATCAAATATTTAGAGAAACATTTTGTGTTAAAGTACCATAGTTTTATTCATAGATACATTCAGGAGGAAATGGAGTTCCTCAACATCTCCTCACTTGGTGTGGCGTATCGGTATGCTGCGAAGATTGAGCAGAAGTTCAAACAGAAGAAGCGAGACTTTGGGTCTGCGAATCAGAAGCAAGGGAAGGGTACCCCCAAACCATCGAACAAAGTACCAAGCCAAGGTGAGGCGACCAAGGACAACCCGCCAAAGCTGCAAGAAAAGAACAACATCACGAAGCCAAAAAAGGACATGGGGAAGTGGTGTGAGTTCCATAAGAGCTCCACTCACAACACAAGTGAGTGTCAGGCCAAGCAGTCACTGGTAGCCAAGTTGAAGGCTTCTGATTCAGATGCAGGCTTCGACTCTGAATCAGAACCCAACAAGGAGAATGACAAGGGGAAGAATATTATCGATACAGAGCCCAATGCCACCATTTCCACCATGAAGATCTAGAAGAAGGAACCAAAAGATCCAGAGGAGGCAGAGCGCCTCTTCCATTCTCAGATGTGGGTAAAGGGTTCCCCCGTTGTAGTTCATTGTCGACAATGGGAGCTAGAAGAACCTCATCTCAATAGAGGTCATGAAACAACTGGGCTTGCCGACCACAACACACCCACAACCATACACCATTGAGTGGTTTCACCAAGGATGAGACCTCTGTGTAAGACAACAATGTCACCTTCCCTATAGCATCAAGCCCTTTAGGGATGAGGTATTATGTGACATTGATCCTCTTGATGTTTCTGATGTATTATTAGGTCAAACATACTTGTGGATGTGACATGCTATGTATGAGTCCAGGCCTTGTGCTGTTATTATTACTTTTGGAAATAATATGTACAGGATACCGGAAATAGCACCGCCTACAACCATATCTTTGGTTACTGCAAAACAATACAATAATCTCATTGCCAGAACCAGGAAATTTGTTTTCCTGATGATCCACCCTCAGGTAAATAAGAAGACTATGGCCACAACCTCCAGATAGGGCCCCTCTGCATGATAAGAATAGATGGATAAGTTCATGGAGGAGTACGAGGACATCTTCACCTCCCCCGCAGGGGTGCCTCTACATTGTTAGGTCAAGAACCACATCGATGTGACCCCAGGTGCGTCGTTGCCCAATGAACCAATCTATCAACGCTCTGTTCTGGAGAATGATGAAATAAAGAGGCATATTTAGGAGTTGTTGCAGAAAGGTCACATCTAGCCAAGTTCATCACCCTGTGGGATCCCGATCGTGCTAGTGTAGAAGAAGGATGGGACTTGGATACTCTACATTAACTATCGGGCACTGAACAAGATCACTTTCCATAATAGGTACCCAATCCCATGGATTTATGACCTTCTAGACCAACTCAAGGGGGCGAAATATTTCAGCAAGATCAACTTGAAGTCTAGGTATCACCAGGTACCAATCGAACCCTATGATGTGTGGAAGAGTGTCTTCAAATCCAAGGAGGGCCTTTTTGAATGGCTGGTCATGCCTTTCGGGTTGACGAATTCCCCTGCAACCTTCATGAGATTAATGGATGACATATTGTGACCATTCACCAACTCATTTGTAGTTGTGTACTTGGATGACATTCTGATCTTCAGCCAGACTTGGGAAGAGAACCTTCACCACATCCAACAAGTCCTCCAAACACTGCGACAAAAAAGGTTGTGTGCCAATTTGGAGAAGTGCACTTTTAGTATGACACGGGTTGAGTATTAGGATACATTATTGATGAGCGGGGGGTGCATGTGGATCCATCCAATATCAAAGTCATTCGGGATTGGCTAGCCCCAACCACCCTAATAGAGCTCCACAACTTTTTAGGTCTTGCCAATTTCTACCGCAGGTTTTTGTTGGGATTCTCTCATATCACTTGGCCCTTGAGTCAAGTCACCAAGGGAGGAGTGAAAGAAAAATTCTTTTGGTCTAAATCTCAACAAAAGGAATTCGATGATTTGAAGCATCGTCTCTTCTTTGCACTAGTGCTCACATTACCAGACTTGCAACAACCATTTGAGATTGAGACAGATGCCTCCGACTATGCTATTGGGACAGTCCTTACTCAACAGGGGCATCCAGTGGAATATCACAGTGAGACACTTTTTGATATAGTCCGGAAGTATCCCACTTATGAAAAGGAGATGTATTCCATTGTGCAGGCCTGCCGACAATGTAAGGATTACATTTTGGGAAAGGAAATGGTCATCCACACAAACCATCGACCCTTTCAGTTCATATAGACACAAGGGAAGTTGCAGACGATTTCCATTAGAAGTGTTCCAAATACCTGCAACAGTTTCATTTGAACATTAAGTACAAGAAAGGAAGCACCAATAATGTTGCAGAGTACCTCATCTGACCCCCTATCCTGGTGCTAACCACAGTGCTCAACTCTTGTGGGCACGAGACTTCCGATTGACTGCTTCTCTACAAAAGTGATCTAGAATTCGGCCACACGTACAATACGCTCTTGGAGGGTAAGCAAGTTCCTAATTTTCACCTCTAGGATGCCCTGCTATGTCACCTGAGACATCTTTGTGTTCCTTCAAGTGAGCATGCCAAGATGATTTGGGAGGCACACTATAGTCAGGTTGCTGGTCATTTCGGGGTCGAGAAAACCGTGGAAATACTGCAAAAGTATTTCTATTGGCCGAACCTTCAATAGGATATCATGAAGTACATCAAGTCCTGCACTACTTGCGCCATTGCCAAACCGACCATCAAGAAGCAATGCCTCTATACTTTGTTTCCCACCCTTAGTCAACCTTGGGAATCCATCTCCATGTATTACATGTCAGGCCTTCCTTCTACTAAGCACGACAATGATTGTGTTTTTGTGGTCGTCGACAGATTCTCGAAGATGTCCATTATGATGGCCTACAAGAAGAATATCACAGTAGAAGCCACTGCTAAACTCTTCTTTGAGAGAGTGTGGGTACACTTTGGGATCCATTGTCTTTCATCTCATATCAGGACATCAAGTTCCTTTGTACATTTTGGTCCAGCCTCTGGTCGATGCTGGACACCAAGCTCACCAAGTCCATAGGTTTCCATCCGCAAAATGATGGCCAGACAGAGGTCGTTAACCAAATGATTGTACACATTCTGTGCATGTACAACTCAAAGAATCCACACACATGGGATGAGAGCCTTCCCTATGTACAACACATCTACAACCGGTATCTACATAGCTCAACCAACCACAGCCCCTTTCAGGTGGGTTTGGGATTTCAACCACAATGTCCCATTGATGTAGCCATGCCATTTGCGACTACTCGAGTAGATTCAGCCCATGTCCAGTTTGAGGCTGACAAGGCAAACAACTTCATTGAGCGCATTCAGAACATCTGCCAATAGGTTCATGACATCTTGGACAAAGCCAATGCTAAGTACAAGAAGTGATATGATCAACATCAGGTTCCACACAACTTCGAGGTGGGCGACAAACTGTGGCTACATTTGCAAAAAGAGCGCCTCCTTGGACCCTACCACAAGATTCTCCTGCTCTGATATGGGCCATACACCATCACCAAGGCTGTAGGGGACAATGCATTTGAGCTAATTATTCCACTATTCCTTGGTCTTCACCTAGTGTTCAATGTTGAATGCCTTTGGCCCTACTTTCCACCTCTACTGGACACATCTGACTTGGCATAACAAATCACACCAACAGAGTTAAACCCAGATTGCATGGAACAAGCCACAACTGATTGGATTATGGACACATATATCAAGAACACCCACCAGCAGAGGATCCAACTATATCGAGTTGTCAAAGCAGGCCAACTCCTTCACTAGGGAAAGTGGCTCACTAGGGACCAAGTTCAGCAGAAGTTTCCTCATCTCATGGAGGAAGTCAACACAATGGGGAACATTTCTTCCTAAGGGGGGAGGAATGATCTAGGTGGATATTGGTGGCCACCCGCCTATTCCACTTGGACCGACACCATTGTTTCATTTGGTTTTTTAGTTTCCTTAATTGTAGCACAATTTACTATTTTTAGCAAATTTTCAGGTCCTGAACTTCTGGAGCTGTTTTGAGGCCCTAAACGACGTTTTTTGGGCATGAATTCTTCAGCTAATATGAGCCTGATTCAAACTCGTTATTTGTTGTCCACATTGTATTCCTCAGATAGATATTTCTAACAATGTATCATGTGCATCAAACGGAGATAGCATGCCAAAGTTACGACCTTGGGAAATTGATGT
>JASDQU010737092.1:84057-98268 GCA_032191745.1 Picea mariana | reverse complement strand
AAAGTCTGGTAGCGAATTCTAGTAGAAAAAAGGTTTGGGTAATGGACCCAAGTTGTGAGCTTGTGGTACATGGTACATGGTTGAGAGATTGTATTGGTTGGTGTATTGAGAGGATGAATATCAGAAAGGGTTTGAAGTCTAGATCATGTGAGGGTAATTATACTTGTTCATGATTACAAACACTTATGGAACATGACTAGAGAGAGATATAGAGTTTTTGGGTAAAGGTTATGCATGAGGATGCATGCATAGGGTACCGATACAATCTCGATACAGTGACATGTTACAGATCTATGTGAAATAATTTACAGAGGGTCATAATTTTTCAGAAGACAAAAAATCCTAGTTTTAAGAAGGCATATGCAGGCTGGATAATAGTTTGGTTGTGTACATACGTGAGTTTCACAACATATAGGTCGTGTACATACTTGTGTTGCATAACTATAGGTCATGTATATGTTGTATTTCATTTGATACATGTTCAATTCAGGTACAAGTTGATTGTAGGGCAGTAGTACAGGTTGGTTGCAGGTTAGTGGTACAGGTTGGAATAGTTATACAATGGTATATCTCACAGTGATAGTGTGATAGTGGTTCCATCATTCTACTTCTACGTCAAGGTGGTTGGACGGGGAAAGGACAGGTGGTTGTAGCCACTTTATAGTTGTAATTGGAGATCATAGAGGGTTTTTTCCTCCTTCTAGTTGTACCCAAAGAATTGGGTAGTTGGAACTTCGATCAGGTTGTAGCATAAGAAACTAGGGGGTTGGAGCCTCCTTCCAATTGCAGCTGGAAAACAAAGGAATTTGGTTCTTTGAATGAATGTATTTATTAAATACATATAAGAAAAAAACATTATGTGGTTTTCTCCCGCTTTGGGTTTCCACGTAAAAACATTGGTGTACTGTATATGTGTATGCTTACTCATTTGTTCATTGTTTATTTACTCTACAATTATTGGATGATAATGCTACATTGATACAATACTTGCATAGTGTGGTGATAAAAGGATTGAATTGATCTATTAATGATTCACCCCCCTGTCAGTAATCCAACAATTGGTATCAAAGTAGGTTCCTTCAGAAATCAGTTTAGCCACTGAAAGGTAGATCATGGAGAGAAAAACCATGTATAAAAATGGAATACCACATTTTGATGGATAGAAGTATGCATTTTGGAGAAGAACGATGAAAACATATATACAGGCACAAGGATTTGAAATTTAGAAATCGGTTGTAGATGGCTAAAAAGAACCAGGAGTTCCGCCAACAAATGAAAGAGTAATAAAAATCGAGAAAAATAATTCCAAAGCCACAAATGCACTTCTGAATGGTCTTTGTGAATCCATTTACACCAAAGTTATACATTGTAAATCCGCTAAAGAGATTTGGGACAAGCTTCAAAATATTTATGAAAGAGATTCAAAAGTCAAAGCAGCAATGCTTCAAACTTATAGAGGGCAGTGTAAACAACTTAAGATGAAGGAAGATGAGAATATTTCATCTTAATTCTTACGAGTCGATGAAACAGTAAAAGAAATCATAGGATTGGGAGAAGAAATTAAAGAATATTTAATTGTTAAAAAGGTACTAAGATCTCTCCCTATGAGATTTGATCCTAAGATATCAACACTAGAAAAAAGAGCAGATCTAGACTCAATAAACATGGATGAACTCATGGAATCTTCACAACATATGAAATGAGAACTAAATAGGAAAATCCAGATATAAAAGAATCATCCTTCAAAGCATCCAAAAGCTCAAATAAAAAGGGAAATCAAAAAGAAAAAGAACATAGCATCAACAGTGCCATCTCAGAAGATGATGAAGAAATGGCCAAATTTGTCAGAAGATTGAACAAGGGAACCAAGAACAGATATAAAGGTAATTTTCCTTTGATTTTTTTTAATTGTGATGGTATTGGTCATTTTGCTAACAAATGTACTCATAAGAAAAACAAGAGGAATGATGAATATTACTCAAATATAAAACAAACATATAAAGGCAAAAGAACCACAAAGAAATTTTTCAAGAAAAGATTATGCACGAAAGAAGACATCTCATCATTATATGAACATGAAGTCAGTGACAATGAGACATAAAGAGTTCTATTCATGGCAGTAGAAGAATCTGATAAAGAAGACAATGAAGAAGAATATGAAGAGGCATAATTTTACTACTGAGAAGAATTATTGTGTGCCATAGAAGTTATAAGAAGAGAAAAGAATAAAAACAAGAATCTACAAGTGGAACTAGACAAGAAAGAAGACACGCATGAACTAGAGCAGATGATCACAAATTTGAAGGTTCAAATAGAAGAAGATAAAATAATTGAAGAAGTGCTCAAAGAATAACTAGAAGAAAGAGACAGGATCATTGGAAATTTGGAAGCAAAGATTGTCACATTAAGAAAGGATATACAAAAGAAAAATATGCAGAACAACTCAAAAGTTTTTGGATGACATTATCAATAGTCAAAAACCTCATCATGACAAGTCTAAACTTGGATACAATCATAAATAAAAGGGATCAATATCCAAAACAACTGAGCAAGAAACATATCCAAAAATCTATGCAGAAACAATCAAAGGGGATATGAATATCTACAAGGAAAATTATAGGGACACTCCTCCATTGAGAAGATTCATATTTCATAATCAACAACCGATAGATAAGCCTAGAGAAGAATAAAGAGCAAATCCTTTCATAATATCTTCAACTCCCAGGTATCAAACTATCTTTTTTTATTTATGTTATATGCAAGTAATAATTTTGGACATAAGGCTCTGAGTTGTAGATCTAACAGTAGGAACATAAACAACTTTGAAATTCATACACAAAAGGGTTGTCCAAGAAGTCATACTGAAACACAAAGAAGAAGTTACAATAGGTTTGAATCATTGAGAACTGAAGTGGAATGCTACAAGTGAAAAAAATTTGGACACATGGCCAAAGATTGCAGAATGGCAGTTCCTCCTAGAGAACCACAATAGAACAACAATAATCACAGAAAAAAACCTCATAAGAGAACATGGATAAGAAATCAAAATCAATATAGCAATAAAGAATACAGACTCACTCTACAATCTAAGCAGAAGAAGCGTGGTTGGTATGTTGACAGTGGATGTTCAAAACACATGACAGGTGATAAAGACAAGTTTCTTACATTAATAAAGGAAAGATATGGATCAACCTCCTTCAGAAATGGTGATTCAGCTAAAATCATTGGAAAAGGCACATTCAGAATTGGAAAGAAGAATACCAAGGCAGAAAATGTTCTACTAGTAGAAGATATGAAACATAATCTTATAAGTGTGAGTAAAATGTGTGACCAAGGTCATAAATTTACTTTCGATTCATAGAAGTGTGAGATAAGAAAATAAGGTTCAGGAAAATTGATTGCAATAGCTACAAGAACTTCAAGAAACATATATGTAGTAAGTTTAATTTGAAATGAAAAGTGTTGTCTAGGAAACAAATATGAAAGTTGACTATGGTACAAAAGAATGGGTCACATACACTTTGATAACCTTTTCAAAGTCATCAAAAAGGAAGAAGTTAGAGAAATGCCCTAGATTACGAGACCAACCAACACTTTATGCAAGCATTGTCAACAAGGAAAGCAAACAAAGCCCGGGTTTAAATCAAAATAATATTCAACGACAAGACAACTATAAATTGTGCATATTGATCTAGTTGGATGACCTACAACAAAGGTTTTAAAATGTGAGAAATACTTTATGTTATTAGTTGATGACTATACAACAATGACTGCAATTTGCTTTCTCAGGAAGAAGTTAGAAGGTTTTGAAAAATTCAAGGTCTACAAGGAAATGGTTGAAAATGAAATGGATTCAAAAATCAAATGTTTGAGATATGATAATGGAGTATATTTCACTTCAAAGGAATTTATGGACTACTATAGCAGGCATGGAATAAAAATCCAATTCTTCGTTGCCAGGACACCTCAACAGAATGGAGTTGTTGAAAGAAAGAACAGGACGGTACAGGAAATGGATCGACCAATGTTAATGGACTCCAAATTGATAGATATCTTTTGGACACATACAATGCATACAATGGTTTTCATTAAAAATGGAGTAATTATCAGAAACAACACTGAAAAAACTCCCTACGAGCTATGTAAAGGAATACCAGAAAATGTGAAGCACTTCAGAGTATTTGGAAGCAAATGATACATCAAAAGAGAATATGGAAGAATGGGAAAGTTTGACTCTCATGTGGAAAAATGAGTAATTGTTGGTTACTAAAGTACAAGGAAAGCATACAAGTGTTACAATCTGAAGTTGAACAAAGTTGTAGAAAGAATCAATATAAAAATTGATGAAACAGGTGGACGATAATTAACGGAAGAATAAAATGAATCAATGGAACAAATTTACGAATAAAAAAAAGAAGATGAAGAAGAAGTAGAAGGGGAATATGAAGAGGATCAGACTAAAGTAGAAGAGAAAGTTCAACAAGTGCCTCTAAAGACACCTATGAAACGAGTAGAGAAGAATCATCCTCCAGATCACATTATCAGAAACAAAGATGCAGGAATTGAGACTAGAAGAAGAATTTGTTCACTAGAACAAACACACCTACCACTTTCATATATCATTGAACCAAATAGTTTTGAAGAGGCCAGCAAGGATGAATTTTGGAATAAGGCCATGGATGAAGAATTGGATCAAATAGAGAAGAATGACACTTGGCAATTGGTTCCAAGACCAAAGAATAAGAATATGATTGGCACAAAGTGGGTATTTAGAAACAAACTTAATGAATATGGATAGGTTACAAGGAAAAAACCTAGATTGGTATGTAAAGGATATGAACAAGTTTAAGGAATCGACTTTGAAGAGAAATTTGCTCCGGTTTCCAAAATGGAAGCAATCTGATTGCTCCTAGATTATGCATGCTCCAAGAATATTAAAGTGTATCAAATGGACGTGAAATCAACTTTTCTAAATGAGGAACTTGAAAAATAAGTCTACATTGAACAAAGAGAAGGATTTAAGTTGTCAAAGAACATAGATTATGTGTGTAAATTGAAGAAGGCCTTGTATGGTCTAAAACAGGATCCTAGAGCACATGAATGATTTTAGGGGCTAAATTTAACTCTTCGGCTAATTTTCCATGGTTTTTCCAAAAACGAGATTCGTTGTTTTAAAAATGATTCGCCCAAATTCTATAGGATAAAATTATTTTACCTTAAAAATCGCCAAAATTTTATAAAAACTATACAAAATTATTATAAATTTGAATATTTTTACAAAAATATCGCCAAACATTTATAGTTGGAATATGAAGGATTAGTAAGATTTGCCAAGGTTTCTACATTTTAAAACAAATTTCCATCCTTAAAATCATCCCTGCTAGAGCATGGTACTCTAGACTAGATAAATATCTACATTAGGTAGGGTTCAGAAAAAGAAGTGCAGACAACAACCTCTACATCAAGGTAACTCAAGATAGTATTTTATTAATTGAAGTTTATGTTGATGACATTATTTTTGGAAGTATTGATGATAGGTTAAGCCATAAATTTTCAAAGGATATGCATAATCAATTTGAAATTTCATTACTTGGAGAACTATCCTTCTTTCTGGGTCTTCAGATACATCAAAGAAACCAAAGAATTTTTATTTCTCAAACTAAGTATATCATAAAAATGCTAAAGAGGTTCGGAATGGAATATTGCAAACTAGTTACCACTCCTATGCAAACCACTTGCAAATTGAGAAAAGATGATGATTCAAAGTCTACAAACCAGAGGTAATAGACGTCAATGATTGGTAGCTTACTATATGTGACAACATCCAGATTAGATGTAATGCAGGCAGTTGGACAGGTGGCATGATTTCAAGCAACTCCAAAGGAATCACATGTACTAGCAGTGAATAGGATTTTCAAATATCTCAAAGGAAAATAAAAAATTGGATTATGGTATCTAAAATAAAAAGGATATATCACTTATTGCCTACATAAATGCATATTGAGCAGGTTGCATTGACGATCGATGAAGCACCATTGGAGCAACGTTATACTTGGGTGAGTGTTTAGTATCATGGTTAAGAAAGAAACAATCATCATTATCCTTATCTACAGCTGAGGAAGAGTATATTGCCGCAACAACATGCTGTACACAGGTTCTATGGATGAAACAAACTCTAACAGATATACAGGTTGAGTAGGATGAGCCCATTCCAATCTATTGTAATAATACAAGCTCCATCGGTATCTCAAAGAACCCGGTGATGCACTCCAAGATGAAGCACATTCCAATAAAGTATCACTTTCTACAGGAACATGTTGCATAGAAGAACATCATATTTGAATATGTGGGCACAAAAGAACACAATGCAGACATCTTTACAAAATCGCTTCCAAGAGAATCCTTTGAGTATCTTTGCCAAACACTCGGAGTAATTTCTACTCAAAAATGAATGTTTTTGAATTTTTATCTTATATGTCTTAGGTCTACATGAGGAAACACCATAAAAAGGATAGTTCAGGTCAGGATATCAGTTTCAGGAAGAGTTCAGTCAGGGGGAGTATCCGCAAGGATAGTTCAGTTTGGAGGAGAGGCCCTAGCTGGAAAGATACCTTTGATATTGATGACAAAGGGGGAGAGATTTATTAGATGCAGAGCACAAATGCATGGTTCCAGTGGGAGCGATGGTCACAAGGGGAGCCTGAGTGATATGACTTCGATATTGCATCAGAGTGTTTCCATCAATGCCAAAGTGGGATATTGTTTATTAATTGGGTTGGTCGTTATTGATGTCAACCCTTGAAGAAAGTCCAGTAGTGAATTACAATAGCACAAAGGTTTGGGTAATAGACCCAAGTTTTTTTTATGGATAATGGTATGAGTTTTGATTTTTTTGAAGTTAAGACTATTCTATATGGATAGTACATGTTATGCCATTTCTGGTGGTATGTGGAACGTCACATAACTCCTCGCAGTTAGAGAGTTATGGCAATGTGAAGTTGGAGAACCCTAATGACTCATCTAGAAGCCCCAAAAAGTCAAAGTGTTTGAAAAATAAATTATTTAAATAATACATTTAATGGATAACTCCCTAAAATAAGGGAAGTGGGATGCTACATGAAAGTATAAATAAGAGGCAAGTCTCTTTCATTTAATCACACTTGAACATATTGAATATCTTTTGTTGTGTAAGGCTTATTGCAAGTACTCATTGATACATCTGAAGTTGTGAAAGTATGAGGTAGTACGAAGGGTTGAAGATGAAAGTTTAAAAATTACAATGAATACTTAAAAACCCTAATTTTTAAGGCGTACACGGGCTGAAAGTGTATTAGGGTGTGTACATACGCAGGCTGACAGTGTATTAGGGTGCATACATACATGGGATGACAGTGTATTAGGGTGCGTACGTACGCGGGATGAAAGTGTATTAGGGTGCATACTTGTGGGTAAACCCATGGAAACTTGAGAATATGAAGATGTAGAGGTTCTAGATTCTGAGATCAAGCTCCTAGGAAGGTCTACAGTGCTCAGATACATCAAATATAGCCATTAGTTCAAAAGGTATGTCTTATTTCTATAAATAGTTAGATTTTTATGTATGCATGAGAAATGGTTATGGAGATTTGAGGATTCTCCCTAGAGAGACTAGTGGTTGCATGGGATCTTCTATATAAGTCATATCTACATAAATATAATGTTGGTATATTTATCATCAATAGTTATTGTTAGAGTTGAGGCACATCTTGTATTTCTTGGCATATGGCCAAGGGTTTTTGTGGTACATGGTTGAGAATTTGTATTGGTTGATGTATTGAGAGGATGAATATCAGAAAGGGTTTGAAGTCTAGATTATGTGAGGTTTGTTATACTTTTTCATTATTACACATAATTATGGCACATGACTAGAGAGAGATATAGAGTTTTTGGGTAAAGGTTATGTATGAGGATGCATGCACAGGGTATAGATATAGTCTGGATACAGTGATAGTTTATAGATCTATATGAAAGAAGTTACATAGGGTCAGAAGTTTTTAGAAGAAAGAAAACCCTAGTTTTCATAAGGCATACGCAGGTTGCATAACATTTTGGTCGTGTACATATGTGATTTGCACAACGGATAGGAAACGTACATATGCATGATGTAAAAATATAGGTCATGTATCTATTGTATTTTGGTTGATACATGTTCAGTTCAGGTACAGGTTGATTGCAGGGAAGTAATACAAGTTTGTTGCAAGTCAGTGGTATAGGTTGGCATAGTTGTACAGTGGTATCTCATAGTGATAATGTGACAGTGGTTCCATCATTCTACTTATACATCAGGGTTGTTGGACGGGGCAAGGACAGGTGGTTGTAGCCACTTTTCAATTGTAGCCAGAGAACATAGGGGGTTGTTGCCTCCTCTGGGTTGTAGCCAGAGAATTGGGGAGTTGGATCTTCCCTCAAGTTTTAGCCTAAGAAACTAGGGGATTGGAGCCTCCTTCTAGTTGTAGCTGGAAAACAAAGGAAGTTGGTGCTTCCAATGAATGCATTTCTTAAAGACATATAAGAAAAAGAATTTTTTGGTTTTCTCTTGCTTTGGGTTTCCACATAAAAACACCGGTGTACTGTGTATGTGTATTCTTTCTCACATGTTCATTGTTTATTTACTCTGCAATTATTGGATGATAACGATACATTGATATAATACTTTCATATTGTGGTTAGAAAAGGATTGAATTGCTCTATTAATGATTCACTCCCCTCTCAATAATCCAATAATAGTAAAGGCACTAGTGCATAAATTATATTTCTCAGTGCATACAATAAACGTAACACGTCGATATAGTTTGTTTTCCATGCCCCAGTTAATATTTCAAACATGAGCACTGTACAATTTTGAAACGATAAATATCATTGTACTTTATATCATTTATGTAACGAAGCATTTTATCAATAGTACATATCGGTGTGTTATTATAATTAATATGTACCAGTGTGTATGAATCTTCAAAATGCACCAATGTCTATATTATGGCAAACAATGTCTAGTGAGTTCAAAAGAATACAATGCACTCATATGCATATATTTTAATTCATTGTTTTTTACAAATTTTCAATTAATTATTTCAATATCAAATAATTTTTGTAATAATATTGTTTTGTATTCATGTTATTTCATTTAGATATAATGATTGTATTAATGTGTTATCCAACCAATTAAACCTATGTTTTTTGTAACAATGTAAATTATCCACATATTAATTATTCAGGAATGCAACATTTTACAACATTCGACAATGCAATAAAATAAGAAAGCCATTTTATTATATATGAATAAGAGACACATTGTCATACAAAAAGGGGCAATGTAAAGGTCTAGTACAATAATCAAATTACAACCAATTTTTAATTGTTACACTTATTGGTAACATGTCCTCATGCAATTAGGACAATATGTTGAGTACATTAAACAAAATCCTTGATTTTTAGAGACAAATATTCCAAAACATACAACTTGCAATAACATTCAATGATAATGATTATCATTCATGAGTTGAACTATTGACATTGCTCGAGTTGTCTGCATGCCTCATTTATTCATCATTTGTAGGTGATATTGTACTTTGGTTTTTTAACGTAATGTTTTCTTGGTCGACTTGTTTTCTATGTTCCGCCCCTTCATCCTCCATCTACAAACATATAAATAAATTGTAATAAGTATATCTACATTCATATATATACTAGAATGTGTAAATAAAAAAATATACCTTAGCACCAAGTTTTTCATAAACAACACAAATTATTTTGAATCCATGCTTCATGAATTCTCTCAAAATTTCCTATGATGTTTTCATTCCATACTTTGTTTCTTGCATGTTTAATATGACATGACAAAGCATAGTTAATATAATCAATATAAAGTTTTCTTGTTTTTTAATTAAGTATAAAACAAGGAAAGTTAAACAACATAGCTACTTACAACATGTTCAGTTAAAATTGCATTCTTCAACATATAATCACAACCCATACTTAACCCAATGTTTATCAATTCATGAGTTGGCTCTTCTTTGTATGTTAGTGATCCAGGTGGATATTGGTGGCCACCCGCCTATTCCACTTGTAGCCACACCATTGTTTCTTTCAGTTTTTCAGTTTCCTTAATTGTAGCACAATTTACTATTTTTAGCAGTTTTTTGGGTCCTGAACTTCCAGAGCCGTTTTGAGGCCCTAAACGATGTTTTTTGGGCATGAATGCTTCGACGAATATGAGTATGTTTCGAACTCTATATTCATTGTCAACAGTGTAGTCCTAGGATAGATATTTATAATGATGTATGATGTGCATCAAACGGAGATAGTATGCCAAAGTTATGACCCCGAGAAATTGATGTACCAATGGGGCCCATATTCTGGCGTTTCATCTCCTAGGGCTAGTTTTTTGGATGTTTATGGTTTTCCATTGTTTCTCAATAATATATAGGCCTTTGAGCCTCATTGTAACACAGAGTTCATAGGCCAATAGCTGCCACATCTCTTCTCAAAGATAAGCTACCAGTGCCCGAGCTATTTTATTTCCATTCTGTCTGTAAGCATATTTCAATCATTTGTTGTTAATGAAATGAAGTTTACTTCCACTGCATATCTGCGTTTATGTGTATTTCGGTATTTCATTGTGTTCCTGCATAAATCCATATCAGTGGTATCAAAGTAGTCTGATATTTCTCGATCCTTCTTTGCATGTCCCCAACGAGATCGGGGTATAAGGAGTTAGGGCTCGATCTGGTTGAACCATTGCAAGATCATCCTTGCAAACCCCAACGACTGCCCATGGGGGAAGAAAAGAAATATGAGGGAGCAGGAGATCCTATCAAATTATTGCTTGAGGAGGCCCTAGAGAAACAAAGGAATGCTATGATGGACAACTTTACTTAGATCCTTCAACGACTGCCCACTGGTAGCGCATCTACATCCAATAGCCACTCTGGAGGCACCACTCCTTTTAAGGTACAAGTAAACTTTGACATTTCCATATTTGAGGGCCAAATAGATGTAGATGGCATTGATATATGGTTGAATCTCATAGAAGGATATTTCTCGGTTCATAACTTTTCCAACCGAGAAAGGATTATTTTTGCACTCCTTAAAGTCGCCCCCCATGTCAAGGACTAGTGGGAAACCTACTGGGAGCAACAGAGCAAGGGGGAACCCTCTCTGTTCTCAATCACACCCACTTGGAATTCTTTCTGAGATTCCATCAAGGAACAATATTTTACCGTGGGGAGCTATGAGGACAAATACATACAATGGACTACGTTGCGGTAGCAAAGAGACCAATATGTGCACGAGTTGATGAATCGGTTCCATGCCCTATGGACAAAGTTGGGTATAAAAGATTCGGAGAAACATTTTGTGTTAAAGTACCATAGTTTTATTCATAGATACATTCAGGAGGAAATGGAGTTCCTCAACATCTCCTCGCTTGGTGTGGCATACCGGTATGCTGCCAAGATTGAGCAGAAGTTCAAACAGAAGAAGCGAGACTTTGGGTCTACGAATCAAAAGCAAGGGAAGGGTACCCCCAGACCATTGAACAAAGTACCAAGCCAAGGTGGGGCGACCAAGGAAAACCCGCCAAAGATTCAAGAAAATAACAACATCATGAAGCCAAAAAAGGACACAGGGAAGTGGTGTGAGTTCCATAAGAGCTCCACTCACAACACAAGTGAGTGTCAGGCCAAGCAGTTACTGGTAACCGAGTTGAAGGCTTTTGATTCAGATGCAGGCTTCGACTCTGAATCAGAACCCAACAAGGTTATTGACAGGGAGAAGAAGATTATTGATGTAGAGACCAATGCCACCATTGCCACCATGAAGATCCAGAAGAAGGAACCAAAAGATCCAGAGGAGGTGGAGCACCTCTTCCATTCCCAGATGTGGGTAAAGGGTTCCCCAGTTGCAGTTCATTGTCGATAGTGGGAGCCAAAAGAACCTCATCTCAGTAGAGGTTGTGAAATGACTGGGCTTTTCGACCACAGCACACCCACAACCATACACCATCGAGTGGTTGCACCAAGTAGGGGACCTCCGTGTAAGCCAACAATGTCACCCTATAGCATCAAGACCTTCAGAGATGAGGTATTATGTGACATTGTTCCTCTTGATGTTTCTGATGTATTATTAGGCCAAACATACTTGTGGAAGCGACATGCTATGTATGAGTCCAGACCTCGTGCTATTATTATTACTTTAGGAAATAAGATGTACAGGATATCGGAAATAGCACTGCCTACAACCATCTCTTTGGTTACTGCAAAACAATATAGTAAGCTCATAGCCAAAACCAGGAAATTTGTTTTCTTGATGATCCACCCTCAGGTAAAAAAGAAGACTATGGCAACAACCTCCAGAAAAGGCCCCTCTGCACGATAGAAATAGATGGATAAGTTCGTGGAGGAGTACGAGGACATCTTCATCTCCCTTGCAGGGGTGCCTCTACATTTTCAGGTCAAGCACCACATTGATGTGACCCAAGGTGCATCATTGCCCAATGAACCAATCTATCAATGCTCTATTCTGAAGAATGATGAAATCAAAAGGCATATTCAAGAGTTATTGCAGAAAGGTCACATCTGGCCGAGTTCATTTCCCTGTGGGATCCCGATCGTGTTGGTGCAGAAGAAGGATGGGACTTGGAGACTCTGCATTGACTATCGGGCACTGAACAAGATCACTTTCCGGAATAGGTACCCGATCCCATGAATTGATGAACTTCTATACCAACTCAAGGGGGTGAAATAATTTAGCAAGATCAAATTGAAGTATGGGTATCACCAGGTACCAATCGAACCCTCTGATGTGTGGAAGAGTGTCTTCAAAACCAAGGAGGGCCTTTTCGAATGGCTGGTCATGTCTTTCGGGTTGACGAATTCCCCTGCAACCTTCATGAGACTAATGGATGACATATTGTGACCATTCACCAACTCATTTGTAGTGGTGTACTTGGATGACATTATGATCTTCAGCCACACTTGGGAAGAGCACCTCCACCACATCTGACAAGTCCTCCAAACACTGCGACAAAAAAAGTTGTGCACCAATTTGGAGAAGTGCACTTTTGGCATGACACACGTTCGGTATCTGGGATACATTATTGATGAGCCAGGGGTGCATGTGGATCCATCCAAGATCCAAGTCATTCGGGATTGGCTGGCCCCAACCACCCTAACAGAGCTCCATATATTTTTGGGTCTTGCCAATTTCTACCGCAGGTTTTTGTTGGGATTCTCTCATATCACTTGGCCCTTGAGTCAAGTCACCAAGGGAGGAGTGAAAGAAATATTATTTTGGTCTAAATCTCAACAGAAGGCATTCGACGATTTGAAGCATCGTCTCTTCTCTGCACCAGTGCTCACATTACCAGACTTGCAACAACCATTTGAGATCAAGACAGATGCCTCTGACTATGCTATTGGGGCAGTCCTTACTCAACAGGGACATCCAGTGGCATATCACAGTGAGACACTTTCCGATATAGTCCAGAAGTATTCCACTTATGACAAGGATATGTATTCCATTGTGCAGGCTTGTCGACAATGGAAGGATTACATTTTGGGAAAGGAAACGATCATCCATACAAACCATCGACCCTTGCAGTTCATATAGACACAAGGGAAGTTGCAGAATGATCGCCATCAGAAGTGTTCCACATACCTACAACAGTTTCATTTGAACATTAAGTACAAGAAAGGAAGCACCAATAATGTTGCAGAGTGCCTCATCTGACCCCCTATCCTGGCGCTAACCACGGTGCTCAACTCTTGTGGGCACGAGACTCTCGATTGGCCGCTTCTCTACAAAAGTGATCTAGAATTCGGCCACACATACAAGACACTCTTGGAGGGTAAGCAAGTTCCTAATTTTCACCTCTAGGATGCCCTGCTATGTCACTTGGGACATCTTTGTGTTCCTTCAAGTGAGCATGCCAAGATGATTTGGGAGGCGCACTACAGTTGGGTTGTCGGGCATTTCGGGGTCGAGAAAACTGTGGCAATACTGCAAAATTATTTCTATTGGCCGAACCTTCGACAGAATGTTGGGAAGTACATCAAGTCATGCACTGCTTGCGCCATTGCCAAACCAACCATCAAGAAGCAATGCCTCTATACTCCGTTTCCCACCCTTATTCGACCTTGGGAATCCATCTCCATGTATTACATGTCAGGCCTT
>JASDQU010737092.1:68134-83426 GCA_032191745.1 Picea mariana | reverse complement strand
TGTGTATATGATTTCATGCTTTGTGTTTGAAGTCTGAGAGAGAGTAAGGAATGAGTTTCAATTGTTTCTCTGCCTGAGTGAGTAAAATTCCTGCAAGGAGTGCAGTGAAGTTTGTCTGCAAGGAGTGCATTGACAGAAGTCAGAATTCATCTCTGAAAGCTCAGGAGGGATAACAACTGTTCTCATTCTCGTAGAAGTGTAAGTTGAGCACAGGAGCCGAGCAAGGAGTGCGTAGGCCAAGTAAAGTCTTAGAGTTTGTGAACCTGAGAAATTGTTGAAGGACTACTATTGCAGGGAGTGCACAGAGTCGAAGGACTTCAATTCTTTGAAGTAATTGAAGGATTCACCGCAAGGAGTTCGTGCGGGAGTCTTGTTTAAGACTCGGAGTTGGAGAAAGCTCAGAAGGGATAGGGTATTCACAGTTTTTGAAGAAAAGCACAAAATGTTGGTGCCTTGAGGTGTTGAAAGGAGGCGTAGAAAGTTTGTGTTGCAGGCAAGTAAGTTCCGCGGAGAAATACTTGGTTAAAATTTGCAGGAATTGTCCAGGAAGAAACGGACGGTCGAAATTCTTTGAGAAGAATTCGCAAAGTCATAAGGGCTGTCAGATCTTGTAGAGAAGAAGGAATGTTATGACGAGCTTTCCTCAAGCGTAAGCTCAGTAGAAATCAGGGTCGTAGGATCCATGTCAGCCAGGGCTGTTGGATCGCTCACGAAATCTCATGTCAGGGTTTCGTGAGTTGAAGGGTCAAAGTTTTGCATCAAGGTTCGCGAAGTCACGAAAGGTGAGTAGCGAAGTGGTGAGTGGATCAGAGCCATCCATCTGGGGAGTAAAAGTTGCAGAGATTTAGAGATCTCGCAAAATTGGAGGTTCGCGAGGTGAGAGCCCAAAGGTTGGGTACTCTAGGTTGCAAAAGGCGAAGTCCCGAAAGGGCGAGAAGTTTCATTGTGGGACCATGTAGATGACGTATCAAAATTCGACAGTTCGATGCTTAGGTACATCGAGGAGTTTGGGATCTCAGCACTTTGGGTGTCGTGATATAAAAGAGACAGCACTTCGGGGAGCGAAGTGGCAAAGTGCAAAGTGGAGCGTAAGGGACACGTGGCAGAATCGCAAGGTGGGCCTGTAGAATAGACAGGCGGACATGCGTTGTTCAATGAAGAGACTCAACAGCCCGTTGACTTTTCATGTCTCGGGGGTTCGTAAGATAAGGGGACGGAAGTGCAACCTTTTGACTTGTGAAGTGGAAAAAAGTGAGAAGTGATAGTGGGAAGCCTAGCTGGTGGTCATGCGCAGAGGGCGCTGACAAGGGAAGGAGTTATACCCATCTCACGATCTCGGATATCATGGGATTTGGATAGGAAGAGTCGAGAGTCTTAACTCACGAACTCTCGAGAGGCAAGTTGTGATGAGCGCATTTCAGTTTAGGCCTTGGTCATAGCCGGTGGTCACGCGGAGAAGGGGGAGCTTGCACCTAGTGTTGTTCGCACCAAGGAAGCTTCTGAAAGGACCTGTGGATCAAAAGAAAGAAGATTCAAGAAAGGAATTGAACGAGTCGATCTGGCTCAAAGGGAAATGAAGAATGATCCTGTAAGCAGAGCTTGGCTTGAGGGCCGATAGGTCTGTGTCATCTGGTATCAGAGCTTGACTCTGTTTGTATATTTCAGACAGGGGAAGCGAGAAAGAAAGATTCACCATGCCACCAAGAAGAAGGGACATGCAAACACCCGATCCGCTAGAGGATAGGGAAATGCCGAGAAGAAGGGGTAGGTAGATGCCTGATCCAACCATAGAAAGAGATATGCATGACTTACGCACCAGACTCGAGGATATGGAGACAACACAGAGGCGTACAACTGGTGTTGGGGATCTTAGTGATTCCGAAAGTGAGAATGAGGTCGAACATGAAGGAGAAGAAGTCACAACAGAAGATGCAACAAATGAATTCCTGATTAGGGCTATTGCAAGAATGGGTGCTAAGGAAAAAATGGATATTCCAGTGTATAAAGGAAACCTAGATGCCGAAGAGCTTCTAGATTGGATTAGAGCTTTGGACACATATTTTGACTATGAAGATGTCGAGGAAGACAAAAAGGTCAAAAATGTTTTCACAAGACTTAAAGGACATGCAACATTGTGGTGGGATGAACTGCAAGCTGACAGATGCTGCCAAGGTAAGCAGAAAATCAAGAGTTGGGATAGGATGATCGCAAAGATGAAGGAGAAATTCATTCCCAGGGATTACCAGATTACTCTGTTTTGAAGAATGCAAAATTTGAGACAGAAGTTGATGTCAATGAAGGAATATACTGAAGAGTTCTACAGGCTGAACATCAGAGCAGGTCATCGTGAAATTAATGATGAAAAGGTTGCCAAGTATATGAATGGCCTGAGATACGAAATTCAGGATGAGATGAGCATGATGACCATCCGAACGGTGGAAGATGCTTATCAAATGGATCTAAAGGTGGAAGAAAAGCTGAGCCTAAAACAAGGTCAAAGAGGCTGATGCAAAAGTCAAACCAGGGGCAAATCAGTCATCCAAGATAGAAATCAGAAGCCTAAGGAAGAATGGAAGAAACCTTACATTGAGAGAGGTGGAAGCTCACAGAAAGGGAAATATGCTGGACAGAGAAGGCAGTATGCTGATCAGAGAGGAGAGTATGCTGATAACAACATTTTTCCTCGTACTAGAGGTAGAGGAAGAGGAAGAGGTGGAGTGATAAAATGCTTCACAGGCAGAAAGGTCGGACACAATTATTATGAATGTCCAGACAAGAAGAAAAAGGAAGCAGAGACTCACATTGCCGAAGCACATAGGAAAAATTTTGAGGCAGAGGATGTTGAAGGTGGAAGATCGCTGATGATGCAAAAATTTATTTTGACACCAGAGAAGGAAGTGGAGAGTTCAGTCCAAAGGAACAAACTTTTTCGGACTGCTTGCAAGACCAAGGACAGGGTATGCAAGGTCATTGTGGATAGTGGTAGCACAGACAATCTCGTTTCAACGGAGATGGTAGAAAAATTGGAGTTGGAGACAATTGATCATCCAAGCCCATACAGAGTTTCGTGGTTGCAAAAAGGACATCAGGTAAATGTCACTAAACAATGTTTAATTGAGTTTAAAATAGGAGGGTATAAATATGAAATACTCCGTGATGTTATTCCTATGGATGTTTTTCATCTATTGCTGGGTAGACTGTGGCAATATGCAGGGATGTGATTCATGACGGGAGAATGAACACATACACCCTAGAGAAAAATGGGAGAACTCACATGCTGTTTTCGATCAAAGATAAAGAAATAAAACCAGAGGTGAGCAACAATGTACTTCTCATGAGTGGGAAGGAACTTCTTACAGAGGTTAAGAAGAAGGAGGAACCGCAATTCATTGTGGTCAGGAAGCCAAAGATTGTTTTAACCAGCACAAGGGTAGATGATTTACCAGAAGAGGTTCAGGAATTGCTGGAAGAGTTCGCTGACATAGTAGTGGACGAACTACCTTTTTCATTGCCACCGATTAGAAGTATAAGTCATCGAATTGATCTCATACTTGAAGCTAGTTTTCCAAACAAAGCAGCATACAGATTGACGCTACAGGAGAATGAAGAGGTCAAAAGACAAGTCCAGGATTTTTTGGACAAAGGTTTGGTCAGAGAAAGCTTGAGTCTATGTGCTGTTCTGACATTACTCAGTCCGAAGAAAGACGGAGGCTGGAGGATGTGTACTGACTCGAGGGTAATAAAAAAAATAACCATCAGGTACAGATTTCCATTGCCAAGGATGGATGATCTGATGGATTTCTTGAGTGGGGCCAAATTTTTTTTGAAGATTGATTTGAAAAGTGGATATCACCAGATTCATATGAGAGAAGGTGATGAATGGAAGACAACCTTCAAGACTAACGAAGGGTTGTATGAATGGCTTGTTATGCCATTTGGTTTAACAAACGCGCCAAGTACTTTCATGATATTGATGAATGAAGTCCTGAAGGATTTCATCGAAAAATTTGTCATTGTGTATCTTGATGACATACTGATTTTCAGTAAAACAAAGGCAGAGCATCTGAAACATTTGGCTACAGTGATGAAGAGGTTACAGCAAGAGAAGCTATTGATAAACATGAAGAAATCATTGTTCATGAAGACATAGCTCATTTATTTGGGTTTTGTTATTTCTGCAGAGAAGTTGAGGATGGATCCAGATAAGGTGGAGGTGATTAAGAATTGGCCGTCACCAAAGAATATCTTTGAAGTTCGAAGTTTTCATGGATTGGCTAGTTTCTACAGGAAGTTCATCAGGAATTTCAGTGAAATTAGTGCACCGATGATGGACACAGTGAAGAAGAGACACAAATCTTTTCACTGGATGGAAGAGGCTGAGAAAAGATTCAATTTGCTGAAAAGGAAAATCACGGAACAACCAATTCTGGTGTTGCCTGATTTCCAAAAGACATTTCAAGTAAAATGTGATCCAAATGGATTTGCAATAGGGGCAGTCTTGAGTCAAGAAGACAGGCCGATAGCATATTTCAGCAAGAAGATGAATGAAGCCAAGATAAAATACTCCACATATGATAAGGAATTCTATGCTATTATTCAGGCATTGAAAAAATGGAGACATTACTTAATTCCTAAGGAGTTTGTCTTGTATAGTGATAATCATGCATTGCAATTTGTGACTCAACAGGAGAAGTTGAATCAAAGACATGATAAATGGGTTGAATATATTCAAAATTTCACTTTTGTGATTAAACATATTTCTGGAACTGCTAACAAAGTTGTTGATGCTTTGAGCAAGAAATGTTTTCTATTGCAGAAGTTCAGAGTCAAAACATTGGGTTTTGATGATCTTAGGGACATGTACAGAGATGATCCTGATTTTAAAGAGGCATATGAAGCAACTGAGAATCCAATTCTCAGGGATAGAAGCCAATGGGAAGAATACATGATCCAGGAAGGATTACTATTTAAAGGTAATCAACTTTGTATTCCAAAATGCTCCATGAGGGAGAATTTGTTGAAGGAGAAACATAGTGGAGGATTGGCCAGATATTTTGGTCATGACAAGATGTTTGCAAAGTTGAATGAGTCATATTTTGGCTAGGAATGCGAGCTGACGTCAAAATATTCATGGACAGATGTAGAATTTGTCAGCATTCAAAAGGAAAGAGGGAGAATGTAGGTTTTTATCAACCATTACCCATACCTGACAGGCCGTGGGATGCAGTCAACATGGACTTCATATTGGGGTTTCCAAGAACACAAAGAGGGTTTGACTCAATCTTTGTAGTGGTGGATAGATTTTCCAAAATGGCACATTTCATTCCATGTTAGAAAAACAGTGACGCAACTCACATTGCGAACCTGTTTTTCAAATAAGTCATTCGACTTCACGGCTTACTAAGGAGCATCGTTTCGGATTGAGACACCAAGTTTGTAGGACACTTCTGGAGAACCTTATGGAAAAAGTTGGGAACAAACTTGTCATTTAGTTCAGCTTATCATCCTCAGATGGATGGGCAGACAGAAGTCCTGAACAGAAGTTTGGGAGACTTGCTGAGGAGCTTGGTGACAGAACACCATAGTCACTGGGATAACATATTACCACAGGTAGAGTTTGCTTATAACGACTCACTTAATAGGAGCACAGGACAAATTCCATTTCAAATTGTTTATGGCATGCAGCCAAGAGGAATTTCTGAGCTGAGGGATTCAAAAAAGATTGCGACTAGGAGCGCTAGTGCAGAAGATTTCGCAGAGGCGATGAAGGAACTTCACAGCCAGGTGAAGGGACAATTGCATAGTTCGAGCCAAGAATATAAGCGGAGAGCAGATCAAAAAAGGAGACAAATTCAATTCGAAGTTGGTGATTTGATCCTTGCACATTTGAGAAAGGAAAGGTTCCTGAGTGGAACATATAATAAACTGAAGATGAAGAAAATTGGACCATGTAAGGTCTTGAAGAAATTTGGGGCGAATCCATATGAGATTGAATTACCCGATGAGATCGGAATTTCTCCGATATTCAATGTCTCAGATTTGTACCCTTATAAAGTTAAGGAAGCAGAAAAAGGTAGTGAACAACCAGAGATTCAATGGAAAAAACAAATGCTAGTTGCAAAAAATCTGCAGATGGAGCGCATACTGGACAAAAGAGTTGGTAAGAGGACCAGGTGAAAGCAATACTTTGAATACTTGGTCAAGTGGAAGGGCCATCTAGTTGAAGATCCCAGCTGGGAGAACGAAGAAAAAATCCAGAAGCATGGACAGAGCGTGTGCGAGCTCATGGACAAGAGCCCATGAAAAGTTTCAAGCGAGGGAGTATGATGCAGGAGCATCACAAGGGCATGAAAGCATAGCCAACAATGAGCCAGCGCAGAGATAAGAGACAACTGGAAAAAAACTGAGAACATTTTTTGAAAAATGTTTTGAAATATTAATGAAGTCATTAAGTGGAGGCATGCTTGTATTATTGTAAAAGGACCTTCAGTGATCCTCTCTCGTCCATAGTAGATAGGAGCCTTTATGTGTAATGAATGTAGGTAGATATAATTTAATTCTAGATTAGACAGTTTTAGAGCGCAAGAGGGAAACAAGATATAGACACCCTCATTGTATAGTTGTAAGATGATTGTCAAGATAGAGTATAGAGCATAGAGAAGAGAGCAGAGAGCTGTATTTGAAAACACCCATGTACAGAGATTTGAATTAATAGAAAGATCTTCGATTCAAATTCATGGTGTCGTATTTGTTCTCTGTGTATGCATGTTGAATGTTATGCTCATGGATGTTTACTTTCTGTTATACATTTGCTTTATATGCTGTGTATATGATTTCATGCTTTGTGTTTGAAGTCCAAGAGAGAGTAAGGAATGAGTTTCAATTGTTTCTCTGCCTGAGTGAGTAAAATTCCTGCAAGGAGTGCAGTGAAGTTTGTCCGCAAGGAGTGCATTCACAGATGTCAGAGTTCATCTCTGAAAGCTCAGGAGGGATAACAACTATTTTCATTCTCGCAGAAGTGTAAGTTGAGCACAGGAGCCGTGCAAGGAGTGCTTAGGCCGAGTAAAGTCTTAGAGTTTGTGAACCTGAGAAATTGTTGAAGGACTACTACTGCAGGGAGTGCGCAGAGTCAAAGGACTTCAATTCTTTGAAGTAATTGAAGGATTCACTGCAAGGAGTGCGTGCGGGAGTCCTCTTTAAGACTCGAAGTTGGAGAAAGATCAAGAGGGATAGGGTATTCGCATTTGTCGAAGAAAAGCACAAAAGGTTGGTGCCTTGAGGCGTTGAAAGGAGGCGTAGCAAGTTTGCGTTGCAGGTGGGTAAGTTCCGCGGAGAAATACTTGGTTAAAATTCATAGGAATTGTCCAGGAAGAAACGGATGGTCGGAATTCTTTGAGAAGAATTCGCGAAGTCACAAGGGCCGTCAGATCTTGCAGAGAAGTAGGAACATTATGGTGAGATTTCCTCAAGTGTAAGCTCAGAAGAAATCAGGGCCGTAGGATCCAAGTCAACCAGGGTCGTTGGATCGCTCATGAAATCTCATCTCGGGGTTTCGTGAGTTGAAGGGTCGAAGGTTTTTCTTCAAGGTTTGAAAAGTCGCGAAAGGAAAGTAGCAAAGTGGCGAGTGGATTAGAGCCGTCCATCCAGGGAGGACAGGTGGCAAAGATCTAGAGATCTCGCAAACTCAGAGGTTCGTGAGGTGAGAGCCCAAAGGTTGGGTACTCTAGGTTGCGAAAGGTGAAGTCCCGAAAGGGCGAGAAGTTCTGTTGTGGGACCGCGTAGATGACGTGTCAAAATTCGACAGTTCGGTGCTTAGGTACATCGAGGAGTTTGGGATATCAGCACTTCGGGTGTCATGATATAAAAGAGACAACAATTCGGGGAGTGAAGTGGTGAAGTGCGAAGTGGAGCGTAAGGGACACGTGGCAGAATCGCAAGGTAGGCCCGTAGAATAGACAGGCGGACACGCGTTGTTCATTGAAGAGAGTCAACACCCTGTTGACTTTTCATGTCTCGGGGGTTCATAAGATAAGGGGACAGAATCCCAACCTTTCGACTTGCAAAGTGGCGAAAGGCGAGAATCACTAGTGGGAAGCCTAGCCGGTGGTCACGCGCGAAGGGCACTAACAAGGGAAGGAGTTATACTCGTCTCGCGATCTCGGATATTGCGGGATTTATATAGGAAGAGTCAAGAGTCTCGACTCATGAACTCGTGAGAGGTGAGTTGTGACAAGCGTAGGACTTGGTCATATTCGGTGGTCACGCGAAGAAGGGGGAGCTTGCACCTAGTGCCATTCGCACTAGGGAAGCTTCCGAAAGGACCTATGGATCAAAGGAAAGAAGATTAAAGTAGGGAATTGAAAGAGCCGATCCGGCTCAAAGGGAAATGAAGAACGATCCTGTAAGCGGATCTCGGCCCAAGGGCCGATAGGTCTGCGTCAAAACCTATGTTGAGAAAATTCCCATTGGGATGAAAATGAAATCTGTATTTTATGAGATTCCATATTGGGAGTATCTTAAGATTGACCACTTACTAGATCCCATGCATATATTTAAAAATGTTTCATCTTCTTTATGGAGGTGCATATCATGGAATATAAGTGAAACAATGGTTATGAGGATAGATATTATTTATTCGAATACTAAAAAAATACATTGGTGCAGAAATGAAACCAAAGTAGAGGTTGGTCCCTCTTGGTCTTTTAAAGAATGTTATGTTTCGTGTATTTTGAAGAAAGATTATCTTTCTATGGAAAAGGATGATATATTGGGTGTGAAGGCACCTTATTTATATGGGTTGACTCTACGAAGTTGCTTCATTGTAGATGGGAATTTTCCAAGGTTGAAATCACATGACCATATGAACCTTCTAAGGGTATGTATGTTGAATACATGATTTCCTTGGCTATATATTGGCGTTGGTAAAAACATGCTATGAACTCACAATTTTATGGAAGTTAATGATGTGTTTGTCTATTTTGTAGTGTGATTATATTTTTTTCATACATGGTTTTGTGAACCATGACTTCCCCCAAGACCTTATACATGCCATATCAAATTATCTACATTTGTACAATGGATCACATCAAGGGAGATTCTTATGTCTAGCATTCCATGATGGCATCGAGAGATAGTTGAGATTGTTTGTATATTTGAGAAGGAACTAGCCACGTGTTTTATGGACTTTCAATTCCATATTCTAATTCACCTACCTGATGAGGTTGAATTCGCCGGGGTTCTTGTTACAAACAAAAATTCCACACTTTAGTCTCACACCCTAAGTGTCGCAAGTGTCTCAAAGTGACATATGCATCTTGTTAAGTGTCACATGCATTGTCGCAAGTGTCGTATGCACCTTACTAAGTGTCGCATTCATTTTTCTGAGTGTTGCAACCCCATGACACAATAATGTTTTTTTTCACAATCCCTAAGTCACATTGGAGGAAGAAACCTATTATTTCAAGGCAAAAAACACACCTTTTTCTTGAAAAATCGACCTTTTTTGGGGCATTTATGAAGGGTGGCACCCCCTTGGCCATGTTGGGGGAGTGCCACTTCATGGAATGGTGATCCCATTTCCATGTTATAGGAGTGGCACTTTATAGGATCACTTTAGAGTATAGCACCCTATGTTTAACTCTGGGGGAGTGCCAGTCTTGTTAGAGAGAAATTGTGGATCCTCCAACTTTTCCTAAGGGCCATCTCCGACTCGGATGAGGTTGTCGTGGTAGAATACTAACATATAGGATATATCCTAGGATCTAATACCAAATTAAGGATCCATATCCAGAACCATATCCTTCATTTTATCATGGTGGTTATGCATCTTAAGGCTATATATTGAAGATATTTCCAAGGTGAAGGGGAGAATATTATAGCTATTAAACCTTTGATTTTGGGGGAAGCATCAACATTTTGATGTCAATATTCATGCAAGGGTTGGATGAGGATATATTTGAGAATTTATTGCATATTCAATCATGCTTTGTAAGTTCCCTCTTTGGCTTTCCAATTAATATCAACTTGGCCTATTACCTTCAAGTTCATGTGTTCTACATTTGCTTGTCTATTGTCATTTCAGTCTTCATAGATGGATCTACTTTATATAATCATATAGAGTAGGAGGAATATTTCCTTGGGTAGTCTTTGTAGAACTTCAATTGCGTTGAGGATCTTGGAGATGAAGCCTAAGGATTGGAGCAATGAGGACGAACATCATAATAAGGTATGCCACATCCTTCCTCTCTCTTGCTTGATTGATTGTGTTATATCTATAGAGAAAGTAGTAACCACTTTTTAAATTTTGTCTTTGGACCAAATATAGGGGTCTTGGTCCAAAGGGGATCTTAGCATGTTCGCATGGTGATATTTATCACAAAAAAAATGGCAACTCCACCAGGGCAGGACTTTGACTAGTTTTTCCTCTTTTTTGTCTTGAATCCTTTGATTGTGATTAGATATTGCTTGTTTCATGCTTATTTATGATCTATTTACACTTCTCTCTTCCTCATTGAATATTTTATCGATCCATTGGTTGAGTCTCTACTGATTTTGATCTGTTAGAAGTTATTTTTGAGCTTTTCAGAAACTGGCACTCCCCTCCAGTTCACACTAGAGCACCATTTACTTGATTGGAACTCCTCTGCAATGTATACCATGGAAACATGTAGCTAATTTATTCTCCCATAATAATCCTAGGTGGTTCCATAGATCCCCATCTCTTTGAGAACAGGGGTGCCAGTGTCCCTTTTTTGGTGTTTTTGCTTGTTTCTTCTTGGTTCTTCTCAGTCCTCTTTTGAGGGGATTTTAGCCCAGAGTCTCCTAAACTGTCTTTTCCTTTGTTTGATTGTGAATTTGGAATTCATCACACATGCATTTTTATTCTTTGAGTTTGAATTCATCTCCTAGTTGTGATCCCCTTGGGTTAACATGATCCCTTTGTTTATCCTTCCTTTCAGTTCTCTGATCTTCGTCTCGCAAAGCTTTAAGATTGCTTGATTATTTAGGAGTGTTCATCAACTGGGGTTTGAAAAGGTTGTTTGGTTTTGAGCCTTTTGGTCTTCATTGAAACATATCACTTGTCTGGATGATTAGGACTCTCTTCTTAAACACAACCCAACCTTGAACATTGTTTCTTGTTCCTCATTTATTGACGATTTTCATGAGTGTTTGTCTTCTTTCTCTTTTGCATATTTGAGTCCTTGATTGAACAAGTTATCTCACACTTGTTTTTTTCAATTCTCATCATTTTTAGTGCATTGTGCTTGATTGATTTTTTCCCTTGTATTTCTTTGTGTCGAACATAGATCTCTTTCATCCCATTTGAAAATTAAGAAGAGAAAATTTTTCATATCTCATTGCATATATAATCAGACAAAGACATTTTTTCATTATTTAGGAAACTTTTTGTGCTATATGTTTGGAAAAAGAGTTGTTTTTGCATGTGAATTTTGGTTTTTAGAAAAATATTCTTGGTATTTTGGCATCATGTTGATCCCATAAATTAAAAGTTGCATTGTTTTGAGTGCTTGATTTTGTTAAGAATAAAATAACATTTCTCATTCCCATACATAGAATTCATCGAAAAGAACGAATTGCATCTCATTCTTTTGCATTCTATTGGAGTCTATTCTCTCTCATATCATTAGTTTCATCTCCATGAACCTATTGAGTAAAATCCATTAAAATCAACCACATGCTAATAAAATCAACTAGAACATTGTTTGGTTTTATCACACCAACAATAGCATAGGATTAGGGTCTTTCGACTAGGAAAAGTGAGTAAATTTTCCAAGACTACTAAACAAACTTTAGAGCACTAAAGAGTGTACAAATGCAACTTTCGTATAAGCATAGTCAAGAACCCCTCTCACACTAGGGATAAACACGAGGTCATGTGCATAAGAGAAATGAAGATTACCCCTCCAAATATTGACCAATTGTATAATGGGGGTTCTTCCTAAAGTGTCACTGAATCATTTGGTATCGGTACTTCATGAACTATGAATCTATTTTGGGCCCTATGGAGTCTATTGGTCCACTTAAACTCAGTCCTCTAGAAGAATTTTAGAATTTGATATTCTACCCATACGTTTGGTCTCGACTATCGACTGTACCCACCTGGAGGCTGACTACGAGTTGGTAACCTTACTGGCCTTTCCTAGGTATCTACAAAGCTAACTGTGGGGGAATTCCCATGGTACCTGGGACATACATCTTATCAAGCTCTCAATACCCTTGGAGGGTGATCCTGTGAAAGTGAGGGTTGCTTGCACCAAGAAGGGCTGTTACGTGGAGGTTGAGGTAACTACTTCTCATTTATTCATTGGAGGCTTGATATCCCATCTTCAGAAGATCCTTGAGCCTATTGTTTCTTGGTTGATTGCTTTTAGTTTTCATAGAAGTGTGTTTCTTTGACTTTCGTAGTTGGCCTTAGGATTGAAAATTTCACATTTTACAAGGTATGGAACCTGACATTCAGGAACCTCATCAAAATGTTTCTTATGAAAGAATGATCATAGATCAAACTTCTTAGACTGGGGACATAGCTACTAGAACTTGTCATCACATAGAAGAATCGGTCCCAACCTTCGTATAGATCCTTGCATCATACGTGAATCCACTTTTTACTGATCCACTTGGCCAACCACTCATAGAACCACCATCCACGAGATATTTTGATGCCTATTCTTCTTACAAATTACCACCTAATTTATCCACTACACAATATTTTTGCATGAACTCATCATTTTTTGGTATTCCTATAGGACTTGGGAACTTATATTTTTCCACAAATATTGTAATTGATACTGTTGGTACTTCTTATTTACTGGAAACACCAGTGACCCAGGTAACCCCAACTCAACCACTTCCACATGCATCTCCTTTCACATATGGGTCAGGTAATATTCATGCTTCACTATATCCACACATGCACACATCAAGTGCTTTACTTGTTCATTCCATTAGTCAAATGGCTGACAATCAATTCATTTACACAACCATGGTCACACAAGCTACTCATCCTCCATATAATACATTGTGTATTAGTACACCCTACATTGGAGGTCAATCTTCAATGGGAAGCCAACCTTCAGCTGGGGGGAAACCTTCAGTTGTAGGGAAAAGTTTTACTGGGGGGAAACCTACGTGGTTGCAACATAAACAAGCCTGGGGAAATTCGCTCCTAAAATTCCTTCTATCCATACTACCACTGCCATGTATCCTAGACATTTGTTTCCAGTATTTTCTAATCCTTTCTGGGGTCAACCTAATCCGACGGGAATTCCTTCACAAGGAACGTTTCCCTATCAATCTGTAAACCCCATGGTTCTGACACAACAGTTCCTTCAACCACAATACATGGGGGGACATCAGGTCAATTGCAGTATGTAGGAGGTCCATCTATTTAGTCACAGTACATGGGTGGACAACTAGGACAACCGCCATTCATGGGTGGACAACTCGGGTAAACACCATATATGGGAGGACCATGTAGTTTTGTCATCTCATCGCAACCTGGATATGGTCCTGTTGGTGTTCCCATGTCATATTGTTACCACCATTATCCATGGGATAACTGACAACTTCCATTCTTGGCTACGTTATATCTTCCATATCGGTCACATCTAACAAATGATACCATTCAACATGCCCCTTTTTTCCCGCCATCCCTACCAAATTATTGTCCGACATCCCAAAATTTGATGGAAAACCTAGGGAATATCCTAACAATCATGTTATGAATTTCCATTTATGGTGTTCATCCAACTCTTTGATGGATGATAACATCCATCTTAGAGTTTTTTAGCAAACACTTATAGGTGCAATAGTGAAATGGTATATTGAGCTATTGTGTAACTCCTTTGTTGACTTTAATTCTCTTTCCATGTCCTTTCTGATGCATTTTTAGTTGCCTATATAGTACGAGACTAGTACCAAACTTTTGACCTCACTTCGATAATCCTCTTCTGCCCACATATTTGAACATATTCATGAGTGGAGACAGTGGAGGTGGTTGATTAAAGTTCCAATTCTGAACCAACACCTCGAGGATTGGTTTACAAACTCACCCTTGCCTCCCATTTCTTATGATTTTTCTATAGGAAATGTTTTACTAAGGAGCAGGATATCAACATTGCATAATATTTGGACTTGGTATATTTCGAGTCCGTCACACTTTACAATCTTATCCCTAATTCTCCTCGTATGTCGAACGATCTCTCAAGATTTGATCCAGAACCAAGTTTTGTTTCAAACACCACAACTACTTTCACTCATGCTCACTAGTACATATGACCAAATTTGTGATGGTTGTTCGTTGATATTGCCACACTTATCCATCGCAATTTCCATGAAAGTCAAGATTTTTTTGATCGTAATAATTTCGTCGTTATATCCACGATCCAGGTGTGCGTGGAAACATCGACGAAATTACCTATCCATGTGTCTCCACCTTCAATATTGGTTAACCTTATGCATCGTCGCAATTACAACGAAATTTCGTCGCAATACCAACGAAGAAATGTGGCAATTACGACGAAACTTCGTCGCAATTGGCATGAAAAGTTATGCCAAGCCAATAACTTGCGACGCAGTTGCTGAATGTGCAACGAAAGTCCGTCGCAACTTGCGATGAAAATACATGGTAATATCGACGAGTGCTATATCTCAAAACCATATTTACGACGGACTTGTTGTATATGCGATGAAACTTCATGGAAAAGTGTGACGAAGTTTCGTTGCTATAGCGACGGTTATGGTAAAAAAGTAAAAAAAATTCGAACAAAATTCCGCCGATATTGCGACGATGACTGTAGATTTAAAAAAAAAAATATTACATGAAATATGGTATTACCATATTACATTGTAATATGGTATAACATATTGTATACCATATTACAATGTAATATGGTAATGCCATATTACATTGTAATATGGTATACCATATTGTATACCATATTACAATGTAATATGGTAATGCCATATTACATTGTAATATGGCATTACTTTTACATTGTAATATTGTAATATTCTAATATAATGTAATATATATATCCCCTAGAAATAATCAAGGTGTTAACCAACCAAATATTGTAATCATGTGTTATCATGAAGTTGGATTAGAAGTAAGGATACCAAGAATTGTAATGCATCAATATTAAATCTAATGAAATTTGAAATTTCATTTGAAATCAAAGAAAATTTCTTATGATACACAATGGTTGAACCTTTGATACAATGAAGGAGTTGGATAAAATAACACTTGAAACTTTTGTTTCCTTGAGATCTT
>JASDQU010737092.1:30221-57439 GCA_032191745.1 Picea mariana | reverse complement strand
ATCTACAACTGGGCTCTACATAGCTCAACCAACCACAGCCCCTTTCAGGTGGGTTTGGGATTCCAACCACAATGTCCCATTGACGTAGCCATGCCATTTGCGACTACTTAGGCATATTCATCCCATGTCCAGTTTGAGGCTAACAAGGCAAACAACTTCATTGAGCGCATTCAGCACATCCTCCAATAGGTTCATGACATCTTGGACAAAGCCAATGCTAAGTACAAGAAGTGATATGATCAACATCGGGTTCCACACAACTTCCAGGTGGGTGACAAAGTGTGGCTACATTTGCAAAAGGAGAGCCTCGCTAGACCCTACCACAAGATTATCCTGCTCCGATATGGGTCATACACCATCACCAAGGCTGTAGAGGACAATGCATTTGAGCTCATTATTCTACCATTCCTTGGTCTTCACCCATTGTTCAATGTTGAATGCCTTTGGCCCTACTTTCCACCTCTACTGGACACATCTGACATGGCAGAACAAATCACACCAACAGAGTTAAACCCAGATTGCATGGAACAAGCCACAACTGATCAGATTATGGACACACAGATCAAGAACACCCACCAGCAGAGGATCCAACTATATAGAGTTGTCAAAGCAAGCCAACTCCTTCACCAGGGCAAGTGGCTCACCAGGGACCAAGTTTAGCAAAAGTTTCCTCATCTCATGGAGGAACTCAATGCAATGGGGACCATTGCTTCCTAACGGGGGAGGAATGATCTAGGTGGATATTGGTGGCCACCCACCTATTCCACTTGGACCCACACCATTGTTTCATTTGGTTTTTTAGTTTCCTTAATTGTAGCACAATTTACTATTTTTAGCAATTTTTCGGGTCTTGAACTTCCAGAGCCTTTTTAAGGCCCTAAACGACATTTTTTGGGCATGAATTCTCCGGCTAATAACACCCTGATTCAGACTCGTTATTTTTTGTCAGCAGTGTAGTCCTTGGATAGATCTTTCTAACGATGTATCATGTGCATCAAACAGAGATAGCATGCCAAAGTTACGACCTTGGGAAATTGATGTACCAATGGGGCCCATATTCTGGTGTTTCATCTCCTAGGGTTAGGTTTTTGGATGTTTAGGGTTTTCCATTGTTTCTCAATAATATATAGGCCTTCGAACCTCATTGTAACACAGAGTTCATAGGCCAGTAGCCGCCACATCTCTTCTCAGAGATAAGCTATCAGTGCCTGAGCTATTTTATTTCCATTCTGTCTCTAAGCATATTTCAGTCATTTTTTGTTAATGAAATGAAGTTTTACTTCTGCTACATATCTTCGTTTATGTGTATTGATGTATTTCATTGTGTTCCTGCATAAATCCGAATCAGTTAGCGCCTAGTAGAAGACATCCATGGACAAGTGAAATTAATTATTTAAATATAAAGATCACAAAAAACATGAAATCTTAAGAAAGATTGAAAATGTAAATACTCATAAAGTTCACGATCAACAATTTTATTCTTCATCATCCTATATTATGTGATTAATTGATTTTGTTTGTTTTTCTTTTTCTGCAACAAAACAATTGAAAATTAATATTTCAGGTGATACTTAAATTCGATGCACATAAAAAAAAATGGTTACATACCCCTCATGCACATTATAGTTGGGGTGGCTCCTCTTGTAGAGAAATTTTGTTCATTTCTTTCAACATATTCTTCTACACTTTTTTGGACATCTCTACTGACATGTCTTGGTTTTCCCCTTATTTGTCCCTTGGAATTTTCAAAATCTCCTTGAAATATATATATATATATATATATATATATATATATAAAGTTATTATTTTTTTGAAAAATAAGATCTGAGTGTGTATATTAAGATAATTTGAACCAAGGAATCAACAACATTTATACGCGTTGGTGTGTCACACATACATATATGCATCGATAAAGTATAAAAGTGTCATTGCAAAATTGAAAATGTTTTACAAATTTTTGTATTAAGTCGGTGCTTTATGAATTAAGAAAAACAAGGCTTCTTAAGTACTATTTATTATGCATCATCGAGTAGTGAACAAAATTAAGAAATGGAAATTTTCATATAAAAACAATAATTTTTCCATTTTAAAGTCAACCATGCATTTTTTAAACAATGTGTCACAGTGTGTATTTAGAAAACTGTGCATCGCCCAGTGTGAAAATAATTTTTAATAATAATTTGAATTGAAATAAAGTGGTGTTGTAATAATTTTTAATAATATTTTGAATTGAAATAAAGTGGTGTTGTTTACAAACAAGTATGCTTCGGTGCACTTACTATGTACAAATCCCATCTGGAATCACGGTTTGGGATCCACTCCAATGAGTGGTTTCATTGTAACGAATAAGAAACACCCAAATATCAAAAACAAAAACCCTAAAAATAAATTGGGCTTAAAAAAATTTATTCTTGTAAAATATAGAAGGAGAAAGAAAAATAACTAAATTATGACTTCCAATAGTGAAAATAAAACTTCCAATACTTAAATTAGGACTTAAATACTGATTTTTTTTTTAATCAAATAGGAGAATGATCAAGAAGATCAATAGAATGAAATCATATACTTGAAATTTCTCCTCTACATATTTCTATGTGATCTACAATACTCCCCCTCGAATTTGGCTCTTAAAAAAAATCCACTCACGCGGAAATATTTGTTGATAAATCTCTGTTGCACAAATATCCTCTCTAAAATTTGGCAATCAATGAATATAATTTTCCTTTGTAAACACAAAAACTCAAATAACTCATTTTTTCATTGTATATTTTCCAAAACTTAAATACGTAGTCTAAACCTTCTATTTTTTGGAATTTTTAAGTGCATATTTTCAGATCAATTTTGCTCAAAATTCGGCCAAAAATTGTTGGAACTCCAAATTTGAGTGATTCAGTCTTTATAACTTGAGTTCCCCAAGGGTATTTCAGGGTGTATTGAATTCATTTATGCATTCAAAAATGCAATTTAACCAACATAAAGTGGTGAATTTATGAATATATGTTTCGTCAAATTCCGGTGAAAAGGTTCAAACGGTCAAATGTTTAGACAACATCCTATTTAAATGATAAAGTGCATCTGCGGGGGAAAAAGAGAGGGAAGGGGATACAATGACTGATAGAGGGAGGCAGATATAGAGTGAGGGGGAGAGAGAGGTATATGCAAGAGAAAAAGGCTTGGGATATAGGGATATAAGGGGAGGGAAGGAGGAAAAGAGTGAGAGAGGGACTGAGCATCAAATTCACATTTTCTATGTTCGAGGAGGATATTTTCAGGGATCTAGTAACTATTTCAAATTTTGTAAAGACATATTAATATTGCTTGTATAGTTGGGCAGATAAAAACAATGATATTGTAGAAAAAATGATGATTTTTAAGTGTGTTTTCAAGTTATAAAAGTTATTCGAAGTTAGATTGTTTTATGATACCCAAGATGACGATTTTGTCTCAAATGAAGGGAAAAAAAATCATAATATCCAATGACCAATTCTTCAGATTCAAGTGTCACCCCATTATGTATTTTTGGAACTCCTTCAAGTTCTCTCATGTCGATATGATTACATCTAGATTTTATTGATAATTCATTTATCTCATTAAATTTATGTTATGTATGTAGGTGCAATTTAATAATGGTTCATTGAATTTTGCAGGATCAAGATTCAAGATCGAGTTAAGATTCTCAAGGTATTTTCATGGCCCCAAAATTACACAAGCTATTATCAAGAGAAAGATATTGAAAACATATTTTTGATGAAAATGGTCATATTCTTTACCCTACAAATTACAACATGCCATCTTCCAGCAACTATCATCCATGAATGACCGTGAATTTAATCTCTTTTATGAAGACAACCAAGTAGGGCATCAGAAAAAGATGATTGAGTAATTTTGGATTTTTGGATTTTCAATGGAACTAATGTAAATGTGTTTCTTAATTCAATTTTTTTTTTTTATATATATAAATGGGTTTGTTTCATATTTATTATTGGGAAAAAATGTCTGTAGTGTTTGGTATAATGTTTGAACATATTAAAGCATTGTTTTACTAATATTATCAATGTAATGTTCAATATTATCGAAGAGAAAGCATACTGAGAATGGTTGAAACAACCACCTATTCAATTCCCACTATGTCTTTAGTCATGAATTCAAAACCTCGAGAATAAAACTAGTTCTTCACATGTTGGGGATGAAGGAAATGATATAGAGGATGGTATGGATAGTTTTTTTAAGTAAGACCATGGAAGGAATGTTGTTAGGTTCATTCAAAAAAAACTAGAGGATGACGTTGATGTCATAGATACCTTCTATGAAATATTGAAATTCTGCTTCCACCATCTCTCTATTTGGTCCATTTGGTTCATTAGAGGAGTGTGCAAGGTCTATCTAACTAGGGACAACAATGTTATTGTACAAATTGAAATAAATATATGGTATTTCAAATGCATGTTTATCGACACTTTTGAGGTAATGCAGGATCCGATACCACTATTGGAATGCAACGTCAATACTACCCTGGAATGAATCCATTTCTAGAATCTGTCATCCTGCCTGAATGGTAGAATGCAGCGTCGATACCAATCAGCTAGATATGGTTCACAACGAGCACAACCAGTCAAATTGGATACCAATGTAGGTTTTGGAGAGTATATCCTCTCAATGACCCTCCAAAGAATTCCCTCATAAGAAGCACGCGCAGACACAACACTACTAAAATTGAAACCCCGCCAAACCTATGATAACCACAGTATTCCAACAGTTCTTAAGTCCTACATTATCCTATGGTATTTTTTTCCATAGTTGAAGGTTAGTTTGGTTTATTCCCTTGGAGTTTTCTCTCCCAATATACCCGTCTCAGTCCCTTGAATACCATTGGCATTTTTTTTATCAGTCCCTAGGAATTATATTTTCTCCCACGTGCACGCTCAGAAACCTCCTAATGTACAGACTTCCATCATTTTTCTTCAAGTCACAGAAACGCCCCCATCTCTGTATTCTGTCTATATGGCTTCGGTCAATACTTAGGCTGCACACCTTGCCATTCCATTATGTTAAATATGCATTTCTTTGGATCCTTTTCCATTTTAGGAACTAATGCCAATCATCATTAATATCTTTCGCAGAAGAACCGTACCTACCTACCGCACTGATTGCTGCCATTTTCTGTGTTTGAGATTGACAAGGAGAAAAAATAACCCAATATAACATTCATCCAACGCGTACCTCGTACCTCGACCCAACACATGACTATGTTTCTCGCACGTGCTTGGTCTCACCGGATGGCGAAATAACAATGCTACCAATGGCTCATTAAACCTAGAATGGTGTGTGATTCCCTTTCCATTAGGCGAGAGGTGCTAATCCATTTCATTCAACTGGAAAACAGTGACCATTAAACCCTAATTCGTATCTATGAGGCATTTCTCACCAGCTTCTACCCGCTTTTAAGGATCTTCCCAAATCATCACTTTAAAGGAGAATCATGGAACCCTAGTTGAAGTCGAATGTTGTTTTTTTTTATCTTTTGTTGCCATCACTAATTTTGCATCTGCATCGAGGGATAATGGTTTGACCATTAGGGATAAAATTGTCCCATGTACAGTGTAGTTGAAAAATGATAGTTCATGCGCGGGTTTCAAACGCCACAGTCCAACAGTGGAAGTATCTCCAATGTCCCTTTCCAGTGATAAAGAAAAGATATGATCACGAGGTTGTCATCTTCATTCTCACGTTCTTTCTCGTCGTTGTCTCTCGTGTAAACGTGAACGGGATTATTAGTCTTGGACGGATTTGATCGAGGAGTAAAGGGTTTGATGAGTATTGATCTATACGAAACCACAACTATGCATACACTCGCTTGACATGCGGAGGGTATTCATAGTTCATCCATTCTGACCATTGGCATTCTCATTCAACTATTAGCATCGCATCCGACCGTTGGCATTTTTCATCTTCACAAATCGATTTCCATTCCTATGCACTAATATAAGGGGTCAAGGACGAAGTTCTAGCTGGAGAGTTTCCATTCTCTTCTTTTGTAGATTTATAAACCCTCACTAGAATCTTCGATTGGATGGGATCAAATACTTTCGATTGGATGGGATCAAATACTTTCTTCGGTACAAATATTCATATTTGCATTTCATGTACCTTTGATCTTCATATTTAAGCCGAAAGGCGTATACCTATTATGGCTACACATTGAAGATGTGGGTATATTCTTAGTCGTCCTCCAAAATCAATGAGTCGGATTTATTGTTCATAACTTCGTATACCTATTATGGCTACACATTGAAGATGTCGGTATATTCTTAGTCGTCCTCCAAAATCAATGAGTCAGATTTATTGTTCATAACCTCCTTGCATTTATGAATGCATCAGTTAACCTGTTTACTTTTTAACATTTACCTAATCATATTAAGAAATTACTATAACATCATATGATTGCCACGTTTAAATAATTAACCTTTTAGCAGGCACTCCTTCAACTTCATTATTGAAAATTACACGTATTAAACAAGCCACGTTTCCATGCTATCACGGATTTAATCAACTGTCCGTGCATTTCCTCTACCTCGAATTTCCTCAGCTGTAAGCCTTTCGGCGTTCACCAGCCACGAGTTAGCGGCTGTGCTAGTTATACTTAAATTTGGTCTCAATTTAAGGTCACAACTATTTGAGAAGGAGTTTTCCATTTATATCCTTGACGAATCCCAATGATTCAAAGTGTATAAATCCACTTTGGTGAAGTGATAAGAAGAGCTATATGCCATAAAATTGGGATGCTAAGAAGAAGTGGTCTAAGGTGAAGAAGAATCAAACGAAAAACCACACATTCTTCACAATCAAGGTATATTTGTAAGTTTACTTTTGTTTCTTTTGTAAATGGGTGGATTCTTGGTGGAAGCCGAAACCCCCATTTGTTGTCTACATAGTTGATTTTTCATTGTAAGGTCAGGGTGGAGTTTCATGAAATCTCTAACGTCTAAATATGTTTTTAAATTGCTAGAGTTGAGGAACTGTTAGAGTTACTAAACACTTTGACTCTCTCCTCCGTGGAAAATATAGTGACCACTCACAAAGAAACTTTGTAGTCTGTTGTGACATGTTTTCATGTTATGCAAGACAAGGAAGAGCTACTTCAAATTCATAATGTTCAAAACCCTCTTTTCAAAGATGAAGCAATGATGATGTCGATTCAGATCAACAACAAGCGCAGTGAGCCAGATATAGACTCAAGTACATATAAACTTCCTCTTTCCAAGCGGATTGTCAGATCTTGGGAAGAAATTAGGAATAACAAGCATAGAACCAATATTGAATATGAAAAGGATGTCATCTTTCATAATATGGATTGCACCAAACTGATCAAGTTCTAGAGTGCTCGATTGCTGCAAGAAAGTTTAGATTCACCAACTCTAGTTCAAGAGCATATTTTGATATCCCAACATTGTGAGTGAGTTAGCCACATTGAAGATCGATGCTTCGATCTTCATGCTTAAGAGAATTGTGGAAGGCACAATCATCTTTCAAATCGATGTTGTAACTAAAAGAAACCTGCAAGAGTAAAGAACCAATATGGGTGGATGGATTCTTTGTGATCGTTATAAATAGTCAAGAAGATATCTTAGTCATACCAAAAAATTCACTCTCGAGTATTGACGCATCTTACAATAAAAGGATTTGTGTCTTATCATCTTGTCCTTGATAGGGGGAGAAACATCAGTGATTGACAGTTAATCTTCTAGTTTCAAAGTCTTAGCAATCGAGTAGTAACAAGCGAGCATGATTGGTTTGTGGTTTTCCTTAAACCGCCACATAGTAGAAGACTTTCAACTTATGCTAGACAATGATTTGTGGTTTTCCTTAAACCTCCACTTGGTGGAAGAATTTAAACTTCTTCTACATCACAATTTATGGTCATATTTAAACAAACATCGAGAGAACTTTAGATTAGCATAAGACACCATCCTTCAGCTTCTAGCTTACTTGGGAAATGTTCCGAGAAACATTGATCCTAGAGCAGAGTTCTAGAGTTTGTGGTCTTCCTTAAAACACCATCATCATTCAATTTGTGTTCATCCCAAAACCACCATATTCAGAGAGCACATTCAGCCATCAACAACTCCACACTTCTAGATTTTAGCTTCCAACTTTCAGATATTAGATCTCCCCTTGAAATTGTTGATGATTGCAGCTACGTGAGACATTCTCTAGGACACAAACCTGAGACAGAGCCCCTGAGAACGGTGTGTGGTTCCTATCTGAGACAGATTTGTAACATAGAGATGGTCTCCTCCTTACAGAGAGTTGAGAAGAACTCCAGATGATTCTCCTACGTAATGCAGCGAGAAAGGAGATCTGCAGAGTTGGACGTGCTTGTGGCCGAGCACAAGGTGAAAGTGTGAAATCCCAAAGTGTTGGGTGCATCGTCATGAGACATAAATGAATATGATGTATTAGAATCCTCTCAGAAGAGAGTTGATGAGAAACTCCAGATGAATCTCATGTGTAATGGAGTCGAAAATAAGATTTGTAGAGTGGATGTGCCTATGGATGAGCACCGGTGAATGTGATGCTAGTGGTTGAGCACTAGTGAAGAAGTGGTTCTTCTATGTAATGCAGTGAGCCAAAGATATGGACATGCTTATAGATGTGCCCCTAGTGGATGATCACTAGTTGGTGTATAAGATCCCTTGATATATTTTTCAAGAGTCAGACCTCCATGTAACCCTAGTTGTAATGTAAAGGGTACAGGTTGGCCCCACATTATTATGATAGATAATTAATGTAAAAGATAATGCATACGGTTATTATTAATTATATTGTGAGTTAGTGAGGTCATCCCTATTGTGCCAATAGACACTTTTGTTGAAAGGTTCATTCTAGTATAAGTAAGGGTAAATTCCCCAGTGAGGAATCATATCTTTCATGTGAGTTTGGAAATTTCAGCAAGTACATCTTCTTGGGAAAAGTGTGCACCTCTCTTGGGAACTAGTCTTCTAGTGTTTAAGAACCCTCTTGTGTGCTAGGTTTTATTGGTGGTGAAGGTCTTTCTCTTGAATAATATAGAAAAGGATTTTGGTTGGGTTTTCTTCCCTTGTTAAGAAGGGTTTCCCAGGATGCTTCTTCTGTTCTTGTGCATGGTGTTTTCTTCTTGTGATCTTGGTTGCTACAAAATTATTGGTTATGATTAAGTTAAATGCTAAAAATGGAACGAAATTCATCCTTAACATTGCTTATTAAAAAATCAACTTGGTATCAGAGCATAGATCTTGAAGGACCCATTGCACAAGCTAAAATCTTTTACCAGTGATCTCTCTTCTTATGTGGAACCATACGACCCTCCTAGGGTTTCCAGAAAATCTGTACGAACCTCTTATTTTGGGTGCTTCATCCCCTAGAACTTGTACTTTGACAAAAATTTTGGCATAGGAGAGTACGACGTTCTCCACCACACCTTTAGAGACTCTCAGAGTGAAATTATGAGAAGTTTGAAAATTTGGCCCTAGGGTTTCTAGGGTTTCGCAATTTTCTACAGATTTTTGTTTTTAGAGTTTCTGGAGATCTTTGAAGAAGACTTCAAGATTACCCGTGTTATTATGGCTTTCGAGGATTATTGTTGGCAGTCATAAGACCAAAAAAACCTAAGGTTTCTATCCTAGCCTAGCCGTTAGGTTTTCTATCCCAGTTAACAAGGGCTTGTGAAGAATCTAAAAATATGATGAACAAAACTATGATGGAAGATAAGATGGATGGATCAATCAATTTCAAGTTCCTAGAAGACAAGAATTCAGAGGAAAACTTATTGTGGGTGATACAAAAAGGTTTACCATAGACAACTATTGATGAATGGAAGGAAGATAGAGACAAGACAAGGAATCCAATCATCTACACAAGCTCTTACATTGAAGGCGAGCTTTAAAATAACAAGATGACAAAAGGTGACATTGTGACTACCTTCTTCATGAATATCTTAGAGGACAGAGATCAACCAGGTGCCATTGGAGAAATCATATCAGCACCCTTAGGTATGCACTTGTATATTTATTATTTGTATCATTGTCATGAGGGTAATTGCATGAGGAAGGAACATTTTGTTGAAGTCACAGATCAAGAGGGATCTTAGTGCATTCAGAGGAACAATACAATGGAAGTGAAGACTTCAGGTTTGATTGTCGTAATTTTCATTCATCTAACCTATATTTCCAAAGTTTTCTACATTACAAGTAGATGTTGTAGCTATGACAAAATTCCTTCAATTGTTTTGATTCTAGAGTTGTACTCATTATTCTCCTTTAGGAGATATTCTTATGTTGGTTCTTTTTGTTTTATTGTTGTAGATAGGTTAACAACAAAGGAAGATGTTTATCCCTTAGAGGGAGTCAAAACTATTTGAGAAAAAGGAAGAATAGAACCATCACTGAGGCAACTAATGCAATAATGCATGATCAGAATCCTTCTATGATTCTATGGGAAGAAGCATGCATGACACAATCTATGTTCAGAACAAGAGTCTTTACCAGACTTTGAAAAACATAAATCTCGAAGAATCCTTCACCATAGTGAAGCCTAATATTAAACACTTTAGGATTTGGGTGCCCAGTGTATTTTCATGTACCCAAAGAGAATAATTCCAAGCTAGGCCCTTCATGGAGAAAGGATACATTTATGGGATAACAATGAATCTTTGAAGACATTCCATATCAACATCCATGGTCAGAGACAGATTGATAAAATCATAGATGTTGTCCTTGAAGAAGAGATAACCTTTCAAGAATCCAGATAATCTCAGATGGAGATTGAGAATGAAACAATACCTTCTCCCCCTTCAACAGTTCAGAGGGAGATAGACATTATTCCAGATAATCTAGTTTATATGTCCATATATATTGTAGTAGGGCATAAAAGGCCTTCCTAGGCTCACTCTACAGAAGGTAGAGAAACATAAAATCTTCTCAAGGCACATCCCGAGAAAGAAAAAGATATTTTCGAGCTATCCTTCGGTCATGAGCCACTTCAATGATTTTGAGCCTCCTTGTCTTGGAGAAGCAACAAGAGAATAGGTATGGGAAGATGCCATAATAGAAGAATATTAGTATATCTTAAAGAATGATGTATAAGATATTGTTCAAAGACTAGAAGAGAAGTTTGTGGTGACTTCCAAGTGGATCTATAAGATCAAGCATGCAATTGATAGAAATGTCGATAAATACAAAGCAAGATCTATAGCCAGTAGACTCTCACAAATAGAGGGAGTTGTCTATGATGAGACACTTGATCTATTAATCCCGATACACTTCCATCCATACTACCATCCATGAGTTGGAAACTATATCAGATGGATGGATTCTTTATGAATTTGGGTTTCAGCAAGAGTGTTGTTGATCCAAACCTATGTTATTACAGTGTTGGTGACGAGAACCTGATTTTGATGACTTATTCAGAAAGCCTTGTTTTTGGATACAAGTAAGCTTTGACTTTTGATTTTGAGATAAAGGATCTAAGTACGATACACTAATTCTTGATACAAGAAGTATGACATAGGACCGATGAAATTTTTCCTGAGTCAAGGAAAACATACAGTGGGAATATTAAAGATGTTTAGTATGACAGAATGCAAAACCATTGTGATGGATTTGAAGAAAATGAATGATAATGATTCATACAAGATTGATACATAGTTGATTAGGTCATTGATGTATTTGGTTAACACCAGACCGAATTCATGATATGCAGTGAATGTGCTTATTTAATCCATGATTCAACTGAGACACTCACTGGATAGTAGTAAAGCATGTATTGAGATATATACGAGGCACAGTTGGATATGTCCTTAGATATGCCTCCAATGTGAAATTGAGTTTGCAGGATATGCTGATACAGATTGAGAAAAGAGTACAATGGACTGGATGAGAACATTCGGTTGTTGTTGTCCATGAAGGTTGTCACGATTTCCTAGTGCAGCAGGAAACAAAGCATTGTGTCCTTGAAAGCCATAGAAGTAGACTATGTATCATTGAGTGTGGGAAGAAGTTCAGCTTCATAAACTTCTGACAGTTTTACTTGACCATAAGATGGATTCTATGATGATAACCAGATCTATGTGTAAATATATTTGAGATCCCAGTGTTTCATGATAGATCGAAACACATTGAGATAAAATATCTTTGTATTAGAGACATGATGCAGAGGAAAATAGTACACATGCAGTACCTTCCTACACATGAGCAGATTGCAGACATCTTCACCCAATTAGATTGGTGAAGGATACCTCCTTAGTTGAGAGGTAGTGTTGATGACTACAGGAAAGAAAAAGTTCAAAGTACATCCATGTGAGACTTGTCATGATGAAGAATGCCTCCCTAGTTGAGAGGGAGTGTTGATGATTGCAGTTATGTGAGACATTTTCTAGGACATAAAACTAAGAGAGATCCCTTGAGAGGGGTGTGTGGTTCCTATATGAGACAAAGTTGGAATGTAGAGATGGCCTCCTCCTTACATAGAGTTCAGAATAACTTTAGATGATTCTCTTGTATAATGTAGTGAGAAAGGAGATATGCAAAGTTGGACGTGCATGTGGTTGAGCACAAGGTGAACGTGTGAAATCCAAAAGTGATGGGTGCATCATCATGAGACAATATTGAATATGATGTATTATCCTCCTCTAAGAAGAGAGTTGATGAGAAACTCTAAATGAGTCTTTTGTATAATGCAGTGGGAAATAAGATTTGTAGAGTGGACATGGATGTGGACGAGCACAGGTAAACATGATCCTAGTGCCTGAGCACTAGTGAAGAAGTGGTTCTTATGTGTAAAGTAGTGAGCCATAGATATGGACATCCCTATGGATGTGCCCCTAGTGGATGAGCACTAGTGGGTGTATAAGATCCCTTGCTATATTGTTCAAGAGTCAGACCTTCCTGTAACCCTAATTGTAATGTAAAGGGTACAGGTCGGCCCCACCTTATTATGATAGATAATTAATCTGGTTATTATTAATTATATTGTGAGTTAGTGAGGACGGCCCTGTTGTTCCAATAGACACTTCTATTGATAGGTTCAGTCTAGTATAAGTAAAGGTAAATTCCCCATTGAGGAATCATATCTTTCATGTGATTTTGGAAATTTCAGAAAGTACACCTTCCTGAAAAAAGTGTGCACCTCTCTTGGGCGTTAGTCTTCTAGGGTTTGATCACCCTCTTGTGTGCTAGGTTTTATTAATGGCGAAGGTATTTCTCTTGAAGAATATAGCAGAGGATTTTGTCTTGTGTTTCTTCCCTTGTTGAGAAGGGTTTCCCAGGATACTTCTTGTGTTCTTGTGCATGGTGTTTTCTTCATGTGATCTTGGTTGCTATAATATTGTTGGTTATGGTCAAGTTAAATGATAAAAATGGAATGAAATTCATTCTTAACCTTTCTTATTGAAAAATCAACAGGAATCACATACACCCCTTCGGATTAAGGGGGGGAATGTTGGAAACATAATCTATGAGGGTTACCTACAAGACGGAATATGAAGCATCATGTGTGTACCAAAAATCATTGGGAGTCCAAGAGATCTTGGAAGATGAATCCAAAGGTCAAGCTCAATGTATGTATATGTGTATCATTATGATTAATAAATGTGTTTCACGACTTATCTTATCTACTTGTCTAACACTAACCATTAAGTCCCCTAAATTTTTAAGGAATCTTGTCACACAGTGAAGGAATAAAATGGTTAATTTTAATCATACTTAATTACAGTATAAATTTATATTTCCCACTAATTTAAGGTTACTCAAAGATAAGGTACTTTCGAGTGATAATCGCTTGCCTTATAGCTACACATAGGTAAAGTAAATGATGAAAATGTTGGGTGTTGAGTACATATCATACCATGCATGTTTGAATGATTGTATTCTATACAAAAATGAATATGTGGACAAAGACATATTTCTAGAATGTGGGTATGAAAAGCACCATAAATCAAAAAACAAGGGTGAGGCACATGCCTATAATTCCAAGGATTCAAATGCTCTTTCGCTGCAAAAAATAATCCATGTTGTAGGGGTGGCATGCCTTACATAGAATTGATCCAATAATTATGTGAATCCCAATACATTCAATAGCCATGAAGCATATAGAGGATACATGAACTGATAAATTAAAGGATGAAGTATGAATCCTTTGATTAGGCATATCTATGGATGGAGTTAACCTGTATTCCCTCCAAAACACCAACTATTATATTTGGTGAGTGGTACTAATTAATAACAATATCCCCCCATGGTTTTCCATTAAGAATGAACATATTATGTTGGCTCTCATAGTATGGCGTAGAAGACAAGTGAAGAGAATGGATGTCTACCTCCAACCACTGATCAATAAATTTAGGAAATTATGGGAAGGGATACATGTATATGATGTATCAAGACCCATCCCAATGTAGAGATTTTTTATGTTGTATGAATATGTGCATACACCACACACAATTTTCCAGGATTAGGAGTTTGCTCCAGTAAGCATGTTCATAGATTTTCTTATATATGTAATTTTATTTGGGATACTTCATTTGGTGAAACTATATTTTTGACACTAACATGCTATGTATACATTAATATCACAGGTCTTGTAGAAAAAGGGTATCATGGGTGTCAATTGTGTGGACCTTCTATAAATACTATATGGTTCAATGACCTCCAATAGAAGCCGGTGTACGACTATTCAAGGTTATTCCTCCTAGAAGACCATCCTTATAGAAGCGTTGAATTTTCTTTCAATGGTAAACTAGAGAGAACTCAGAGACATGAAATAATGAAACTGACATATTGGAATATGGAATATGACACAACAAAGGAGAAGGAAATGGAAGAATTCTTTGACTCAAATGGGGAACCTATGTTTGAAAATTCATATTGGGATGAAAAGGAAATCTTTATTTTATGAAATTCCATATTGGGAGCATCTTAAGATTGGCTACTTACTATATCCCATGCATATATTCAAAAATGTTTCATCTTTATTGTGGAGGCACATATCATGGAATAAAAGAGACTCAATGGATATCAAGAGAGATCTTATTGCTTCGAATAATAAAAAGAGACATTGGTCAAGAAATGAAACTAGAGGAGAGGTTGGTGTTGGCAGGTTTACAGTTGGGAGTGAGCTTGTCATTGATGTCAAGAAAAACGATGGCAAGAACATCGATGGAAAATAGGCTTGGAAGACATCGTAAGTCCAGACAGGAGGAGCGCATAGATGGAGGACATATATTGAGTATTATATCCGAGCATGGGGTCTGACCGTCATTGGATCCAAGAGAACCTTCACGTTCTTTAAAGTGCAAGGAGAAGTGGGATTACAAAATCCCGAAAGAAAGAGGATCATCCATCCTCGGGTAGGAAACGTGGTCACAGATCAGCATTTCACTGATTGGAAATTCAAAGGAAGGAGGTGCTCTAACCCCTCGAACTCGCGATATGTGAGATCACAAAATGATCTTGGTCGTTGAAGCTAGAGGACACATGGCGAGCGATTGGAATTTCGCTGACTGAGTGGACAAATATGTATCGTTGATCCAAGAAGTGACACATGGAATCCACTCGGCTTATGACATGTCATCAAATGACACAAGAGTGATGTCACTCTAGGAGTTTAGTTTTAGGATTTCTAGCATCAAAACTCCACCAAAGTCCCAAAAGTTGAATTTTTGGGGTGGAGGATAGTCGTCCGATCACCATGGATCATGGATCGTTGATCCAGAGAGTGGAGTGCTCAAACAATTAGCGAGTGGTCATATCTCGTGGTCACATCATCGAGAGTTGGAGAGAAGAGCTAGTGCATCCAAGCTTCATTTCGGAGTTCGCAACATGGAGAGTCGATATGACTCATCACATAATCCCCAAAACGCAAAATTTTGAAATGAATTTTCGAATTAGGCTATGGTCATTGCCGGTGGTCACGTGAAGGTAGGAGAGTGCAAGATTCTAGGCTCCATTTCGGATATCAGGAATTCTAGAGGAAGGAGTCAAGGAGACTCACGGGAGAATCCCCGAAACACGAAATTGCAAAATGCATTTTTGAATTAGGTTGTGGTCACCACCAGTGGTCACATGAGTGGAAGGAGCTAGCATAGTTAGGCTCCATTTCAGGTACCGGTAGTTGGAGGAGTCAAGGGAATCACAGGAGAATCCCCAAAGTGCAAAATTGCAAAATTCACCTTCAAATGGGGTTGTGTTCATAGCCAGCGGTCCTATCAGTGAAACTGAGGGGAAGGAGCTAACAAATCTAGGATCCATTTCAGAGTTTTCACGAGTGGAGTGAGGCAAATCGCAGTTGTATATCTCGTATCAAAAAATCATGAAACGCTTTATGAATAGGCATTTGGTTATCACCTGAGGCCACATGTTAAAGGAAAAGGAATAACGAGAAAGGATAAACGCCCACTGTAAAGTTTTCCCGAGGAAGAAAGAAGGAAAGAAACGCATGAACAAGTGGAGATTCTCTCAGTAACCGCCAGAAGGAAGTGATTGCATCTGCTAGATAATTCGAAGAGTCTTCAGGGTGATCGACAGAGAAGACGAAGAGTCTCTAGGAAACTGCCTATGGAGTGTAGACTCATCATAGAGTCGACTGACAGATGGAAGTGAGTCAAAGACTATTACAGTTAGCAAAGCCAAAGGATCTCAGGAGAAGGACCAGTGATGATGAACGCATTGAAGTGTATGCAATGGGATAGCACATGCAACATGCACAAGGTGAACAGAGACTATAAAAATGCAGAACAGAGAAGAGATTTTGTTGCTTCTGTTGTGAGTGATGCATGCATGTAGAAGCATGATGTGCAGGAGCTGAAGCATAGAAGAAAAAAATAACAGAGATGCATATTTGTGAGAAGAAGAGAAATTTGAGGTGTGTATGCTGAGACAGAGGAGAAGATCATAAAGATGAAAAGGATGCAAGCAGGAAGACACTGATGCAGGAAAAGCAGAGTAGCATAGAATAACATTGATAATCCTGGTAAGCCAATGAGAACTATTGAGTCACTGTAATAAATTCACAGAAAGCAAAGTTTTATATTTCATGGTGGTTGGGAGGCTCTAGGGAGGATTGTTGTCCTCAGAATTTCAAGTAGGTGCTTGAATGTAGGGAGTTATAGCTTCCATCTAGTTGTATCCAGAGAAACCATGGTGGCAGGGTGGTGCAAGGGAGAACATTGGTTCTCTAATATACAGGTCGGTGCCTGTATGACTGGAAGTTGGTGCTTCCATCCAGTTGGTGCTGGAACACTCAGGGAGTTGGTACTTCCTTCCAGTGGGTGCTATAGAAATCAAAGAGTTGGTTCTCTCAGCATGTAGTTGCTTTCAAAACAGAGGTGGTAGCCTCATTATGAGTTGGTGCTCATAAGAATGATAATGTACAGAAAATAATTATCATATAAAGAAGAATAGGTTTTCACCCTTTATGGGTTTCCTCAGGAATATTTGTCTCTGTATTATATACGTGTGTGATTGATGTTGAATACTCTACTACTTATTTATTGTGATCATCATTGAGAGTTCTATAATGAGTTTAAAAATGGATATAATTGTTTAAGCACAGTGACAACTGATTCACCCCCTCTCTTAGTTGTCCAACAGTTGGTCCCTCTTGGTCTTTTAAATAAGGTGATGTCCCATGGATTTTAAATAAAGATGATATTTGTATGGTGAAGGATGTTATATTAGGTGTGAAGTAACCTTTTCTATATGGGTCGAATCTACGATGTTTCTTCACTGTAGACAAAATTTTGTCAAGATTGAAATCACACGACCATCTAAACATTCTAAGGGTATGTATGTTGAATACATGATTCTTCTAGTTCTATACCGACGTCAGTAAAAATATGTTATACACTCACAATTTTATGTAAATTAATGATGTGTGTGTCTATTTTGTAGCACTTCATTAACCTTTTCTCATGAATGGTTGTGTGAAACACTATTTCCCCCAATACCTATGACATGGAATATCAAAATTATCCATATTTGTACATTGGATCACTTCAAGGGAGATTCATATGACTAGCATTCCATGGTGGCGTTGAGAGATAGTTGATATTGTTTGTATGTTTGAGAAGGAACTGCCCACAAGTTTTATAGACTTGCAAGTCCATATTCCAATTCACCTACTTGATGAGGTTGAATTAGTTGGGGTTCTCTCATGTCATTGGATGTTCATCTTAGAGAGGCACATGAAAAAAATGAACAGGTTTGTTCGACAAAGGTGAAAACTAGAGGGCTCTATGGAAGAGTGGTACATAGTATATGAGTCATTCTATTATGCCAATGACTATGTCAATAAAATTGATGACACAGAAGAGGAGGCCGTTTGGGATGACCATCGAGATGAGGACAAAAGGGAAGGGGAGATACTCCAAACGAATGGAAAAAGGTGCTTCATAAAGAGTAATTCAGTTCTATTTTGTCAATTTAGTACAGATAAAGTTTTTACACTAAAGATGATAATATATATTTCATCCCATGTTGTTTGTTTTGAATTATTTTATACATTAGTGAATTTATAAATTTTGATTCCATCAACAAATTCATTCTATAAGTTGATAATATATATCTGATCTCTTGTTACTCGTTTTTAAATTTTGTATACATCAGTGAATTTTGAAATGGATGCCATCAATAAATCAGTTCTTTACAATGTGGAGGTAATGTGCCCATGGGTCCCATTTTATGAAGAGAAAAGAAGGAAAGGGGATAGTGAGAGGAAAACATTTAGATAGTTGAATGGTAGAAACATTCATTATCCTCATCATTTAAGATAAAATATACCAAAAATATGTCCCAAAAGTTGGGAGGCTGACGAGATATAAGAGAAATATGAGATGTTCGGTTATACTCCACGTGGAGAAGATTTGGATGCACTAAACATTGGGATCAGGTGCAACAAATCTATAACAACCTCTCTAACTACCATGTTCTATTTATAATATTGCACATTTGAATTGTAACATGTATTATGTTTTTATTAATGCTTCGATTATTAGACATATGACATCGTCCTTTGTTCGCATTTTTACAAGTGCATTTATTCCCATTTATGTGGGAATATAGACATAATTTTCTCAGTGAGTATGATGATGAAGGCCACATCAGACAATATTGTGGAGTGGAGGTCGAGTTTGACTAATCTAGTCATGCTAGCCACCGTGATGGAAATCTAATAGAGGAGAAGTTAGGTTACATTGGAAGGATACAAGACATCATGCAAGTGGACTTCTCATCATTTCAATGTGTTTTTGTTTTGGCAAGTGGAGGGATAATTCGAATGGAGAAATGTAAAGGAATATCGTGATAGTGGGATAATATGTAATAACTCTAAAAAACTATGGGTTGAAAGTAAGGAGCCTTATGTTCTCCCAAAACATTGCAACCGAGTGTTCTGTTACCTAGATGTGTTGGATGGGGATTGGTGGTTTGTACCGAGAAATGATCAAAGATATAAACATATTTTTTAGAAAAACAATGTTACAATTCCAAGAGAGGAAGATAATCAGGGTGATGGCAATGAAGACTAATTTGTAAATGATTTGTTTGGACATTTATATTGTGGATGTGTCATTTTATTATGGGTATCTATAATGGACAATTATGTTTTCTTTTTTCCCTTCATTATATATTTATGTTGGATATGAAAATTTAACAACCATTTACAACCACCATATTGAAAATACATTAAACATATGTACAAGCATAAGATTTGGTTTTGATATATTTTCATTGCCGTATTTATTGTTTATTATAGAAAATTTATGTTGTATTGTATTGATAAAATATTTTTATGTTAACCTTTGAATTACTAAGAATTGATTGAGATATCACAAAGTTAGTGGCATACAATAGTAAAGATTAATTTTAAATTATATTATATTTAATAAAAATTGAAGATATTAAAAAATATTCAAACCTCAAAAATTTTGTTTTTTTGAGAAAATCAAAATTCAAATAAATATATACTTACCTTGATGGAACTTCCAAGAACAATTCCAAAAAAATAAATTTTCAACATATATTGTACTTGTGGTGTACTCGACATTACCAACTTTGATTGGATTCCCCACCTTAACTAGTTCAACTATCATGGCCTTCACCTATTCTACTCCATCCTTTAGTTTTATAATCATATAAACTTATATTAATAATTATTTTTGCAGTGTCTTGAAATAAGTGTCAATGGAAATTATAAAAGAGTATTTTTCTACAGTCTACACAAAATTAAGGAAAATTTTAATGATCCATACTTATTTAAAAGTATAGAAATCTTTGTCCATTTTACTAATTCTTAAAATACTAATTATAAAACGTTGGGTGATATTATTTTTAAAAAAAGATTCATAAAGTCTCCATTAGAGTAAAAAAGTTCTGAAACCATTTCATGGAAAGTGTGTAGATCAAAATGTATTATTATTCTCTATATTTATTATTTCAAATTTAATTGAATAAATTTCATATATTATAATAGTTGGATAATAGAAAGGAAAAATAAATATTAATAAAATATAAATACTATTTTAGTAAACGATTATATTATAAATTTGTGTTGTAATCTTTCAATAATAAAAATTTAAAAACAACATTATTATTACATCATCAACATTATTATTAGTGAATAATTATGTTATAATGTTATTAATGTAATATATCAAAAATACATAAATATTCAAATCACAATCATTTCACTAATCATATTTATGTATTTTTGTTTCTAAACACGTTTAATAAACATATTGTATCTTGTTGGACAAGAAACAATTCACCTTGAACACCAATTTTAAACATTATATGGAATTAATGGTTATATCTATTTGCAATAACAATATTAATTAAATTCTTTCATAAAAGTAAAGTTAAACATTATATGGCGACTATAAATTTAAATGAGTGATACATCATTGACAATGTTTGTCATTAGCATACTCATATTACATTTTATAAATAAAAAACAACAAAAAACATAACATTATTTGAAAAACATAATATACATGAGAGATATACATATGAATATTCATGTCAAACATACATCTCAACAAAATATGCAATAAACATGTCATATATAGATCTCCAGTCAAATATATAACAATATGTATCAATGTAAATCAGTACCAATATTATCTAGATCCACCACCAAATCCAAGTGCATCAATGTCTTTACTACCAGAGGAAGAACCTCTATCAAGAAAAACTATCTCATAAAAAATGTCGAAAAATGTGCACTATGAAGTGTATTTATATCAATATTATGAAGATGTCCATGAACAATACTCGATGTGATCATAGTTTCCAAATAATCAAAATTTTGTGACACATGTGGAGGAAGAAAAGGGGGATTGGTGGATGATGATAGATGTGGAGGAAGAGGAGGATGAGCAGGATCGGTGGATGATGACACATGTGAAATAGGATAAATAAAATGATCGGTGTATGGTGACACAAGTGGAGGAGGAGATGGAGAGGAGGATTGGATGTGGATACAGATTTAAACACATATGGAGGGGAAATAGGAGGACGAGGAAGATAAGACATGGATGCAAGTTTAGAAACATGTGGCAGAGAAGTAATAGAATCGGTAGATGCTACAACTAACTCATGTGGAGGAGAATCAGGAGAAGGAGGAGGACCATGTTGTGGATTAGAGGATGTGGATGGCTTTGTTGATGAGCTAGATGTAGTGGGATTATGAGAATCACCCCTCAACATATTAATGAGGTTGACAACACCAAAAATATGACACATCAACATATTCAGGTCAGAAGGAAAACACCTCCATGTATTAGAGAGATCCTTTACCCATAATACGTCTCTAGGGGGTATAAGTACCACTTCATGACTAGTCATGACATGGAATAGCTCATCCCCCACCTATAGTTGGACTCTTGTGCCTGACATGCATGTCATCTGGGGTATTTTTACTACTATAGGATGGTCCTCTGCCTCCTCCATTTCCTCATCCTCATATTAGGGGGGTGCATCCCAAGCATATGTGTCAGTATCTGCAAAAAAAAGATAATAATAATAAGATAATTGAAACAAAATGTCATAATAAATTGCATGTGCATTAAACAAGACATAAAAATATTTAAATGGAATGATCAAAACATAAAAATAATATTACCTCTCTCATTTGGTGGATCCTTTTTTGTAAACCAAATGTTTGGAGATTCTCTCCAATCAATCCTCGCATACAGATACTCTACAATATTGAGGACATTATTTTCCTCACTAGACATGTAATGTCCCCGGCCATCAACCCACTTGTAGGGCAACGCTACTACGTGGAAACATTCTCATACTTACGTAGTATGGATTTAAATTAAGTTAATGGCTTAACAGAGTAAACATTCAATTACTGCTAACATACAAAATTAATGGAATCAACAGTAAATATCATCGCAACGGAATACATGATAATATTGCAAGCATCACAGTCATGCATTTTAATTGAAACTAAACACATGCATATACCTATCTTTGAAACTGTAGTAACTCCACCAACCTCGTGTAGACCTTCCATGAACCTCCCAACCTTAGACCACGTTGTTCATCATGCTCAGCAGTGGGTCACCCCTGAGCTGGGACTAAGCTCCACCCCAAGGTAAGGGAATCCTAGACTAGGCTCAGGTTACAAGAAAACTGCATCGAGCAACCGAAAGAATTCTCTCAAGGAGCCTTCTTACACTCACTACTCGCACACTCTCATTCCCCACATGCTTGTTCCTCCTGAGACTATACACCTTCACAAGCACAGTCCATCGGTGCTTCACCTCCCCTCTAGACCTCGGCAACAGGCCGAATGAGGAATTCTCAGAGCTCCGTAGTTGGTGCTAGACTCACTCTAGAAGAAAACCACTCCCCAACAGACTCTCTCACCTGGAGAGATTTTCTCACAGGCTTGACAACCTGTATCTTCTACCACGTGTCTGACAACTAGATTCTTCAACCAGTTTTCAACTCAATTCCCGCAGGTTCGGGATAATAGCAACAACGAGAGCTTTTGGCTAACTCACGAGTGACAGAATCAATAGGAAAATGAGGTGTGGAAAAAGGAAATGACAACATGCCACTGAGACACAACACGGTTTGGGTAACACCCGTTTGAAGGATGTGTGACAAGAAATTCATGCAGAGGTCGAACATACACTCGATAGTTCAAACTGAGGTGTAACAACTTCTCAAGAAAGAATCACAACTTCGAGTTTCAGAGATGCATGAGGCTTATAGAAATTAGACGCAGAGGTCCCTCAGTTCAGACAATGGTCGAAAGAATGGGGAATGAACCCCCTCCACAGCTCAATCCTTGGGTTAAATTTCATGTGCCAGGGCCGACACATATCGCCCATGAGGGTGCATGCACTCCATTAGGATGCATTATGTTTTGCACCTGTTCCCATTTTCCATGAACTTAGGATCCATGCCTACATTTCACATAGCTTTTGGAATAATAATAAATTATTACTCCCAAGGAATTAAGCCCCTATCTTAGCCCCTAGGCTCAACACTTAGCCTCTCTTTCCAACCTTTCAGACACTTTTCCCTTACCCACCTTCTGGAAGCTTATTCCCCCATCATCACTCTTTCTTCATGGTCGGTCTGCATGCAATGATGTTTAATCTTTATTAATGTTATACATATTACATATACAAAAAATAGGCTCCTAGCCTTTAACACTTAGGATCTCCAGCCTAATAAACACATAAGCCCACAAGATTATCAATACTCAACTCACCAGCCTATAAAACATAATTTACAATTCATAATATAACTGGGGCACTACTCTCAGTGCAACTCTTTTCACAGCATCAACAAGATTTTCAAAATATTAAAAAAGATGCGGGTATTCTACCCGCGTAGCATCTTCATGTTCCCAAGTCATGACCTTAGAACCTACCAGGTCCACTGGACCTTCACAATCCCTATGGCTTGATTCTGTAGTTGTTTGTTTTTCTGGTCCAATATGCGCATAGGATGCACTTGCAGGACACCTTCTTGTTCCACTGGAATCACATTCCAATCAATTACATGATTATCATCATGTATATATTTCTTAAGAAACAAAACATGAAACACATTACGTAGATTCATGGATGCAGGTAATGCAAGCATATATGAAACTGGCCCAATCCTTTCTAGGATTTCAAATGGCCCAAAAAATCTCGCTGCCAACTTGGCACAGTTTCCTAGCTTGAAGGAACTTCTATTGGCTTTTACATTTAGGAAAACATGATCGCCCACTTTAAACTCTATGTGGATTCTTTTCTTATCGGCATAACGTTTCTGCTTGTCTTGGGCAGCCTTTAAATTCCACTTAATTTTTAGCATTTGTTCTTCCATTTCCTTGAGCAACTCTGGCCCAACCACTGCCTTGTCAGCTATATTATCCCAACTTACTGGAGTATTTCACTTTCTGTCATAAAGTGCTTCAAATGGGCTCATCTTCAACGATGCTCGATACCCATTGTTGTAGGCGAATTCTACCAAATGCAAGTAGTCTTCCTATTTCGATGGTTTGTCCATCACATACATCCTCAGTATGTCTTATATTACTCTGTTCACCCTCTATCTCTGTCCATCATACTAAGGATGATAAGTTGTGATAAATTTTAGATTCGTTCTGAAACCTTTGAACAACCCCTTCCAGAAATTTGAGGTAATTTTCGGATCTCTTTCAGACACAATTGTCTTAGGGATTCTGTGAAATCGTGTTATTTCCTTCACAAAGATGTCGGAAACATCCACTGCCTTGTGAGTAGTCTTTAATGGAATGAAATGGGCATCTTTCGTAATTTTTTCCGCCACCACCATAATTGAATCATGTTGCTTGCATGTTCTGGGCAATCCTGTGTTGAAGTCCATTGTCACCACTTCCCACTTCCACTCAGGAATGGGTAAAGGTTGCAGGAACCCTATTGGGTGCCTATGCTCTACTTTAACCTTCTGTCACTCCATACATTTGGCAATGTATCCAACAATCTATTTCTTCATACTTGGCCAAAAGTAGTGGCTCTTGACTGTTGCCACAATTTTTTGATATCTAGGGTGCCCTGCATAAGGCACATTATGCATTTTATGCAAACTCATACGTTTCAAGTCCTGGACATTAGGTACATAAATTATGTTTTTGTGCAGAAGTGTTATGTCAGTTTCCAATTTATATATCTCCACTTTCTATGGCATCTCACTTTGTTGTAGCTTTGCTACCAACTCCATGTACTTCAAATCTACATTTACAGCTTCCAAAATTCTTCCCTTTATATAAGTTCAGTATGTGATAATGACTATAGCATGTAATTCATGTACTCTCCTACTGAGTGCATCAACCACTTTATTCTCCTTCCCTTTGATATGCTTGATATCAAAATCATACTCATAGAGAAAATCCAGCCACCTACTTTTCCTAGCATTCAAGGTTGGTTGATCAAATAGATACTTTAGACCATTATGGTCTGTTGTCAGTTTGAACCTCCTTCCCATGAGGTAATGCCTCCACTTCTTTAGGGAGTGTATGTTAGAAAAATAGGACCGCAGAGAAATAAAATAAAACAAATGTAGAAACAAAACACAGAAGACACACAATACAAGAGAGACACAGATTTACATGGTTCACCCAGTGTGGGCTACGTCCACCAGAGAAATTGCCAGGTCTTTTCTTTATTATTATCCAGCAAATGAAGGGATACAACCTACATCAAAACCCATTGTAACTTCCTCTTCTTTCTCTCACAGTCTCCTCTCTCAGAATACAATACTTGCCACACTCCACAGCCATGATACATTTCCCTCACAAAAGAGGGTTTCCTTCTAGGGAAAAAAACCCTAACATAATCTCTACCATTAGATCTTATAATGAATGGTCCAGATTTACAATGAAATTACAATATACTTTTACAAGCCAATTTTTTCTTTGGGGGCTTCGCCCCCGAACACCCGCTGGGGGCCCACTTACCCCCAGACCCCCCAACCAGAGGGATAGGCCCCCCGGACCCCACAGAGGGGGTACCCCCCCTATGGACTCCCCCGCGTGGAAGAGTGTACATACTTCTGGGGTGTAAATACTTAATGGGGTATAAACATGGTTGAAAGCAAGGACCTCTGAATCAGGAAGATAATCAGGCTCCACAACCAACAATCTCCCACTTGGAGATTGATCTCAACAACTCCACCGCTGTTGTATATGATGGTCTCTGAACCTTCTTGGACCTGGAAAATTTCTCATTTTCATCTTCATTCTTGAAGACCAACTGAAACTGAGCAGGAACTCAGTTTCTCCCTGGTTACTTCCTTTGTTAACATGTCTGTAGGATTTTGGCTAGTGTGTATCTTTTCCAGCTTCAGTTGTCCATCTTCCAAGGTGGATCATATGAAGTGGTACCTCAACTGTATATGCTTAGTCTTTGAATGTAAGGATGAGTTCTTTGCAAGGTGAATGGAACTCTGACTGTCACAGTACAACTTGTTGTTCTCCTGCTTCTTTCCCAATTCCTCCATAAGCCTTTGTAGCCAAATCATCTCTTTACTAGCCTATGTAGCAGCAACATACTCTGTCTCTGTTGTTGAAAGTGCAACAACCTTTTGCAGTTTTGAAATCCAACTTACTGCTATTCCACCTATAGTAAAAACATACCCTGTGGTGCTCCTCCTGTTGTCTTTATCACCTGCCATATCTGAATCAACATATCCCTGTAGAAAAGTGTATGAACCTACAAAACATAATGCATGTGTAGTAGTACCTCTCAAATACCTGAGAATCCACTTTACTGCCTCCCAATGTTCTTTACCTGGATTGTTGATATACCTGCTCACAACTCCCACTGCATGTGCAATATCTGGTCTTGTGCAAACCATTGCATACATCAAGCTGCCAACTGCTAATGAATATGGGACCCTAGACATGTATTCTATCTCCTCCTATGTCTTGGGACACATTTCCTTAGTTAATTTGAAATGGTTGGCCAAAGGTGTATTAACTGGTTTTTCATTCTGCATTCTAAACCTCTCCAACACCTTCTCTATGTACTCACCCTGAGACAATGTCAGTTTTCAATTTTTCCTATCTCTTGTTATTTTCATACCAAGGATTTTCTTTGCAGCACCCAAATCCTTCATCGCAAATGAATTGGCTAATTTCTTCTTGAGCACATTTATATCCTGCATATTAGACCCTGCAACAAGCATGTCATCTACATA
>JASDQU010737092.1:14278-27639 GCA_032191745.1 Picea mariana | reverse complement strand
ATCAGGCCCACAACACAACTGTCACCAACCAGGGTGGTAACACGTGGTGCACTTAATAAGGCCCATGTCATCCTAGGCGAAGCCCTTTGTCCCCACTACGTCTATTTTTTCTTTTAGGGCCCACTAGCACGTGGCACACATCCCATGGGTCCACATTCATCCAAGTGACGTCAACCTGACCCTCTACTTCATCTCTTTAGTATTTTGCGATTTTGGGCTTCAGGAGTTTGTGCATCAGCACATCCCACTTCTCCCGACAATCTAACTCCCGAAATTACTCTCTTCTCTTCTGCTCGATCCAACGGTCGAGATATTTTTCCCAGATCTATGGTGTAGATCTTCTCGGGACTTCGGAGTTTCGGATTTTTGTCTCAGCACACCCCGCTTTTCCTGACAACTGAACTCCCAAAAGGCTTCTCGGATATCCTCCCAACACCTTCTCTGGATATAATGGTTATAAAGGTTTTTCCTTTCTTCTGAATAGATCTTACGACTCCAACACCCCAAGCGTTGAGTTCTCTCTCTCTTTGCGGTTAAATACCACAGCGGCTACGGTTTTATTCTTCCGCTACTTCTCCTGAGCTTCATACACGACCAAGTAGCCCGTTGGCACTCATAAACATTCTAAGGCTCGAAATTAGTCCTCCATACACAATTTCCTCTCGAAACCTTGGGTCCAAAGACCACTTATCCAGCCCATCTAGGCTCAACGTTGAAACCTTGGTCTTTGATACCATATTGTAACATCCCCGGCCATCAACCCACTTGCCATGCAACGCTACTATGTGGAAACATTCTCATACTTATGTAGTATGCATTTAAATGAAGTTAATGGCTTAACAGAGTAAACATACAATTACTGCTAACATACAAAATTAATGGAATCAACAGTAAAAATCATCGCAATGAAATACATGATAATATTGCAAGCATCACAATCATGCATTTTAATTGCAATTAAACACATGCATATACTTATCTTTGAAACTGTAGTAACTCCACCAACCACATGCAGAAATTCCACGAACCTCCCAACCTTAGACCACGTTTCTCATCATGTTAGCAGTGGGACACCCCCAAGCTGGGACTAAGCTCCACCTAAGGCAAGGGAATCCTAGACTAGGTTGAGGTTACAGAAAAACTGCACAGAGCAACCGAAAGGATTCTCTCTAGGATCCTTCTTATGCCCATTACTCAGGGACTCTCATTCCCCACATTCTTTTTCTACTCAGGAGTATACACCTTCACAAGGACAGCCCATCGGTGCTTCACCTCACCTCTGGGCCTCGACAATAGGCCAGATTAGGAATTCTTAGAGCTCCATAGCTAGTGTTGGACTCACTCTGGAAGAAATCCACTCCCCAACAGACTCTCTCACCTGGAGAGAGTTGCTCACAGGCCTAAAAACCCGCCTCTTATACCATGGGTCTGACAGCCCGGTTCTTCAACCAATTTTCAACTCAATTCCTATAGGTTCAGGATAACAACAACAACAACATCCTTTGGCTAACTCACGAGTGACAACAACAAAAGGAAAACGGGGTGTGGAAACATGAAATGACAATAGGCCACTAAGACACAACATGGTTTGGGTAACACCCATTTGTAGGATGCATGACAAGAAATTCACACAGAGGTTGAACACATACTCGACGGTTCAGATTGATTGTAACGACTTCTCAAGAAAGCATCACAACTTCGGGTTTCAGAGTTGTGTGAGGCTTACATAATTCAGACGCAGAGATCCCTCGGTTCAGACAGTGGTCGGCAGAATGGGGAATGAACCCCCTCCATAGCTCAATCCTTGGGTTAAATTTCATGTGTCAGGGCCGACACATGTCTCCCATGAGGCTGCATGTGCTCCATCAACATGGGTTCCCTTTTGCACCCGTTCCCCTTTTCTAGGAACTTAGGATCCAAGCCTACATTTCTCATAGATTTTGGAATAATAATAAATTATTATTCCCAAGGACTTAAGCCCCTAGCTTATCCCTTAGTTTCAACACTTAGCCTCTCTTTCCAACCTTTTAGCCCCTTTTCCTTTACCCACCTTGTGGAATTTTAGTCCCCCATCACTCGTTCTTCGTGGTTGGTTTGCATGCAACGATGTTTAATCTTTATTAATGTTTTGCATATTACATATAGAAAAAATAGGCTCCTGGCCTTCAACACTTAGGCTCTCCGGCCTAATAAACACATAATCCCACAAGCTTATCAATACTCGACTCACCAGCCTACAAAACATGATTTACAATTCATAATATAACTGGGGCACTACTGGGGGATATTACAAGACAATAATTAAAATACCTCATTTCCCACCGAAGTAATGGGAAACTTGGATTGGCCCCTATTGGGCATCAACTTCCCCCACATGCACAATGCACATACACACATAAAACATATTCCAATTAGGAAAGTAGGGTATCGTTGCTTGAGTGGCATGAACCCTCTCAAAAAGTAGTATATACAACTCAGATGTGAATGGGAAGAACGTCATCCAAGAAAAATAAGAGTGACAATGATCTAATGCACCAAAAAACGTCTTAAAAAAACACCTTCCCACCTAATCAATTGATCTAGCTGGATATCGGTGGCCACCCACTATTCCAACTGCCTCATTTTGGCAATTTTTTTTTTAGTTTTTCGAGTTCCAAACTTTCGAGGCCAATTTGAGGCCCTAAACAAAAATTTTAGAGCTCACCACCGTCAAACCATAAATGGAGTTAGATTATGATGGAGAAATGTGTAGTCCTCATATAGACCTTTCCAATGAGCTATTGTGTGCCCCAATCAAAGATTGTATGCCCAAGTTACGCCCCCGAGAAGTTGATACAACAAGCTACCCAAAATGGGGTCCACAAAACTGTTGGCTTTTCATCTTTCGAGGTTAGGGTTTTGGATTTTATTTATGTTAAAAAGTACTTTAGAGCCTCATTGTACACCATCTTCTTGCGAATGCAAGTAGCAGACACATCTCTTCTTAGAGATAAGCTTCCACCATTCTAGTGAGTCTTTCACTCTGTATTTTTATAGTCTTTGTACATTTTCACTCATTAATAGAAAATTGTGTATTACTTTATCTCTATGTTTATGGTTGCATATATGATACATTTCTATTATGTGATTGGATATATAAGATATCTCTGTACATTTATCTATTATATCTCCACTCTCATTTCGTGTCGAAAATAATCTGGATTAATGGTATCAGAGTAGGTTGCTCTTGATCGTTTTTCAGTGCATGTCTGTGACAAGGTCTAAGTATAGCAATTTGGGTCTCTAGCTTTTCTCTCTTGAATAAATTCTCTCTCATACACCAAAGAAACCCTCCATGGCAGAAGAAAAGAAAAATGATAGAGAAAACGATTCTATTAATCTGTTTCTTGAGCAAGCTCTCACACGACAAAGGGATAAAATGATGGAGAATTTTTCCCACATCCTTCAAGGATAAAGTGACCACTTTGGAGGCACCTCTCCTTTAAAGGTACAAGTTAATTTTATATTCCCATATTTGAAGGACAAATAGATGTGGATGCCCTAGATAAATGGTTAAATCCGCTAGAAGGTTATTTCTCTGTTCATAATTTCTCTGATAGGGAAAAGATCACCTTTGCACACCTTACGGCTCTCCACAATGTCAAACATTGGTGGGAAACTTACTGGGAGAAAAGTTTGACAGAGGAGTTTGGAATATATGGGGTCGATCCCACTTGGGATTTTTTTGTGGAAGTGTTAAAGGAACAGTATTACCATGTTGGAAACTATGAGGACTAGTACATGAGATGGACCACACTATAGAAAGAGAGGGGCCATGAATTTCCAGAGTTCACCAATACCTTCCATACCTTGCGCACCAATATGGGTATCAAAGACTTTGAATGACATTTGGTTTTGAAATATCATGGGGCTCTACATAGATACATCCAAACTGAATTGGATTTTCTGGATATCCTATCACTCGATGTTTCATATCGATATGTTATTAAAATTGAGCAGATATTTAAGCACCAAAACAAACGGGAATTCGAATTTCCAAATATGCAACAACCAAAGTATGATAAAGATGACCCTAACAAATAGTCTCCCGAAAACCAGTCCAAGTTACAGAAAAAGAAGGGTCACAGAAAGACAAAGGATACCGGAAAATGGTGTGATTTCCACAAAATCCCTTGGCACAAAATCGATGAATGTCACTCAAAATAGTCATTGGTGGCCGAGATCAAAGACAGGGTGCCGAACCCTGATTCAAAATATGATTCAGAAAATATTGATATAATGCAAATCATTGATGTAGACCCAGTGTTATCGTCATGAACACAACAATTCAACCAAAACAACCCACATATCCTGACGAAGGGGAGCACCTTTTTCATTCACAGATGTGGGTGAAGTGGATCCTACTACATTTTATTGTTGGTAGTGGAATCCAAAAGAACCTAATCTTAACAGAGGTCATCAAACAATTGGGATTCTCGACAACACCACACCCGCAGTCATACAACATCGGGTGGCTTCGCCAGGGATGAGATCTTCGTGTCAGCCAACAGTGTTGATTTTCATACAACATCCAACCCTTCAAATATGTGGTATTATGCGATGTTTCCCCATTGGATGTCTATGATGTTCTCTTGGGCCATCCACATATGTGGAAGTGCCATGCTATCTATGAGTCTCAACCATGTAGTGTCTTTTTTACTCTAGGGGGTCATCTCTACAGGATACTAAAGGTAGTTCCAACTATTGTCCTACCTAAATAATGTCGCAAGGTAGTATCTCATAATACAAAATTTGGCTTCTTGACAATCTGTTTGAAAGGTGAACATAAGGATACTGCAACCACTACAGCATCAGCCCATCCACCTTCTATCCAACAGAAGAAGTTCGACAAAAATGTAGCAAAGCGTAAATATTTCTTCTGCACCCATACATATCATGTAGCCCGACTGGTTGAACAGATTCAACCCCACCAGGAATAGGTTCATGATAGCCTTCCACAATGCAACATCTCCAACAAGGCAAGCAACACACCAAGATTCAATCTCTTTCGTCTCTCCCCCGGGAACTCAATGCAATGGACACCATTTCTTCCTAAGGAGGGAGGATTGATCCACCTGGATATCGATGGCCACCCACTTATTCCAGTTTGGAAGTTTTGTTTCTTTTTTTTCGAGTTCCAAACTTCTGGGGCCAATTTTAGGCCATAAACAACATTTTTTTAGCTCGCCACAGTCATATTGTAGATGGAGTTAGAGTCTGATGGAAAAATGTGTATTCATCGGATAGAACTTTTCAACAAGATATCGTGTACCCCAAAGGGAGTGAATAATTGCAATATTCGTTATATTGTCTATACAATTTTCAAGATGATGGTCATTACTGGGGGTTCTCGTATGCCCAAGTTACGCCCCTGGGAAGTTGATACACCAAACTACCCAAAATGGGGTCCAAAAAAATGTTGGCTTTCAATCTTCCGAGGTTAGGGTTTTGGATTTTATTTATGTTAAAAAGGCCTTTAGAGCCTCATTGTAAACCATCTTCTTGTGAATGTGAGTAGCAGACACATCTCTTCTCAAAGATAAGCTGCCACCATTCTAGCGAGTCTTTCACTCTGTATTTTTACATTCTTTGTACATTTTTTCTCATTAATAGAAAATTGTGTATTATTGTATCTATGTGTTTATGGTTGCATATCTGATACATTTCTATTATATGATTGAATATCCGAGATATATCTATAAATTTCTTTATTATATCTCCACTCTCATTTCCTCCCGAAAATAATTGGGATCATCAATCGAGACTCCTACAATAAACAATCTACATAATACAACATAGAGAAACTAATGTGTTTCCCAAAAGAGCTATAATGTGACATGGATGAGAACATGTGGCATAGGAACCTAACGTAATATCTCTAAAATGAACCTATTCACACCTGACCACCATGACTTAAAATGTCGAAGCTGAAATAATATCTGGATTGACTTATCTCTACACATATTCCATTCGAGTCTCTCTTGCAACACTAGGAAATAACACAGGGAAATGGAGAAAATATAAACCCCTCCTAGACAACCCATTGATGAAATAGACGTCCTCCTCCATGGTATGATACCACATATCGGGATTGACCCTAAACCCCCTTCCTGAATGATTCCAATGACGGATCAATTGTTGTAACAAATCAAGGTTCCCCCTATGGGATGTACTTTCCTAATAAAACTTCAGGACACAAATATCCATCAAAATGTATTGTGTATGTTATGAAAGAGGGTGAAGGTACAACTCCCTATCCCTCTCCCTGGCCTCCCACTCATGCATAAATGTGTGTGTCTTGACCTGATGCCATTCTTCCTCCTTCTCCTCCCATCATCGTCATCTCTCATTCACATACAACTATTGTTAGGAAAATATATATAGATAAAATAAATTGAAATTATAAAAAAATACATATATTAATGATGCTTATTTAAAAAATACAAAATAATTTTTTTTTAACAATAAAATATTTAAAATCAATTGGTGCACCTCCAATAGAAGATACGACCTGAGGCAATGAGCTATCTCAAAACAAAAACACCATGAAGCGATGTGTCCTATGGGATGATACACAATGAATCATAGGCTTTAAATGCATTGTTTCAGTTCTTTTTAACAACACTAATTCATTTCGTTAACAAAGATGCACCAAAAGTCTAAAATTTATAGCACAAAAATCCACAGTTCCCTTTGTTAAACTGAAAGCATCGGTGTGTGATGTCTACTAGATCACTAGCATGTTGTCTATTGGCAACATTATCTTTATGACACCAATGAGGTTTTTTACTGATGGGCACCGCTAAGATAAATTTCATTATCATAGCTTAATCGGTGCGATGTGTTACTATTAACGCATCAGTACCACCCTAATAGTGGAGCATGAGTGTTTTGTACCTCAATGTGTTGTAAAATATAGAGCATCGGGAATCAGGAATCCAATGAGACACCTCGCTATGAAAATTTAGGCAATATATGTCCTAGTGCATTTCTCTGTACAGTACTGGTGCATTGGATTGAAATGGTTGCACTGCTGCATTAAATTTTATAAATTGTTATGTTAGTGGTGCAGTTAGTTAAGTGAATTGTATTGATGTGTATTATTCAACGACATCAGTGTTATTTATTCGGTGAGTGTATTTTATTTTATAATGTATGGCAGTGCGTTTGAAAATTGACATGACAAGGCATTATTTTAGGGTACGCATCGGTGGGGTTGGTTAAACTTGGTGCACTGATAGGTTAAATTTTATATATCATTGATCTAGTAGTGAGTTTAATAAAGTGAAGTGTATCGCTACAGGTAGAATCCCACTGTGCATTGGTTTCATGGCATTCTGAAGGATGCACCTCATTGTTTTTTAATAATTTGTCACGGTGAACTTCCTTTAATGGCACCGATGTGTACATATATATGATGCATCAATGGCAGTTCTCACTATGAACTTAACACAATATGAAAATTTAGGCAATATATGTCCTAGTGCATTTCTCTATACAATACTAGTTCATTGGATTGAAATGGTTGCACTGTTGCATTAAATTTTATAAATTGTTATGTTAGCGGTGCAGTTAGTTAAGTGAATTGTACTGGTGCATATTATTCAACAACATCGGTGCGATTTATTTCATGTGTGTATTTTATTTTATAAAGTATGGCAGTGTGTTTGAACATTGACATGACAGAGTGCTATTTTAAGGTACCCATCGGTGGGATTGGTTAAACTTGGTGCACTGATAGGTTAAATTTTATATATCATTGATCTAGTAGTGAGTTTAATAAAGTGAAATGTATCGGTATAGGTAGAATCCCACTGTGCATTGGTTTCAGAGCGTTCTGAAGGATGCACCTCATTGTTTTTTAATAATTTGTCATGATGCAATTCCTTTAATGGCATCAATGTGTACATATATTTGATGCATTGATGGCAGTTCTCACTATGAAAGTTCTAACCGTTCAGGCACACCACGCAAAATTGGAAAAACAAAATTGAAAAAAATGTCAATTTTCAAGCTAAATTGTAATTTTGATTGGATGAAAATGAAAATAGGAACGTAATGAATAATTTAACTGGTCTCTTTTGTCCCAAGGAGGCATGGTTTCACCATTTAGAGGAAATGAAAATTTGTGGTAATTTTCAAAATTTGGAAATGTGGTGAATCCACCAATTGAGTTATCCAAGTCATTGTAGAGCACCAAAAATAGGGTGTCTTAGGAATAAAGGTGAGCATCGGTGCTTTCTTGATAGTTTTGAAGCACGTGATGTAATATAACAATGAAAATTGGCTTTGGTAATTTTATTTTTATCTTCCCTACAACGATGGTCCTACCAAAAATTAGGCGCACCCGTGCGTAATTGTCAACGACACTGGTGAAATTTATTTGGTGTGTGTATTTTCTTTTATAAACTATGGAAGTGCATTTGAACATTGACGTGTTGGGGAGTTATTTTTAGGGTACGCCCCAGTTTGGTTGGTTAAATGTGGTGCACCTCTAGGTTAAATTTTATATATCATTTAACTAGCGATGTGGTTTATGAAGTGAAATATATCGGTGCAAGTAGAAGCCCACTGTGGACCAGTGTTGGGGCATTCTAAAGGATGCACCGCTTTGTTTTTTAACTAATTTATCACGATGCAGTTTCTTGAACGACACCAGTGTGTACTTATATGAGACACAATAGTGGTGGTTCTCATTTTAAATTTAACATGGTATGCATAGCATTGGGGTGAGTTGAATCGTTCATGTGCACCGCACGAAATTGAAAAAAAATTGAAAAAAATAAAAAAATTGCAAGCTAAATCGTAATTTTGATTGGATGAAAATGAAAATAGGAAGGTAATAAATAAATTAAATAGTCTCTTATGTCTCGAGGAGGCATGGTTTCACCATTGAGAGGAAATCAAAATTCGTGGTGATTTCCAAAATTTGGAAATGTGTGGAATCCAACAATGGAGATATCCAAGTCATTGTAGAGAACCTAAAACAAGGCATCGTAGAAATAAAGGTGAGCATCAGTGCTTTCTTGAGAGTTTGTAAGCGCATGATGCAATGTAACAATTGAAATAGGTTCAATGTTTTTTTTATTTAGCCAAATGTGGTGCGCCTGATAATAGTTAGGCGCATTAGGGAATAATGTTCAATGTCATCAGTGTGATGTATTTGGTGGATGGAATTTTACTATAAAGTATAGTAGTGCTACTGGATCATGGACACACTAGGGATTTATTGTTCATGAATGCATCGATGCGTGTATACCTTAAAGGTACACTGAGAAAAAACCTATGGCCGCCTCCTCTGCTATAAACAATGACGGTGTGTTTTAAAATTGAAGCGTCGAGTGTGGTATGTTGTAGGTTCACACTGATGTGTATGCACCATAAAGGTGAATCGAAAAAAAAACCTCTGCAAAAACCTCTGACGACCCGCCTCCACTAATAACATTTGCAAAAATAGTTAAGGGAAGAATTTTTCGGGGATGTTATGTAAAAACCTATGCAAGAAGGTGTTCTCCTTGTAGTGTCCTATATTTAATCTATATAAAGAGGAGTAAGAATAAAATTAACTACATATTCAAAGTGATTGCATCCTCATAAGTAAGGGACATGTCTGGTATAAATTCCCACCCAACTCTCAAAATTCAAACAATAAGAAGAGTTGGATTGTATCCCCTATTACTATAACTTATTCTAATGTACAAAACACTAGTAATCCGTCCTCTAGTAATTGAGATGCCATGGAATACAATGTAGTTGAGGATTTAAAAAAAATCAAATCAAATTTCTCAATACTTGATGTATGCAAAATTACCCAACAAAGGAAATTACCGCGAAATTCTTTAAAGGACAATGATATACATCCTATGATTTTTATAAATAATAATACCAAAACAATGACTAACAATTTTCAAAATGCAACGATAAATGATTCCCTTTGAGGAAAAATTCTTATGTCTCAAGACCCATCTTTCTATTAACCTTTGATATGTTCAATGAAAATGTGCACGATTGTTTTATGGATTCAAGAGCATCCTCTAATGTAATTCCCTACTATATTTGTAAATAATTGAATGCAATATTGACCAAGTTCTCAACCCACATCATTCAGTTAGATAGGTCATAGGTGAACTAAAAGATGTTTTAATTTGTGTGGCCTCAAATCCTAATGTTCACCAAATCATTGATACTACCTTTAGTAGATATTCCCAAGGCATATGGTTTATTGCTCAGTGGAGATTGGTCTCAAAAACCCTAAGGCTTTTTTTCTTTTGACTAGTCACATATCTAGATTCCTTGGAATGAGTAGTAAAATAAAATTAGGATTGATTTTGAGTGATGTATCAAACACATTGTGATGAAGTCAGAGTCCACTAATGAACCATCCTCCTCTAAGCTCCCAATTTTGGGAAACTATGCTCTTGATTCATACCTTGGAAATTTCATTGCATAAACTTCATTCAATCCTTAAAGTAAACAATATGAAACCAAATTGTAAATGTTGTGCCATAGGTTCGTATTTAATATCAAAATGAAGGTTGGTAGGAAGATAGCTAGTTAATGTCACCAATACTTAAATGGTCCAAATTCTAGGGGGGATGCACCTTATCGTTGGGATTATGAAATTTAGAGTTTATTTGGTGCACAATGTTGTAGGGAGAAAAATTTGAAGGAGATGCGAGAAATATCAATAACTAAAATCAAAAACTCAAAATGATGATAAACGAGAACTAGTTGAGGGAATATTAATGCTTAGAAACAATTTGCACCATCCTTCGTGCATACCACCATGAAGATATACAATAATTTTTACATCAAAATTTCAAAATAGATGTGGGTATGATTCCGACATTGCATCCTCCTTGAGCTCCCATATCACTTATTTAGGGTTGTATTGGGTCCATTTTACCCTTACCTACCCTATTACTTTTTTATGGAGCACCATGAACTTCCTATATAGAATACACACTAGTTTCACCTAGAAGTCTACTTTTGTCTCCACCTAAATCAAATCCTATTCAATGACATGGTTAGGATCATGTACATAATTTTTCAATATTGACACATGAAATTAGTTATGCAATTTCATTGAAGAATGAAATGCAAGAATGTATTCCATTGGTCCTATCCTATCCAATATTTCAAATAGACCATGAAATATTATTTCTAGCTTGGTGTAGCTTCCCAAATTCAAAGAAATATTCTTTGGCTTCACTTTCAAAAATGCATGCTCTCTAACTTTAAATTTCCTTGGTGTCTTCCCTTTACCTATATAATTGTTTTTCTTGTACTCTAGTACCTTTAAATTCTATTTAATGTTGACCATTTTCTCTTCCGTCTCTCTGAGCAACCTTGGCCAAAGTACCACCTATCTACTAGATTGTCTCGATGATTGGAGTATTTCATTTTCTACCTTATAAAGCTTTAAATGGACTCACATTTAATGAATCTTGATACACATTGTTTTAGTTAAATCCAACTAAATGAAATTAATCCTCCCACTTGGATGTCTTATCCATCACATACATTCTCAACATGTATTGAATCACTCAATTAACTGTCTCTATTTGCACATCTATTTGTGGATGATAGGTTGTATGAAAATTTACGTTTGTACCAAAACCTTTGAATAATTTTTTCCAAAATTCTGAATTAAACTTTGTATCTATATCTAAAACAGTTTCCTTATGTACTCCATGCAACCTAGCAATCTCTTTCGCATAGATTTCTGCAATATTATCTACCTTACAATTCCATTTAACCATAATAAAGTGAGCATCTTTTATTAGTTTAGCCCCTACCATTATTTAGTCATGTTTCCTTTCCGTATTAGGAAAATTAGTGATAAAACTAATGGTTACCACTTCCCATTTCCTCTCTGAAATTGGAAATAGATTTAGAAATCCTACTGGATATATATGCTTATCCTTTACTCCTTTGTATTCCATACACTTGGCTATGTAATCAAAAACATCGCTTTTCATTCCTAGCCAAAAATATTGGCCTCTTACAACTGCAATATTCCTCTTGTAACCAAGTTGTCTAACATATGGAACATTATGCAATTACTTTAATATCGACTTCCTTAATTCATACAAATTAGGAACATATGTATTTTATTTTTATGCATAATAATTCGATATTCTTTCAACTTATATTGTTTATATTTTCTTTTGTGACATTTCATGTTGTAATCCTTCATTTACATGTAATTAATACGCATCTAAGATAACAACTTCTAAAATTATATTCTTTAAATATTATTTGCACATGCTAATGGTTGTAGAATGCATTGCATGTAATCATTTGTTGAGCTCATCAACAATCATGTTCTATTTTCATTTGATTTATTTAATACCAAAGTCATATTCACTCAAACATTCCAACCATCTTGTTTTCCTTCCATTCAAAGTTTGTTGCTCAAATAAATATTTCAATTGATTGCGGTATATATTCAACTCAAATTTTCTTCCAGTTAAGTTACTCCTGCCCATTTTCAATTCATGAACTATGGAAGCAAGCTCCAATTAATGTGTGGTATAATTCTTCTCATGTTATTTAACCTTTATGGATTCATAACAAATCACATGTCCATTTTGAGTAAGGACTCTACCAAGTCCCTCTTTTCATGCATTTATACATACCACAAAATCTTCATTTGGATCAACAATAATGAGAATTGGTGCACTAGTGAGCATTTCCTTTAATATCTAGAAACTTTATTCACACTTTGATTTCTAGTCAAATTGAATCCCCTTATTTTGTAAAGATGTAGTGGGATAAAAAAGTTTGGAGTATCCCTCTATGAATATCCCATAGTATCCAACAAGTCCCATGAATGACCTTACCTCTATTATGTTCTTAGGTGTTAGTCATCCTCCAATGGCTTCAATCTTCTCTAGATTCACTTCTATCACTTCCTCTAAAATTATGTTTCCCAAGTAATGGATATTCCTCTGATCAAAAGAAAACTTTCTTAACTTGGCATATAATTGATTCTCTATTATCACTTATAATACCAATCTCAAGTGTTATGCATTCTCATCCTTTGAATTGGAATAAATGAGAATGTCATCTAGGAACACAATGACAAATTCATTTAGTTAATTTCTAAATATACCATTTCTTAAGAAAATAAAATTAGTTGGCGCATTTTTCAATGCAAATGGAACCACAACAAATTTATAGTGTTCATACATGTTTCTAGATGATTTCTTGCCAATATTTTCATCATTTATCCTTGCTTGATGATAGCTTGATCTTATATCTATCCTTAAGAAGATAGTTTCTCCTCTCATCTAATTAAACAAGTCATCAATTCCAAG
>JASDQU010737091.1:135637-152403 GCA_032191745.1 Picea mariana | reverse complement strand
AAACAATTCCCCTTTTAATCTTCATTCCAAACTTTCATTTTATTTCTTCATTTTGGTTTGCAATGCTTATTCTTTTTATGATTCTCAGATTTCTTCGACAACAATATAGTTTTCATTACTGTTCCGCGGTCTCCAAATGTAAAGGGTCTTTTGGAAACTATGTGGGATAATATAATTGGAACTCGAAGGCTTGTTTTTCGAAGTATTGAGGATGCGCACAACCAACTGTAGAAAAATCTCAGTTTAAAAGGAAATTGACAAACTTTGGTTGTTTTCGATGATGCTTGGTCAAGATCAATGTGGAACAATTGTTGGTTGTTGTTTGAAGAAGATGGATACAAGAAAATTATTACAAATGGTAGCCATGTGTATAACATACCCATGTTGTAGAAGGTTGATGCCATGTCACTTTTTTGTTTCTAGGCCTTTGGAAAACCTTAGATTCCAAAAACAACAGATGAAGCTCTTGTTAAGCAGGTATGGATTAGACATACTAATAATTATCTCATAACCTAACCATTTATCTATCCTTCTCTTGATGCATTGCTTCCGAGTATACAATGTTCAAATTCAAATTGACTTTCTGCCACTTTGATGGATAAATGGATTTTCAACTCTAAAATTTCAATGTTAACAATAATAGTGTGGGGCTATAAAAATCCAGAAAAAGATTTAATATTGTAGATTTATGGAGAAGAGTAACTCAATTGTTTAACAAGTATAATATTGTTTAACAAACAATAGCCATGTGTATAACAAGATTGGTAAACTTTTAAGTTTGTTTATAACTTTCAACAATCAAATGAGAAGAATAAAATGATAAATTGAAATGGATGTGTGTAAAACATTAACATATTTAAATTTTATGTTAATTGTGTAATTATATATCAAATTGGTATATAAGATTTGTTGGTTTATATGATAAAAAACTGTGTAAAATCATTTGATTGCATATTAATCATTTAATATTTTTTATTTAAATATATAAATTATAAATATTAGTGTGATAGAATCATGTAAAAGAGAGAAATTGTTACAACATTTTTTATAATACACAATATAATAGTAAATCAACACCAAGTCAATGTTGATTATGGCAACATTAACTTAGGTGGGGTGAGAATATTTAATCCCACATAGCCATACAAGGATGATCAAACAAGAAGATGATAAAACAACAAGAGGAATGCCAATAACTATTCTCGAACAAACTTAGAAGAGAGAAGGGTGTCAAAAGTTTTATTTTATAAAATTTAATAAATTAGTTGAAAAAGTTCCATAAACCACACATTTCAGAACTTAAGTCTATCTCCAAAGATCTTGGCCAACAATGGCTTCTCATTTGTTAACATTTCATAGAAAAGTCTACACAAATTCACAGGCAAAAATCTCTTTAGAATGCAAATTCATCTTATTTATAGAAGAGAAGAAGGGAGGGAAAAATTATGAGCTTGGGACACTTGGATGACTAATTATTTCCCCCCATTGCTTATATGTTATCCTTATCACTTCGTTTTCTTTTCCTCTTAGAGGATTCAACTCCCTTTGACTATCTTAACCTTCCACTTAGTTGTTAGCTTTCCCTTTTTACCTATTCAAACTCTCCTCTATAAGATGGCCACCTATTTGACTTGATGAAGCTTCATCTCTTTCCCTTCTCCACTTTCTCACAAAGGCCACTCATGCCTTGAAAGCCAAGATAATTGTTTCCCCATGAGAAAAGGTATGTTGTTGGAGGGAGGATCGATACAATGTAATGCTTTGGCTTATCCTTTTCTCATGTTTCGTCATTTTAGGAAATACAGTCTTAATCAATGTTATGTGCATGATAGGAGATTCAATAAATCTTTGGATGGTTGATTCATTAATCATAGGGGAAACTCTTATACCTCTCCTATTAGAGGCAATATAGCTTTCCAAATATTTAGACACATGTGCTTATGGAAAAAATTAATCCTAGGTTCAAAAGAAGGGAAGCGTTGCCATATCTTAGCAATGTTGAATTTTCTGATTTTCAGATCTGATTATTATTGCCTTATGATATTGTTATCATAGAATAATTACACACTGAAAATATCAACAACACTTAGCGAACTTGATGAGAGGATATTGTAAGTAAATATTATATGAGATGATATATTACAATTGAGGGCCCCAATATATATACTTGGGCGGAGTGCCCTTTCATTAATGGACATGTCTTTTCCATTATTGTCTTTTCATTAATTAATTTATTATTAATTATTGGTTATTTATTTTTATACACTATATTATAAATATATTATTTAAATATTATATTTATGTTGATGATTATTTCCCTATGCACACGTCTAATTAATATAGATCAATCCATCCTGGAGCAAGCAATGTGGGAGAACCTCGAGTTTATCCAATCCTCATCGGGAGAAAGACTATGCTCGGGTCATTCACCACTTACAAAGATCCGTGAGTGAATGAGTCATTTTCCCCTGGTCAAATCAGCACGACCAATCTGGAAGAATGTCTACCTGATGCTTCTAACAAGAGAAACATCAACATCCAAGGCCATTCATCACTAGCCAAATCAACATGGCCCCGTGAGTGAATGTACCATCCTCCCTTGGGTCAAATCACCATGGTCAATTCACATCCATCTGATGTAATCTCCAACCCATAACTGAAGCAAGAGAAATAATAGTCTTGATGGAAGTGTACTTGGAGGTTGCAACAAAAATCTCATCATATTCCACTCCCTCTTTCTAGAAGAATTCTCTCGCCACAAGCCTCGCTTTGTACTTCTCGATGCTGCCATCTGTTGCATGCTTGATCTTATAGATCCATTTGGAATTCACCACTGAATTCCCCTCTGGTCTCGGAACTATCTCCCACACATCATTCTTCACGATGGACTGATACTCTTCCATCATGGCATCCTTCCAAACCTGTTGGCTTGCTACCTCCTCATAACTGGAAGGTTCCTAATCAATGATGTGCATTATCAATTCCATATAACTCAAGAACCTCTGAGGTCATTTTCTCTCCTTGAAAGTACCACTAGGAGTTGCATGCCTCTCTACATCTTTCAAAGTGTCATGAATCCAGACTAGCCTCTTCTTGGTCTCTGGAACACCGACTCTAGGCAGGTCCACTGGTTTAGTTGGCTCTTCTGACTTCTTCTTATAGTATGAAGGATGATAAATTGAAACAGGGGGACCTAAACCCACATCCTTCATAGCCTTGTTCTTCTCAATATAGATCTCCATGTTAGACTCTTTGGACCTCCTGAAAGCTATAGTACAGTCCTTAAGGTGGTTGCGCCCTGTAATTAGAAAAATCACGACCAAAGGGAATGTGGTCGCTATGTGTGCACAGGTCGCTCACAACCACAACCATATAAAGAGCTGGTCGAACTATGTAGTGCAATACTTAAGGTGATTACACCCTGTAATTAGGAAAATTGCGACCAAATTGAATGTGGTTGCTCTGTGTGCACAGGCTACTCGTGACCACGACCGTACAATTGCAAAAAATAAAAGATCTAAAGAAGATCTATCAGATATGGCACTGAAATATTTTAACTATATTTAGAAATGACTTATACCAGGTCTGGCATTGAAAGCTTTTAACTACCTCTGATATCATGTTGAATTTTTTTGATTTTCAAATCCGGTAATTATTGCCTTATGATACTGTTATCATGGAATAATTACACATTGAAAATATCAACAAAACTTAGTGAACTTGATGAGAGGTTATTGTAAGTATATATTATATGAGATGATGTATTACAATTGAGGGCTTCGATATATATACTTGGGTGGAGTTCCCTTTCATTAATGGACATGTCTCTTCCATTATTGCCTTTTTATCAACTAATTTATTATTAATTATTGATTATTTATATTTATATATTATATTTATGTCGATGATTATTTCCCCATATGCACATCTAATTAATATAGATCACTCTATCCTGGAGCAGGAAATGTGAGAGCACCTTGATTCTATCCACTCCTCGTTAGGAGAAAGACTACGCTTGGGTCATTCACCACTAGCAAAGCTTCGTGAGTGAATGAGTCATTTTCCCATGGTCTAATCAACATGAACAATCTGGGAGAATGTCTTCTTGATGTTTCTAGCTGGAGAAACATCAACATCCTCAGCCATTCACCACTAGCCAAATCAACATGGCCCCGTGAGTGAATGTATCATCCTCCCTTGGTCAAATCATCATGACCATTCTAGGAGAATGTCTGCCTGACGCTGCAACATCAACAAGAAAAGCTCTTGACTTCACAAGTAATCCCTTGAAGAGCCTCATGATATTTCCACTTCCACTATTTGAGGTCAAACTCCATTTCTTGTAGATATTTTGTAGGAATAGTAGGAACTTTAGGAGGAATTTCATCTAGAGCAACCTCCCAATCAATTCAAATTGTCTTGTTGGTACTCTAATTCCCATGCATGGACATATTTTTTTACCTCTACTATGTCTAGCACTAGGGTCTATAAATGTTTTGATCTATTGTAGAATTCCCTTTGCACCCAATTCAATTCATTTTGTATTTTAAAATCATATTCAATGAATTCATACATTTGATAGTTGCCTTTATAATTTCTTACCAATTCTTCTTCTCCTTTAGCAATCTATTTTTTTTGAACTCTTCTCTCTCCCTTATGGCTTCAAATACTTTCTCACTCACTAGTACTATACCCTCATGGTCTTCTACTATTTCAATAACCTCTTGCAATTGGCCTACGACTCATTTATTTTGAGGATGTCTCTTCCTTTTCTTGCATCCCTTTGAGGTTGTATAGAAGTTCCTACAAAATTTTAGCAATGCTAAAAAGAGAATACATGGTTAAATTTGAAATTAAATCAACTGAATTGGTGGATTCCCATTAAACCATTTTAATTAGACAAGTTTGAAAGGTTTTTAGAATATTCACCTCAATTTGACCTACATATTGTAGTAATTGGGATGTATTCCTTAGTCTTGAATACAGACTCATAATGTAGGTGGAAACTTGGGAAACAAGGCTTGCATGCAAGGATGATTAACACCAAAACTATGTCTTTGAATGTTTGAATTGAAAAATTTTAGAGTTCTATAAATGTGAGCATTACTAAGAGGAATGGATTATCAGATTATAATAATTACCCATCGAACCATAATTCATGATATTTGTGATTTTGATTTATGCTTCAAGTGCCATTTATTTACTCAGGTTTGAAAGGTGATGGTTTAGAGAGATGGTGTTGGAAACTCATGCTTTCAAGTGTATCTGCAAGTACAAGTAACCTACATACTTTAAACAGGTCAATTCGAACACCATCCAATTTTCTCTCATGTGAATAGTTCAAAATCGATAGGGGATGGTCTATGAACTGAGGCCAAAGAAGAAAATTGGAACCCCTCATCATTATCATATATGAGGGCAAGCACAATTTTGAGGTTGGACCCAATTGAGCAATTGGGGCATGGGTTCACTATGTGGGGGTCTGATTGAGAAGTTGAGACTGATTTCAAATTTAGTTCCTCGTATCACTAAGGTTTATGAGGTAAAGTATTTAGCACAATCAAAAGTTAAAAGGGTTTACACATGGAAAAAATATGATCTAGGTGGGAATTGGTGGCCACCCACCTATTCCACTGGCTCAAAACATGGGTTTCCACATTGGCAGTTTTTTTACGGTTTTTCGGATCCTAAACTTTCGGGGTTATTTTGAGGCCCTAAATAGCATTTTTTTGGGCTTGACACATTCACACTATAGGATTTATCCATGGTGTGATAGAAAAATGTGTATTCCTCAGATAGACCTTTCCAACGAGCTATCGTGCACCCCAAACATAGATTGTATGAAAAAGTTATGCCCTTGGGAAGTTGACATACCAACTAGCCCCATCGGGGCCTGCAAACCTTTTGGCGTTTCGTCTTCCGGGGTTAGGGTTTTGGATTTTCTTTATGTTAAAAATGCCTCTAGAGCCTCATTGAAATCATCATCATATTCTTTCGAATGAGCATATCCATCACATCTCTTCTCATAGATAAGCTGCCACCATTCTAGTGAGTCATTTACTCTGTATTTTTACAGTTTTTGTACATTCTCTCATTAATAAAAATTTCGCATTACTGTATCTCTTTGTTTATTGCAATATCTCTTTATATTTCATTGTTATATATCTGCCTTCATTTCGTTCTAAAAAATAATCTGGGTTAGTGGTATCAGAGCAGGATACTCCTTGTTGTTTCTTAGTGCATCTCCCTGATGAGGTCAGGGTTTAGAGAGTTGGGTATTGAGCTAGTTTCTATTGAGGACAACTACTCTTGCTAGCCAAAGCATCCTCCCATGGCAGGAGAAAAGAGAGATGTGGGAGAACAAGATCTCATCAAGATGTTGCATGTGGAACAAAAGAACGAGATGTTGGAGATTTTTTCCCAAATCCTTCAACGATTTCTGATAATAGGAGGCACATCTTCATCAAGAAGTCACTTTGGAGATGCTTCCCCATTCAAGGTACAAGTTAATTTTGATATTTCGATATTTGAAGGTCAGATCGATGTGGATGCTTTTGAAAAATGGTTAAATTTGCTAGAAGGTTATTTCTCTGTTCACAATTTTTCTGATAGAGAAAATATCGCCTTTGCGCTCCTTAAGGCTCTTCCGCATGTCAAACATTGGTGGGAAACTTACTGGGAGTAAAATTCCACAGAGGAGTCTATAATTTTTGGGATTGATCCCACTTGGAATTTTCTTATGGATGTGGTCAAGGATAAATATTACCTTGTGGAAAACTATGATGACCAGTATATGAGATGGACCACCCTACATCAAGAGAGGGGACAAACAGTGTTAGATTTCACAAATGTCTTCTATACCTTGCGCACCAAGATGCGTATCAAAGACTTTGAGCGACATCTAGTTCTAAAATACCGTGGGGATCTACATAGTTACATCCAAACCGAAATGGAATTTATGGACATCTCATCACTAGGAGAAACTTATCGATATGTTGTCAAAATCGAGCAGAAATTTAAGCACCAGAACAAGCGAGAATTTGGATCTGCAAATATGCAACAACAAAAGTATGGTAAAGGCATCCCTAATCCACATAATAGACAAACTCAAGACAAACAGTACAATCCACATAAAAAGAATAGCAACGAGAATACGAAGAAGGACACTGGGAAGTGGTGCAACTTCCATAAAATCCCTTAGCACAACACCGATGAATGTTGCTTGAAACAGTAATTGGTAGTTGAACTCAAAGAAACAAAAGTGAGCTCGGAATCAGACTCCAATCTTGAAAATAATAAAAGGAGACAGATAATTGATGCATAACCCACTGCTATTATTGTGACTGCAACAATCCAACTAGAAGAACTAGAGGACCCTGAGGAGGGGGAACACCTTTTCCATTCATAGATGTGGGTGAAGGGGACCCTGCTACATTTTATTGTTGATAGAAGAATCCAAGAGAACCTCATCTCAATAGAGGTTTTCAAGTAGTTGGATTTTTCGACAACACCACACCCACAACCATACAACATTGGATTGCTTCGCCAAGGATGAGATCTTCGTGTTAGCCAATAGTGCTTCTTGTCACACAACATCAAGCCCTTCAAGGATGAGGTATTGTGTGATGTTTCCCCATTGGAAGTTTGTGATGTTCTGTTAGGTCAGCCATATATGTGGATGTGACATGTTTTTTATGAGTCTCGACCCCGTAGTTTCATTGTTACTCTAGGGGGTCAGCTCTACAAGATACCAGAGGTAGTTTCGACTACTTCCCAATAAAACAAAGATGCAAAGTAATCTCTCATACTGCAAAGTTTAGCCTCTTCAAAATCCAATCAGAAGGTGAACATAAGGATACTGCAACCATTGCAGCCTCATCCCAATACCTTTCTATCTAGAAGAATAGATCGACAATATTGTAGAAGAGCACAAAGACATTTTGGCTTCACCTACAAGGGTGCCTCCACACTGCCCAGTGAAACAAAATTATAATAGAGCCCTTCATATTATTCATGTTGCATATTCACCGACAAAGTCCTCCCACACTCAGATAGATCATGCAGCTAGATTGGTTGAACAAGTCCAACCCCTCCAATAGCAGGTTCATAACAACCTTTAACATGCTAAGCAGGACAACTTCTTTAGCAAGGCAAGCACTTGGCCAAGGTTCAGATTCAACAAAAGCTTCCCCATCTTCCACGGGCACTTGACGCGATGGGGACCATTGCTTCATAAGGGGGGAAGAATGATTGAGGTGGGAATCGATGGCCACCCACCTATTCCATTGGCTCAAAACACGTGTTTCCACATTGACAGTTTTTCTACGGTTTTCAGGTCATGAACTTTCGGGGCCATTTTGAGGCCCTAAACAACATTTTTTGGGCTTACCACAATCAAACTATATGCTTTAGCCAAAGTATGAAGGAAAAATGTGTATTCCTCGAATAAACCTTTCCAATGAGTTATCATGCACCTAAAACATAGATCATGTGCAAAAGTTACTCCCTTGGGAAGTTGACGTACCAACTACCCCCATTGGGGCCCACAAACCTTAGCGTTTCATCTTCCGTGGTTAGGGTTTTTGATTTTATTTGTGTTAAAAATGCCTCTAGAGCCTCATTGTAATCATCATCATATTCTTGCAAATGAGCGTAGCCATCACATCTCTTCTCAAAGATAAGCTGCCACCATTCTAGCGAGTCATTCACTCTATAATTTTATAGTTTTTGTACATTCTCTCATTAATTAAAATTGTGCATTACTATATCTCTGTGTTTATTTCAATATATTTGTATATTTCATAGTTACATCTCTGCCTTCATTTCATTCTAAAAAATAATCTGCATCAAATTATAAAGGTATATTTACATGTGCGAAAAAAAAATCACACATGCGAAGAGTACAAAAGACAGTTTCACACATGCAGAAAAAGAGCTTACGAGAAAAGGAGATGATTGAAAAATTGTGACCCCATGAAACTACAAATGTAAATAAAAGGCTTGTTTTGGACATCATATTCAATCATTGAATTAGGCAGGAGTTAAAACACTTTAGTGACTTGAGGGCTCGATTTGGGCAACTGATTTTCAAAGGAAAACATCGAACAAGGTTAAAAAAAAGGATAATGAAGAAAATCACATCAAAAAAATTCAAAAATTCCATATGGTCCATATTGTACAAATAGTGGTGATAGTATCTAATCTGGAAATGGGACCTTATTTCCAAATAGGGGCAAGGGAACATTCTCTAAGTGAAAAGGAAACCTAGTTTGTATGTTGGGTCCGATCGAGAAATTGAGAACCATAAAGGTTATGGCTTGGTCTATTTTTGAAATGAGAAAGAAAAGTTTGAAAATGAGAAATGTTTGAAGTGAAGGAATGTACATTCAATCAAACCTAACAAAGAAAAAATTCAATCAAAAGAGAGAAATTAAATAATTTGAGGGGATGAGTAGAGGGCTTGATTCAAACATTAGGACTGATTCCAAAATTTAGACCTATCCATACTAGACTTAGTGGAAGAAGGCCCCAATTTGGTTGTTGAGATATTCTTCCAAATTGGGGTGATTCAAGATTCAAGATAATAGAGAAAAATCAAACCGAAAATGGAGAATAAAAAATTCAAACAAAGAAAAGTTGAAGGAAATAATGATTTGGAAATCATGGTTGATTTCCCAATCAAGGTGATGAGAAAATTAACAAAGTAGAAAGGAGGCATGATTTGGAAATCGAGAGCCATATGAGTTCGGACAAAAGAGATTAAGGAAAGGAAAAAAACAAAGACTGAATGAGGAAGAAAACTAAAGAAAAGAGCTAATTCAAAACCAAGCAGGTATAACCTAAAGGCCTATTGACATGAACCATCTAGTGTATCAAGGAAACAAGGAATCAAATAAATGTATAAAAATAAATAATCATATTCACGTTAGAGAAAAATTAAGGTGAGACCCCAAGGGTTTCTCAAAACTTTGGGGTCTGTTGTGGGTATAAAAAATGGTGACATATTGGGTGAATCCAATAGTCCATGATTCAATACTTATTTAATCACATTTTTCTTTTAACATGAAGCCAAAATTTCAGGAAAAGTCATACCTTAGAAGTCATGCAATTGGATTATTTAGGTCCTTCCCTTGTAACATGAATCCATAGTACCCCAATCATATAACTTTAGTATTTAGTATCTTTTCCTGAAGATAGAAAGTGTGAAGTTGATTTCCTTTAAAGCTTCACTTGATGTTTTAGGTAATAGTCATAATCACAAGGTTTTATGCTAAAATGGGGTTGAAGATTTGAGAAAACAAGTAGTTTCACTTTCTTACAATGTTACTCCACTTCCCATGAGCGTACATAGCCTTGGTGGAGTCACCTTGACATCACAGACCTTGATATGTTGCCAATGAGAATCCATAGCCCTAGTGGAGTTATTTGTATGTCCCCTATATAAACTAACTTCCTTTCCTAGTACTTTTTTTTATTGAATAATGGATGGGGGGAGTAATGGTTTTTACATGCTTATGGGAATATTTATGTATTATTAGGAAAGGATTGGTCGTGCCTTAATAAGAATATGCCCTGAAATATTTTTAAAATTTGGATGTCTAATTGAAAACCCTTCACATGGTGTGTTATTTTAATATGAGTGTATGATATCTTTGGGTTGGTTGAATCACCACTTAAGTGAATCATCAAGATCTTTTGGGACTCATTTTTTTGGGAAATCCCCAATTCTACCATTGTTTTAACTTTCAGGTAGGGTTTAATATTTCTTCATAGCGGTTAAGTAACGAGGAATAAAATGGGAAATTCTAATAATACGAGAGTGTCCCTACTTGTCGATTGGGTTTAGGCCAAGTGTTTTTTTCTGAGGGGTGTTTCCCCCCCACTCAGGTTCAATTCCTGCAAGTGATATGTTGTGATCTTGATGTTGACCTCTCAATATTTCGAAAATTCTTTACCTCCCCATGTTCTCTGGATTTCGGGGGGGGGGATTATTACGTGGACGTAGTGAGTACTGATAAAGAATTTCCATGAACGAATTCTAAAAACTAAAAAAGAGTGTGTCCCTACTTTTATAAAGATTGTGTAATCAACCCTTCTGATAGATTACAAACTACTAAGCAGATATATGAGTTGTGGAGATAAAAAATCATTTCAAAAGAAAGACATGCAAATGAAACTCTCAAAGAAAAATTAAATATGTTTAAAACAAACTAAGAATAATACAAACTATTATAAAAATTCAAAACTCAAATTGAATAAAGAAACAATGAGTAAAACTAAATAAATGAAGACTAATATGCACATGTCAACCACCCTGAGGCAGCTAACATAAATATATTTTCAAGACTTTGCCTCAATACTTGGCCATTGATAAGGAGAAATTATATCTCCCCTTCCATGTTTTCAAGTATGTAAGTTCCAAGACCAAGCTTTTCATCCACGTAAAATGTCCCAAGCCATAAATGTTGAAACTTTGTATTATTTCATTTAGGCTCGTTTAGCTTATCCTATTTCAAAACAAGATCTCCTACCTCAATTTTTTTCATGTTTCTGATTGTTTGTCAAACCATTTTTTCATTTTCTAATGATGAACATCAAACTTTTTCTTGGCTTTCTCCCTTTGTTCTTCAATGTTTAACAAAAGATTTATTGTTTCTAGATGGTTAGGCAATTCTACCCCCTTGCATCTTGGGTAAGTTGTAGGGAGGGTAATAAAACACTTGGTAGTAGAATAGTTTTTTTGACATATACCAAAAAGTAAGGAGAGATTCCTAGAGCAACCGTGGGTGTGACTCTATCAACCCAAAGAGAATTTGGTAGTGCATTGTTCTAGATTCTTTGATGTTCAACTACTATTTTATTTAAAATCCCGATTAGTTTTTTATTAGTAGATTCAACTACAACACTCCCACGAGGGTAGTAATTAGCAAAGTGCATTAAAATAATTCTCTTTTCTAAGGAAAACTCAATCAATTTTAAAGAACATAAATATGTAGTATTATAAAAAACAAGCATAGAAAGAATCCCAAACTTGATAATCAAATGTTGTTCCAGGAATTTGATGATAATTTCTTAATTTACCTTGATTAATGGGATTTCTTATGTCAACCTTGTAAAATAATATGTAGTTGTTAAAATGTACTTATGTTGTTTCAAAGAGTTAAGGTTTATCTTCCCTATAATGTCTAGACCCCAATACTAAAATGGTTCATCAATTTTTATGGGCTACATCGGGATAGTAGGATTCTTCTCTCTTCCAACACCAATTTGGAATAATTTTCACTTTTAGGTGTATACATGAGCATCTATGAATAATGTTGGCCAATAATAGATATATGTTGTAAGGGCTAGACGACTATGTCAACTAGACCCGACAGTCGACTAAGAGTTAGTCAATTGACTGTCGAAGTCAAAAGTATAAGTGGGTCGAGAGTTCTGTTAACTGACCAACCTAGGTAGTTAAGTAGTTACAACTACCCAATAATATAATATGTAGGTATACATAGAAAAGTATGTTTCATCGAAGAAAGAGATTATGTTGTATTGTGTCATCTATCTAATAAAGGTTGTTCTTTGGGATTCCACTACTTTGTGTATGTATTTATTTATATGAATGTTTATGTGAATCTATGCTTGCTTATGTATTGAACTATTGGTAGCACTCCCCTACTTTTCCCTAGATTACAACATTGGTTCTATTACAGGTAGTTCTGAACCTGGGCATGCAAAAGATCACATAGATGATAAATTTACAAGACATACATGAATGGTGGGAGTGAAAAATAGAAAATTGCATTAAGAATTAAGCAAGAAGAAAAAACCTAATGCTAGCATAAGCACGATCACTATTTTTCTCAAAAACCCACAAAATATTTCTAGAAGTTATCCTAGAAGCCTTGTTCGAGTACATCAACAAATTTGGTAATGCATAAATTGATGCTCGACAAAAAATTAACCCTCAAGCTTACAAACGGGGGTCGAACGAATATGCATGAGTGGGTTGAAAGAATCATCGAAGATTACATAACAGAACAAGCTATTGAGGATCAAACATCCCTCAATACAATAAAAGACAAATTCTACATGGAGCTACATGACGCATTCCTGTGCACAATTCCTAGACTGCTTCATAAATTTTTACTCGAGAAAGGCGTAGGAGATGTTGTTGAATTCCGACCTCGACTTGACCACAAAATAATCACTAGGAAGAGAGATGAAAAGTGGGTCGAATTATTATAGGAAAGGTGTAAAGATACAAAACAAGCATGGGACTACTTCTTGAGAAAATAAACATGCCCATATTCACCGGATCTGATTAAGGCAGGGTGGCGTTCGGGGGTTGGCTAATCCGTGAGATGCCATAAGAAAATAACATAGCAACGTTCGATCAAATTAAGAATAAATGTCTTCGAGGTGGGAGATAATTTACAAACAAACGTTGGACATCCAAAAATTGGAGTGAGACAAGGGACAAAAGAAAAGAGAGGAGATTCTTAATCTATGGACCAACCAGAAGTTGAATATAAAAATGGTTGTAGGAGATCATCTTGATAGAGCACGTGAGAAGTCTCAGTCTGAAAGAAATCGACCAGATTTGGCAATAACAACATTCGTGGCGATCCTCGAAAAAATTAACAAAGAATATTTGATACAGGCTAGCATGGGCGCCCATCAAATAGAAAACAAAGATGAAAGCATGGATTACGAAGAGTTAGGACCAGTGATACACTCTCCTCATGTTCAAGCAAACAAACCTTGAATTAGAGAATTCCTTCAATAGATACTTCAGATCAACGAACAATCTGCAAGATTATGGTATAGAACTGACGAGCATGGAAATTTACGTGACACATTGATTTTCGATCCAGAAAGAAATGAATTTGATACAATGCTCATTCACATAAAGGATCTCATAGACCCAACCCCCTTGCAAAATATTATATCAAGAGAACAAATTAATAGATTATAGTCGTGAACCAACATGTCCGATAGAATGGCGTATCGTCAAATATAAAGACCAAAGTTGTCAAGCTGAAGAAGTAACTTATCGATAAATAAAGAAGCAATTACTCCTCGAATACCATCTGTCAGAAGATTGACCGATAGAGAAGTCGATAGAAGAACAATCAACTAAGAATCCAACATCCTAGTTGAAAAGTGTGATAAGTCGAGGATCACAAAAATCTAGCATTCTTAAAGCATCCATGGGACTCAATAATATTCTCCTTTATGAAGGAGACGAAGACCCAAGAAAACATTGGTTTGCATGCAAAAAATTCTAGGATGCAGTAAACATCTTAGATGAAGATAAGCCGATGGAACAATTCGATTCTGCTCTTCGACACCGTTCTCTAACATGGTTCATGAATTTCACAGAAAATCAAAGCCGATCAAAATCATAAATAAAGAGAATTTTTTTTATCATTTTTTAAGGTCCAAGATGTTACACACTTGGCCGCACAAAAAGTGAAAGAAATAAAGAAACAATCAGGCGATTCAGTCCACACATACAAAAAAATATTCAAATATCTACTTAACCAAATACCATCGACAATTGATCAAAGTCTACTAGTACAATGGTATGTATCCAGATTGCTACAATGAATCGAAAATCCATTACAAATTTATGAGATAACCTCGTGTGAAGACACATTATAGAAATCACAATGTGTTGAGTCGGATGATGATGGCCCATCAACCTCCTTGTTGACAAAAAGTCTAGAAGAAAAAATAGAACATCTGCATCAGACCATTAAAAATCTGTCCTTAAGAAGAAGCGAGGTGTGGTGTACTACATGCTATGAATATGGTCATACAAAAGATACTTGCAGTCTTAATGATCAAGTACCAAGAGTAGTGGATGCACACCGAGTGCAAGAGGAAACATATTGTAACATATGTAAAACTTTGACCAACCATATTGTACAAGATTGTGTGCACAACTTGAAAAATACCAAGTGGTGCCATATCTGTGAAATGCACAACCACAGAACATATGAATGCCGAAAAAATGCACGAAATAGAAATGTAAATACATTCTATCACACCGAAGCAACCGAACATAATAACGACTATGGGAGAAGCATTGATTATTATGGCCGAGGTCAAGTTGGATTTCCAAGTTTGAGGTTGAGGTTGAGGTCAACCTTACTATTACAATTGTTGGAAAGACGACCACATTAGCCTTGGCTTCCCAATAAAATATCTCGTTGACTTGAAATTTTGTAACATTTGTGGTGTTGGCGATCATTCATTGGAAGACTATCCAATAGTACTTGACAATATCATGACCAAAAAGAACATCAACCTCTTACACACAATCCCCAAAGAAGAAGTGTTAAATTCGAAGAACTTACATGTCATCACTAGATCGGGCATAGGACAGGATAATATCCCCTTACATGATTGATAGACATGGAAGTCTAGTCAGTTTTAAATCTAGACAAGGAAGAACAAATTATGAAGGAAGCGCTAAAATTCTTCATAAATTCTAATAAAAGCCAACCAAACATAGGAAGACAAAATGAAGAGATTTTAAAAGAATTCTTATAGCTATTAAAATAAAATCATTCAGTCGATCGATTGCTGGATATGCATAATATACTAAGATATTATAAAGAAGGACAAAGACCATCTAAGGACGTCAGACAACTCTCCTATAAGAATATATATTATGACTTGTGGGTCGACTTGGAAATTCATGGGGTACTGATTAACCAGATAGTTATTGACTTTGGATCACAAGTAAATATCGTACCTTGGGATACATGGATATGGTTGGGTCATACTTCATTAGCACCAAAACCGAATTACCTAAATCTAGTATATCAAATATTAATAGAGCCTATTGTTATACTCAAAAAGTTGAAACTTATATTATGGGTATACCAACATCATTCGACTTCGAAGTAATCTACTTATTCAAATGAATGCCATCATATGTAACACTTGTTGGTCGGCCATGTGGATGATAAATGAAAGAAAATATCTCCTTTGAAAAACACAGAATCAAGTTAAAGGGGAACGAAAGAAAAATAATAATTCCTTTGGATCCTAATGAAGGGAAACCTTGGAGTGAGTCATTGGATAAATATCATGAAGCATGATGTTTGTACCAAATAATCAATGAACAAAGATATTACGTTGAACCAAACGTGCAAGGACAAATCTCAGCAGAATCTCCCCTGTTGGTTGAACACATTTCCGACTCAACTCTATACAACTGGAAGATTGAAAATTATGAGGCACACTCAAAATATTGTTAGACCATTGAATCCATCCAATTAAATGTTCCAGAACACGCTACTCAATTCAAGTAGTACCTATATTTTATGAAAATAGATTTCGACAAACTCCTACACTTATTTCGACTGACAACACGGTGAAAAATATTCTATGTTACAATGAACGAAAAATTCCATCGATGCATGTCGAGGAATTTTCTAAATCTGCCGGAGAACAAGGAAGAACTCAAATCCTGGTAGAAACCTTTACAGGCCAAGCCACAAGATTGAGGGAAACACATTCCCCAAGATTGCAAACATGGACAATTGTATCAACTTACTTTGTAGAACGCTTTGGAGAAAAGAAATTATCCAAAGCAGCCAACATCCTTATTTTCAAGGTTGGGTATGACCCAGTTCAGCATATCCACCATTGTGAGAATGAATGGCACAGAATAGGATATAGAGATGAAAGGGTATGGCCACACATGTTTCCAAACACATTATATGAAATACCAAATAAATGGTGATGAAATATCCAAT
>JASDQU010737091.1:104898-135617 GCA_032191745.1 Picea mariana | reverse complement strand
GATGATGTTGTGGGGTTCTCTTTGAAGTGATAACTGTTGGTCTTCACTGGTGAATAGAGGGGATATTGGTCTTCACAGTTATTTGCGAACGATCTGAATGTATTGTAGAAATGTGTGAGCATATCATGGGCACTATTAATGCCAAAATGACTAATGATGCCAGTTTCGATTCTCTCTTGTTTCATCAAATGAGAACGACTTAGAGCCCCATTGATGAGTTGCATGATACTTCGATGGCTGAATAGTCCACTCATTGTGGAAACTCCCAAGTCTCGGGTATGCCAAGCTTTGTAGTGGGTTTGAATAATCCTATCAATGATGTCAAACAAGTCATATTCTAGAATGGAGTTAATATCATTGGGGTAGAAGGGATGGGTGGAAGCAACAAAACCACTCTTGTATTATCCCTTTGCGACGATTTCCAAGTCAAAGGTAAAAACAATTCCCCTTTTAATCTTCATTCCAAACTTTCATTTTATTTCTTCATTTTGGTTTGCAATGCTTATTCTTTTTATGATTCTCAGATTTCTTCGACAACAATATAGTTTTCATTACTGTTTCGCGGTCTCCAAATGTAAAGGGTCTTTTGGAAACTATGTGGGATAATATAATTGGAACTCGAAGGCCTGTTTTTCGAAGTATTGAGGATGCGCACAACCAACTGTAGAAAAATCTCAGTTTAAAAGGAAATCGACAAACTTTGGTTGTTTTCGATGATGCTTGGTCAAGATCAATGTGGAACAATTGTTGGTTGTTTTTTGAGGAAGATGGATACAAGAAAATTATTACAAATGGTAGCCATGTGTATAACATACCCATGTTGTAGAAGGTTGATGCCATGTCACTTTTTTGTTTCTAGGCCTTTGGACAACCTTAGATTCCAAAAACAACAGATGAAGCTCTTGTTAAGCAGGTATGGATTAGACATACTAATAATTATCTCATAACCTAACCATTTATCTGTCCTTCTCTTGATGCATTGCTTCCGAGTATACAATGTTCAAATTCAAATTGACTTTTTGCCACTTTGATGGATAAATGGATTTCCAACTCTAAAATTTCAATGTTAACAATAATAGTGTGGGGCTATAAAAATCCAGAAAAAGATTTAATATTGTAGATTTATGGAGAAGAGTAACTCAATTGTTTAACAAGTATAATATTGTTTAACAAACAATAGCCATGTGTATAACATACCCATGTTGCAAAAGGCTGATGCCCTGCCACTTTTTTGTTTATGGGCCTTTGGACAACCTTCGATTCCAAAAACAACAAATGAAGATCTTGTTAAGTAGGTATGGATTAGACATACGGATAATTATCTCATAACCTAACTGTTTATCTATCCTTCTCTTGATGCATTGCATCCGAATATACAATGTTCAAATTCAGATTGATTTTCTGCCACTTTGATGGATAAATGGATTTTCAACTCTAAAATTTCAACATTAACAATAATTGTGTGGGGCTATAAAAATCCATAAAAAAATTAATACTGTAGATTTCTGGAGAAGAATAACTCAATTGTTTAACAAGTATAATATTTGTAGGTTGAAGCAATGTATATTTAAGTTCATCAACATCACATCACAGAGTTGGTGCAAGATGAGGATATCAAGCTAATCTCTTGTGCCACTTAGGATTGAGTGACTAATATTCTCCATAAATATTTGAATAGAGACAAATTTGAAAAACTTAAAAACATGCTTGGTGTAGTTGTATTGTTCCAATATGGGGTCTCGTGCTATGAATGAATGAAAGATACATGAAATATTCAATTGAGGTTTGATTTCATTTATGAGCAAATAACAAGTTGTTTGTTGTTGCTCTACACCTTTAATAGATTAATGAATCATTTGAATGAATGATTTTAATTTTTTATGATTCAAATATTTCAATACTCTCACCAAATCCCCAAGAATTAAACAAATGTAGTAGAATGGTACAGATTAATAAAATTAACATTGCCAAAAGAACATATGTTAATTCTTTTCAATGTTCCCTTTACTGCTAGTTTTTTTAAGTTTCAAAAGTTTTATTTTTAATAATGAGGGCATGAGCGGCCCTTAGCCCTACACACGTAAATTTTTTGAATTTTATATTTTTCAACTTTATGTCAACATAAACAAACGTTTCTTTTTGGAGAGAGAAATTTATGGATAAAATAATATTATACAATCATTAAATAATGAATCATTATTGATGCACATTACCCAAAAGCGAAGTAAGGATTAGTTTAATGTGTGGAATTCCTAAGCACGCATAACGCTTGACTTTGCTGCTGGAAGCTGCGAATTGATCCGTCAAAGTAACGGGAAGTAAATTGGTGTTTTTTGGGGGGGAAAATTTGGCAGAAATTGTTTTTGTTTATTTGTATAACTGGACAGAAATTGTTTATATTCGATACCTATAAATTGCAAAGTGATGGGAACCTAAATTGATAGTTTGAGGAATTTTGGCGGTAATTGTTTTTTATTAGTTGTATGATGGGACAGAAATTGTTTATATGTGATATTTACTAGCATAGTTGTAAAGTAGTTGGCGGTTGGTGAACGCTGAAATGTATATAGGGTTAGTGAACGCTGAAACGTGGTTGGCCGTTGGTGAACGCCGTAAAGTCGCTGGCGGCTGGTGAACGCCGAAACGTTTGGCTGCATTAGGTTGATAAATGGAACGCGTGGGCATTAGACGGCCGGTTCAGAAGCAGAACGTGGGCATTTATTTAGATGCCACGGTTTAATCCTACTTAATCATTTAAACGTGGCAATTACATATCTTTACAGTTATTTTTTAGTGTGATTAGGTAAATGTTAAAAAGTAAACATGTTAACGGATGCTTTGATAAATGCAAGAAAGTTATGAACAATAAATCTGACCCATTGATTTTGGAGGACGACTAAGAATATGTCAACATCTTCAATGCATAGCCATAAGATTAGGGTTTAAGGTTAAATAAAGTTAAAAGATCATTAATTGTGTCCATTATCAATAAGTGTATGCCTTTCAGTATAATAAATTACTTAATATAATTATAAATTATTATATTTCATACTTATAAATTGTATAATATAATTATTTATAAAATTATATTAAAAAATTATATTGATATAGTTTATAAACTACTAAATGTATAATATAATTATTTATAAAATTATATTAAAAAATTATATTGATATAGTTTATTTACTACTAAATAAATGGTATATATAAAACCCATAAATTGCATACAAGTAGATAGAAAGGGTTTATATTTGATAAAATTACATATATCAAATTCATAAATTGGATAACATATAAAAGGAGTGTTTGAAGCCCTATAAGCACCTTAAACACCAAAATCCAATCAAATGTTTAAACACCACATTAATATCATCTTTTTCTAGATTGGTAAACTTTTAAGTTTGTTTATAACTTTCAACAATCATGTTTAAACACCACATTAATATCATCTTTTTCTAGATTGGTAAACTTTTAAGTTTGTTTATAACTTTCAACAATCAAATGAGAAGAATAAAATGATAAATTGAAATGGATGTGTGTAAAACATTAACATTTTTAAATTTTATGTTAATTTTGTAATTATATATCAAATTAGTATATAAGATTTGTTGGTTTATATGATAAAAAACTGTGTAAAATCATTTGATTGCATATTAATTATTTAATATTTTTTATTTAAATATATAAGTTATAAATATTAATGTGATAGAATCGTGTAAAAAAATTAAATTGTTACAATATTTTTTATAATACACAATATAATATTAAATCAACACCAACTCAATGTTGATTATGGCAACATTAACTTAGGTGGGGTGAGAATATTTAATCCCACATAGCCATACAAGGATGATCAAACAAGAAGATGATGAAACAACAAGAGGAATGCCAACAACTATCCTTGAACAAACTTAGAAGAGAGAAGGGTGTCAAAAGTTTTATTTTATAAAATTTAATAAATTAGTTAAAAAAGTTCCACAAACCACACATTTAAGAACTTAAGTATATCTCCAAAGATCTTGGCCAACAATGGCTTCTCATTTGTTAACATTTCATAGAAAAGTCTACACAATTTCACAAGCAAAAATCTCTTTAGAATGCAAATTCATCTTATTTATAGAAGAGAAGAAGGGAGGGAAAAGTTATGAGCTTGGGACACTTGGATGACTAATTATTTCCCCCCCTTGCTTATATGTTATCCTTATCACTCTGTTTTCTTTTCCTCTTAGAGGATTCAACTCCCTTTGACTATCTTAACCTTCCACTTAGTTGTTAGCTTTCCCTTTTTACCTATTTAAACTCTCCTCTATAAGATGGCCACCTATTTGACTTGATGAAGCTTCATCTCTTTCCCTTCCCCACTTTCTCACAAAGGCCACTTTTCATTAAGTGAATGAGTCATTTTCCCTTGGTCAAATCAGCACGACCAATCTGGAAGAATGTCTGCCCGATGCTTCTAACAAGAGAAACATCAACATCCAAGGCCATTCATCACTAGCCAAATCAGCATGGCCCTGTGAGTGAATGTACCATCCTCCCTTGGTCAAATCACCATGGTCAATTCACATCCATCTAATGTAATCTCCAACCCATAATTGAATCAAAAGAAATAATAGGCCTGATCGAAGTGTACTTGGAGATTGCAGCAAAAATCTCATCATATTCCACTCCCTCTTTCTAGAAGAATCCTCTCGCCACAAGCCTGGCTTTGTGCTTCTCGATGTTGCCATCTGTTGCATGCTTGATCTTATAGATCCATTTGGAATTCACCACTGAATTTCCCTCTGGTCTCAGAACTATCTCCCACACATCATTCTTCATGATGGACTAATACTCTTCCATCATGGCATCCTTCCAAACCTGTTGGCTTGCTACCTCCTCATAACTGGAAGGTTCATAATCAATGATGTGAATTATTAATGCCATATAACTCAAGAACCTTTGAGGTCATTTTCTCTCCCTGAAAGGACCACTATGAGTTGCATGCCTCTCTGCATCTTTCAAAGTGTCATGAATCCAGACTAGCCTCTTCTTGGTCTCTAGAACAATGACTCTAGGCGGGTCCACTGGTTTAGTTGGCTCTTCTGACTTCTTCTTATAGTATGAAGGATGATAAATTGAAACAGGGGGACCTAAACCCACATCCTTCATAGCCTCCTTCTCCTCACTATTGATCTCCATGTGAGATTCTTTGGAGCTCCTGAAAGCTATAGTACAGTCCTTAAGGTGGTTGCGCCCTATAATTAGGAAAATCACGACCAAAGGGAATGTGGTCGCTATGTGTGCACAGGTCGCTCACAACCACGACCATATAAAGAGTTGATCGCACTATGTAGTGCAATCCTTAAGGCGATCACACCCTGTAATTAGGAAAAATATGACCAAATTGAATGTGGTTGCTCTGTGTGCACAGGCTACTCGTGACCATGACCGTATAATTGCAAAAAATAAAAGATCTAAAGCAAATCTATCAGATATGGCATTGGAAGATTTTAACTAGATTCAGAAAAGACTTATACCAGGTTTGGCATTGAAAGATTTTAACTAGCTCTGATACCATGTTGAATTTTTTTTTATTTTCAAATCCGGTAATTATTGCCTTATGATACTGTTATCATGGAATAATTACACACTGAAAATATCAACAAAACTTAGTGAACTTGATGAGAGGTTATTGTAAGTAAATATTATATGAGATGATGTATTACAATTGAGGGCTTCGATATATATACTTGGGCGGAGTTCCCTTTTATTAATGGACATGTCTCTTCCATTATTGTCTTTTTATTAACTAATTTATTATTAATTATTGATTATTTATATTTATATATTATATTTATGTCGATGATTATTTCCCCACATGCACATCTAATTAATATAGATCACTCCATCCTGGAGCAGGAAATGTGAGAGCACCTTGATTCTATCCAGTCCTCGTTATGAGAAAGACTACACTTGGGTCATTCACCACTAGCAAAGCTTCGTGAGTGAATGAGTCATTTTCCCTTGGTCTAATCAACATGAACAATCTGGGAGAATGTCTTCTTGATGTTTCTAGCTATAGAAACATTAACATCCTCGACCATTCACCACTAGCCAAATCAACATGGCCCCATGAGTGAATGTATCATCCTCCCTTGGTCAAATCAGCATGACCATTCTAGGAGAATGTCTGCTTGACGCTGCAACATCAACAAGAAAAGCTCTTGAATTCACAAGTAATACCTTGAAGAGCCTCATGATATTTCCACTTCCACTATTTGAGGTCAAACTCCATTTCTTGTAGATATTTTGTAGGAATAGTAGGAACTTTAGGAGGAATTTCATTCAGAGCAACCTCCCAATCAATTCAAATCGTCTTGTTGGTACTCTAATTCCCATGCATGGACATATTTTTTTACCTCTATTATGTCTAGCACTAGGGTCTATAAATGTTTTGATCTATTGTAGAATTCCCTTTGTACCCAATTCAATTCATTTTGTATTTTAAAATCATATTCAATGAATTCAGACATTTGATAGTTGCCTTTATAATTTCTTACCAATTCTTCTTCTCCTTTAGCAATCTATTTTTCTTTGAACTCTTCTCTCTCCCTTATGGCTTCAAATACTTTCTCACTCACTAGTACTATACCCTCATGGTCTTCTACTATTTCAATAACCTCTTGCAATTGGCCTACAACTCATTTATTTTGAGGACCTCTCTTCCTTTTCTTGCATCCCTTGGAGGTTGTATAGAAGTTCCTACAAAATTTTAGCAATGCTAAAAAGAGAATACAGGGTTAAATTTGAAAATTAAATCAACTGAATTGGTGGATTCCCATTAAACCATTTTAATTAGACAAGTTTGAAAGGTTTTTAGAATATTCACCTCAATTTGACCTACATGTTGTAGTAATTGGGATGTATTCCTCAGTCTTGAATGCAGACTCGTAATGTAGGTGGAAACTTGGGAAACAAGGCTTGCATGCAAGGATGATTAACACCAAAACTATGTCTTTGAATGTTTGAATTGAAACATTTTAGAGTTCTGTGAATGTGAGCATTACTAAGAGGAATGGATTATCAAATCATAATAATTACCCATCGAACCATAATTCATGATATTTGTGATTTTGATTTATGCTTCAAGTGCCATTTATTTACTCAGGTTTGAAAGGTGATGGTTCAGAGAGATGGTGTTGGAAACTTGTGCTTTCAAGTGTATCTGCAAGTACAAGTAACCTACATACTTTAAACAGGTCAATTCGAACACCATCCAATTTTTTCTCATGTGAATAGTTCAAAATCGATAGGGGATGGTCTATGAATTGAGGCCAATGAAGAAAATTGGAACCCCTCATCATTATCATATATGAGGGAAAGCACAATTTTGAGGTTGGACCCAATCGAGCAATTGGGGCATGGGTTCACTATGTGGGGGTTTGATTGAGAAATTGAGACTGATTTCAAATTTAGTTCCTCGTATCACTAAGGTTTATGAGGTAAAGGATTCATCACAATCAAAAGTTAAAAGGGTTTACACATGAAAAAAATATGATCTAGGTGGGAATTGGTGGCCACCCACCTATTCCACTGGCTCAAAACATGGGTTTCCACATTGGCAGTTTTTCTACGGTTTTTCGGATCCTGAAATTTCGGGGTTATTTTGAGGCCCTAAATGGCATTTTTTTGGGCTTGACACATTCAAACTATAGGAATTAGCCATAGTGTGATATAAAAATGTGTATTCCTCAGATAGACCTTTCCAATGAGCTATTGTGCACCCCAAACATAGATCGTATGAAAAAGTTATGCCCTTGGGAAGTTGACGTACCAACTACCCCCATCGAGGCCCGCAAACTTTTTGGCGTTTCGTCTTTCAGGGTTAGGGTTTTGGATTTTCTTTATGTTAAAAATTCCTCTAGAGCCTCATTGTAATCATCATTATATTCTTTCAAATGAGCATATCCATCACATCTCTTCTCATAGATAAGCTGCCACCATTCTAGTGAGTCATTCACTCTGTATTTTTACAATTTCTGTACATTCTCTCATTAATAAAAAAATTCCATTACTGTATCTCTGTGTTTATTGCAATATCTCTTTATATTTCATTGTTATATATCTGCCTTCATTTCGTTCTCAAAAATAATCTGGGTCAGTGGTATCAGAGCAAGATACTCCTTGTTGTTTCTTAGTGCATATCCCCGACGAGGTCAGGGTATAGAGAGTTGGGTATTGAGCTAGTTTCTCTTGAGGAAAACTACTCTTGCTAGTCAAAGCATCCTCCCATGGCAGGAGAAAAGAGAGATGTGGGAGCAGAAGATCCCATCAAGATGTTGCTCGTGGAACAAAAAAATGAGATGTTGGAGAATTTTTCCCAAATCCTTCAACGATTTCCAACAATAGGAGGCACGTCTTCATCAAGAAGTCACTTTGGAGACGCTTACCCATTCAAGGTACAAGTTAATTTTTATATTTCTATATTTGAAGGTCAGATTGATGTGGATTCTTTGGAAAAATGGTTAAATTTGCTAGAAGGTTATTTCTTTGCTCACAATTTTTCTGATAGAGAAAATATCACCTTTGCGCTCCTTAAGGCTCTCCCCCATGTCAAACATCGGTGGGAAACTTACTGGGAGTAAAATTCCACAGAGGAGTCTATAATTTTTGGGATTGATCCCACTTGGAATTTGTTTATGGATGTGGTCAAGGAGAAGTATTACCTTGTGGAAAACTATGATGGCCAGTATATGAGATGGACCACCCTGCATCAAGAGAGGGGCCAAACAGTGTTAGAGTTCACAAATGTCTTCCATACCTTGCGCACCAAGATGCGTATCAAAGAATTTGAGCGACATCTGGTTCTAAAATACCGTGGGGATCTACACAGTTACATCCAAACTGAAATGGAATTTATGGACATCTCATCACTAGGAGAAACTTATCGATATGCTGTCAAAATCGAGCAGAAATTTAAGCACCAGAACAAGCGAGAATTTGGATCTGAAAATATGCAACAACCAAAGTATGGTAAAGGCATCCCTAATCCACATAATAGACAACCTCAAGACAAACAATACAAGCCACATAAAAATAATAGCAATGAGAATACGAAGGACACTGGGAAGTGGTGCAACTTCCATAAAATCCCTTAGCACAACACCGATGAATGTCACTTGAAACAATCATTGGTATTCGAACTCAAAGAAACAAAAGTGAGTCCGAAATCAGAATCCAATCCTAAAAATAATAAAAGGAGACAGATAATTGATGCATAACCCATTTCTACTATTGTGACTACAACAATCCAACCAGAAGAACCAGAGGATCCTAAGGAGGGGGAGCGCCTTTTCCATTCACAGATGTGGGTGAAAGGGACCCTGCTACATTTTATTGTTGATAGAAGAATCCAGGAGAAACTCATCTCAATAGAGGTTTTCAAGTAGTTGGATTTTCCAACAACACCACACCCACAACCATACAACATTGGATCGCTTCGCCAAGGATGAGATCTTCGTGTTAGCCAATAGTGCTGCTTGTCACACAACATCAAGCCCTTCAAGGATGAGGTACTGTGTGATGTTTCCCCATTGGAAGTTTGTGATGTTCTGTTAGGTTAGCCATATATGTGGATGTGACATGTTTTTTATGAGTCTCGACCCCTTAGTTTCATTGTTACTCTAGGGGGTCAACTCTACAAGATACCAGAGGTAGTTTCGATTACTTCCCAACAAAACAAAGATGCAAAGTAATCTCTCATACCATGAAGTTTAGCCTCTTCAAAATCCAATTAGAAGGTGAACATAAGGATACTGCAACCATTGCGGCCTCATCCCAATACCTTTCTAGCTAGCAGAACTAGATCGACAATATTGTAGAAGAGCACAAAGACATTTTGGCTTCACCTACAAGGGTGCCTCCACACTGCCCAGTGAAGCAAAATTATAATAAAGCCCTTCATATTATTCATGTTGCATGTTCACTGACAAAGTCCTCCCACACTCAGATAGATCTTGCAGCTAGATTGGTTGAACAAGTCCAACCCCTCCAATAACAGGTTCATAACAACCTTCAACATGCTAAGCGGGACAACTTCTTCAGCAAGGCAAGCACTTGGCCAAGGTTCAGATTCAAGAAAATCTTCCCCATCTTCCACGGGCACTTGATGCGATGGGGACCATTTCTTCATAAGGGGGGACGAATGATTGAGGTGGGAATCGATGGCCACCCACCTATTCCATTGGCTCAAAACACGAGTTTCCACATTGGTAGTTTTTCTACGCTTTTTCAGGTCATGAACTTTCGGGGCCATTTTGAGGCCCTAAACAACCTTTTTTGGGCTTACCACAATCACACTATATGCTTTAGCCAAAGTATGAAGGAAAAATGTGTATTCCTCGAATAAACCTTTCCAACGAGCTATCGTGCACCTAAAACATAGATCATGTGCAAAAGTTACGCCCTTGGGAAGTTGACGTACCAACTACCCCCATTGGGGCCCACAAACCTTGTCGTTTCATCTTCCGTGGTTAGGGTTTTTGATTTTATTTGTGTTAAAAATGCCTCTAGAGCCTCATTGTAATCATCATCATATTCTTGCAAATGAGCGTAGCCATCACATCTCTTCTCAAAGATAAGCTGCCACCATTCTAGCGAGTCATTCACTCTATACTTTTACAGTTTATGTACATTCTCTCATTAATTAAAATTGTGCATTACTATATCTCTGTGTTTATTTCAATATATTTGTATATTTCATAGTTATATCTCTGCCTTCATTTCATTCTAAAAAATAATCCGCATCAAATTATAAAGGTATATTTACATGTGCGAAAAAAAAATCACACATGCGAAGAGTACAAAAGACAGTTTCACACATGCAGAAAAAGAGCTTATGAGAAAAGGAGATGATTGAAAAATTGTGACCCCATGAAACTACAAATGTAAATAAAAGGCTTGCTTTGGACATCATATTCAATCATTGAATTAGGCAGGAGTTAAAACACTTTAGTGACTTGAGGGCTCGATTTGGGCAAGTGATTTTCAAAGGAAAATATCGAACAAGGTTAAAAAAAAGGATAATGAATAAAAGAACATAAAAAAAATTCAAAAATTCCATATGGTCCATATTGTACAAATAGTGGTGATAGTATCTAATCTGGAAATGGGACCTTATTTCCAAATAGGGGCAAGGGAACATTCTCTAAGTGAAAAGGAAACCTAGTTTGTATGTTGGGTCCGATCGAGAAATTGAGAACCATAAAGGTTATGGCTTGGTCAATTTTTGAAATGAGAAAGAAAAGTTTGAAAATGAGAAATGTTTGAAGTGAAGGAATGTACATTCAATCAAACTTAACAAAGAAAAAAATCAATCAAAAGAGAAAAATTTAATAATTTGAGGGGATGAGTAGAGGGCTTGATTCAAACATCGGGACTGATTCCAAAATTTAGACCTATCCATACTAGACTTAGTGGAAGAAGGCCCCAATTTGGTTGTCAGGATATTCTTCCAAATTGAGGTGATTCAAGATTCAAGATAATAGAGAAAAATCAAACCAAAAATGGAGAATGAAAAATTCAAACAAAGAAAAGTTGAAGGAAATAATGATTTGGAAATCATGGTTGATTTCCCAATCAAGGTGATGATAAAATTAACAAAGTAGAAAGGAGGCATGATTTGGAAATCGAGAGCCATATGAGTTCGGACAAAAGAGATTAAGGAAAGGAAAAAAACAAAGACTGAATGAGGAAGAAAACTAAAGAAAAGAGCTAAGTCAAAACCAAGTAGATATAACCTAAAGGCCTATTGACATGAACCATCTAGTGTATCAAGGAAAAAAGGAATCAAATCAATGTATACAAATAAATAATCATATTCACGTTAGAGAAAAATTAAGGTGAGACCCCAAGGGTTTCTCAAAACTTTGGGGGCTATTGTGGGTATAAAAAATGGTGACATATTGGGTGAATCCAATAGTCCATGATTCAATACTTATTCAATCACATTTTTCTTTTAACATGAAGCCAGAATTTCAGGAAAAGTCATACCTTAGAAGTCACACAATTGGATTATTTAGGTCCTTCCCTTGTAACATGAATCCATAGTACCCCAATCATATAACTTTAGTGATTTAGTATCTTTTCCTAAAGATAGAAAGTGTGAAGTTGATTTCCTTTAAAGCTTCACCTAATGTTTTAGGTAATAGTCATAATCACAAGGTTTTACACTAAAATGGGGTTGAAGATTTGAGAAAACAAGTAGTTTCACTTTCTTACAATGTTACTCCACTTCCCATGAGCATACATAGCCTTGGTGGAGTCACCTTGACATCACAGACCTTGATATGTTGCCAATGAGAATCCATATCCCTAGTGGAGTTATTTGTATGTCCCCTATATAAACTAACTTCCTTTCCTAGTACTTTTTTTTATTGAATAATGGATGGGGGGAGTAATGGTTTTTACATGCTTATGGGAATATTTTTCTATTATTGGGAAAGGATTGGCCGTGCCTTAATAAGAATATGCCCTGGAATATTTTTAAAATTTGGATGTCTAATTGAAAACCCTTCACATGGTGTGTTATTTTAATATGAGTGGATGATATCTTTGGGTTGGTTGAATCACCACTTAAGTGAATTATCAAGATCTTTTGGGATTCATTTGTTTGGGAAATCCCCAATTCTACCATTCTTTTAACTTTCAGGCAGGGTTTAATATTTCTTCATAGCTTCTTGGTTAAGTAATGAGGAATAAAATGGGAAATTCTAATAATACGAGAATGTCCCTACTTGTCGATTGGCTTTAGGCCGAGTGGTTTTTTCTGAGGGGTGTTTTCCCCCCCACTCAGGTTCAATTCCTGCAAGTGATATGTTGTGATCTTGATGTTGAGCTCTCAATATTTCAAAAATTCTTTACCTCCCCATGTTCTCCATATTTCGGGGAGGGGGGGGATTATTACGTGGACATAGTGAGTAGTGATAAAGAAGTTCCATGAACCACTTCTAAAAACTAAAAAAGAGAGTGTCCCTACTTTTATAAAGATTGTGCAATCAACCCTTCTGATATATTACAAACTACTAAGAAGATATATGAGTTGTGGAGATAAAAAATCATTTCAAAAGAAAGACATGCAAATGAAACTCTCAAAGAAAAATTAAATATGTTTAAAACAAACTCAGAATAATACAAACTATTATAAAAATTCAAAACTCAAATTGAATAAAGAAATAATGAGTAAAACTAAATAAATGAAGACCAAGATGCACATGTCAACCATCCTCAGGCAACTAACATAAATATATTTTCAAGACTTTGCCTCAATACTTGGCCATTGATAAGGAGAAATTATATCTCCCCTTCCATGTTTTGAAGTATGTAAGTTCCAAGACCAAGCTTTTCAGCCACATAAAATGGCCCAAGCCATAAATGTTGAAACTTTGTATTATTTTATTTAGGCTTGTTTAACTTATCCTATTTCAAAACAAGATCTCCTACCTCAAATTTTTTCATTTTTCTGATTGTTTGTCAAACCATTTTTTCATTGTCTAATGATGAACATAAAACTTTTTCTTGGCTTTCTCCCTTTGTTCTTCAATGTTTAACAAAATATTTATTGTTTCTAGATGGTTAGGCAATTCTGCCCCCTTGCATCTTGGGTAAGTTGTAGGGAGGGTAATAAAACACTTGGTAGTAGAATAGTTTTTTTGACATATACCAAAAAGTAAGGAGAGATTCCTAGAGCAACCGTGGGTGTGACTCTATCAACCCAAAGAGAATTTGGTAGTGCATTGTTCCAGATTCTTTGATGTTCAACTACCATTTTATTTAAAATCCTAATTAGTTTTTTATTAGTAGATTCAACTACAACACTCCCACGATGGTAGTAATTAGCAAAGTGCATTAAAATAATTCCCTTTTCTAAGGAAAACTCAATCAATTTTAAAGAACATAAATATGTAGTATTATAAAAAACAAGCATAGAAAGAATCCCAAACTTGATAATCAAATGTTGTTCTAGGAATTTGATGATAATTTCTTAGTTTACCTTGATTAATGGGATTTCTTATGTCAACCTTGTAAAATAATATGTAGTTGTTAAAATGTACTTATGTTGTGTCAAAGAGTTAAGGTTTATTTCCCTATAATGTCTATACCCCAATACTAAAATGGTTCATCAATTGTTATGGGCTACACCGGGATAGTAGGCTTCTACTCTCTTCCAACACCAATTTGGATTAATTTTCACTTTTAGGTGTATGCATAAGCATCTATGAATAATGTTGGCCAATAATAGATATATGTTGTAAGGGCTAGACGACTATGTCAAATAGACCCGACAGTCGACTAAGAGTTAGTCAGTTGAATGTCGAAGTCGAAAGTATAAGTGGGCCGAGAGTTCTGTTAACTGACCGACCCAGGCAGTTAAGTAGTTACAACTACTCGGTAATAGAATATGTAGGTATACATAGAAAAGTATGTTTCATCGAAGAAAGAGATGATGTTGTATTGTGTCATATATCTAATAAAGGTTGTTCTTTGGGATTCCACTACTTTGTGTATGTATTTATCTATATGAATGTATATGTGAATCGATGCTTGCTTATGTATTGAAATATTGGTAACACTCCCCTACTTTTCCCTAGATTACAACATTGGTTCTGTTACAGGTAGTTCTGAACCTGGGCATGCAAAAGATCACATAGATGATAACTTTACAAGACATACATGAATGGTGGGAGTGAAAAATAGAAAATTGCATTAAGAATTACGCAAGAAGAAACAACCTAATGCTAGCATAAGCACGATCACTATTTTTCTCGGAAACCCACAAGCTTACAAAACAGGGGTTGAACGAATATGCATGAGTGGTTTGAAAGAATCATCGAAGATTACATAACAGAACAAGCTATTGAGGATCAAACATCCCTCAATACAGTAAAAGACAAATTCTACATGGAGCTACATGACGCATTCTTATGCACAATTCCTAGACTGCTTCATAAATTTTTACTCGAGAAAGGCGTAGGAGACATTGTCGAATTCCGACCTCGACTTGGTACACCACCATAAAATAGTCACTGGGAAGAGAGATGAAAAGTGGGTTGAATTATTATAAGAAAGGTGCAAAGATACAAAACAAGCATGGGACTACTTCTTGAGCAAATAAACATGCCCATATTCACCGAATCTGATTAAGGCAGGGTGAGGTTCGGGGGTTGGCTAATCCGTGAGATGCCATAAGAAAAGAGCATACCAACGTTTGATCGAATTAAGAATAAATGTCTTCGAGGTGGGAGATCATTTACAAACAAACGTCGGACATCCAAAAATTGGAGTGAGACAAGGGACAAATGAAAAGAGAGGAGATTCTTAATATGTGGACCAACCGGAAGTTGAATAGAAAAATGGTTGCAGGAGATCATCTTGATAGAGCACGTGAGAAGTCCAAGTCTGAAAGAAATCGACCAGATTTGGCAATAACAACATTCGTGGCGATCCTCGAAAAAATTAACAAAGAATATTTGATAGAGGCTAGCATGAGCGCCCATCAACTAGAAAACAAAGATGAAAGCATGGATTATGAAGAGTTAGGACCAATGATACACTCTCCTCATGTTCAAGCAACCAAACCTTGAATTAGAGAATTCCTTCAACAAAGACTTCAGATCAACAAACAATCTGCAAGATTATGGTATAGAACTGACGAGCATGGAAATTTACGTGACACATTGATTTTCGATCTAGAAAGAAATGAATTCAATACAATGCTTATTCACATAAAGTATCTCACAGAACCAACCCCCTTGCAAAATATTATATCAAGAGAACAAATTAATAGATTATTGTCGTGAACCGACATGTCCGATAGAATGATGTATCATCGAATATAAAGACCAAAGTTGTCAAGCTGAAGAAGTAACTTATCGATAAAGAAAGAAGAAATTACTCCTCGAATACCATCTGTCAGAAGATTGACTGACAGACAAGTCGATAGAAGAACAATCAACTAAGAATCCAACATCCCAGTTGAAAAGTGTGATAAGTCGAGGATCACAAAAATCTAGCATTCTTAAAGCAGCCATGGGACTCAATAATATTCCCCTTTATGAAGGAGATGAAGACCCAAGAAAACATTGGTTTGTATGCGAAAAATTCTAGGATGCAACAAACATCTCAGATGAAGATAAGCCGATGGAACAATTCAATTATGCTCTTCGACACCATGCTCTAACATGGTTCATGAATTTCACAGAAAATCAAAGCCGATCAAAATTAGAAATAAAGAGAATTTTTTTTTATCATTTTTTAAGGTCCAAGATGTTACACACTTGGCCACACAAAAAATGAAAGAAATAAAGAAACAATCAAGCGATTCAGTCAGCAAATACGAAAAAATATTCAAATATCTACTTAACCAAATACCATCGACAATTGATCAAAGTCTACTAGTACAATGGTATGTATCCAAACTGCTACAATGAATCGAAAATCCATTATGAATTTATGAGATAATCTCGTGTGAATACACATTATAGAAATCACAACGTTTTGAGTCAGATGATGATGGCCCATTAACCTCCTTGTTGACAAAAAGTCTAGAAGAAAAAATAGAACATATGCATCAGACCATTAAAAATCTGTCCTTAAGAAGAAGTGAGGTGTGGTGTACTACATGCTGTGAATATGGTCATACAAAAGATACTTGCAGTCTTAATGATCAAGTACCAAGAGTAGTGGATGCACACCGAGTGCAAGAGGAAACATATTGTAACATATGTAAAACTTTGACCGACCATATTGTACAAGATTGTGTGCACAACTTGAAAAATACCAAGTGGTGCCATATCTGTGAAATGCACAACCACAAAACATATGAATGTTGAAAAAATGCACGAAATAGAAATGTAAATACATTCTATCACACTGAAGCAACCGATCATAATAACAACTATGGGAGAAGAATTGATTATTATGGCCAAGGTCGAGCTGGATTTCCAAGTTTGAGGTTGAGGTTGAGGTCAACCTTACTATTACAATTGTTGGAAAGACGACCACATTAGGCCTGGATTCCTAATAAAAGATCCCATTGACTTGAAATTCTATAACATTTGTGGTGTTGGCGATCATTCACTGGAAGACTATCCAATAGTACTTGACAATATCATGACCAAAAAGACCATCAAACTCTTACACACAATCCCCAAAGAAGAAGTGTTAAATTCAAAGAACTTACATGTCATCACTAGATCGGGCGTAGGACAGGATAATATCCCCTTACATGATTGATAGACATGGAAGTCTAGTTAGTTTTAAATCTAGACAAGGAAGAACAAATTATGAAGGAAGCGCTAAAATTCTTCATAAATTCTAATAAAAACCAACCAAACATAGGAAGACAAAATGAAGAGATTGTACAAGAGTTCTTATAGCTATTAAAATAAAATAATTCAATCGATTGATTGTTGGATATGCTTAATATACTAAGAGATTATAAAGAAGGACAAAGACCATCTAAGGACGTTATACAACTCTCCTATAAGAATAAATATTATGACTCGTGGGTTGACTTGGAAAATTCATGGGGTACTGATTAACCAGACAGTTTTCGACTTTGGATCAAAAGTAAATATCGTACCTTGGGATACATGGATATGGTTGGGTCATACTTCATTAGCACCAAAACCGAATTACCTAAATCTAGTATATCAAAGATTAATAGAGCCTATTGTTATACTCAAAAAGTTGAAACTTATATTATGGGTATATCAACATCATTCGACTTCGAAGTAATCGACTTATTCAAAGGAATGCCATCATATGTAACACTTGTTGGTCGGCCATGTGGATGACAAATGAAAGAAAATATCTCCTTTGAAAAAGACAGAATCAAGTTAAAAGGGAACGAAAGAAAAATAATAATTCCTCTGGATCCTAATGAAGGGAAACCTTGGAGTGAGTCATTGGATAAATATCATGAAGCACGATGTTTGTACCAAATAATCAATGAACAAAGATATTACATCGAACAAAACACGCAAGGAGAAATCTCAGCAGAATCTCCCCTGTTGGTTGAACACAATTCCGACTCAACTCTATACAACTGGAAGATTGAAAATTATGAGGCACACTCAAAATATTGTTGGACCATTGAAGCCATCCCAATTAAATGTTCCAGAACATGCTACTCAATTCAAGTAGTACCTATATTTTATGAAAATATATTTTGACAAACTCCTACACTTATTTCAACTGACAACATGGTGAAAAATATTCTACGTTACAATGAACAAAAAATTCCATCGATGCATGTCGAGGAAGTTTCTAAATATGCCAGAGAATAAGGAAGAACTCAAATCCTGGTAGAAACCTTTACAGGCCAAGCCGCAAGATTGTGGGAAACACATTCCCCAAGATTGCAAACATGGACAAGTGTATCAACTTACTTTGTAGAATGCTTTGGAGAAAAGAAATTATCCAAAGCAGCCGACATCCCTATTTTCAAGGTTGGGTATGACCCAGTTGAGCATATCCACCATTGTGAGAATGAATGGCGTAGAATAGGATATAGAGATGAAAGGGTATGGCCACACATGTTTCCAAACACATTAGATGAAATACCAAATAAATGGTGATGAAATATCCAATAACACTGAAAGGGGGGTGTGGGGTGAATCAATATTGCCTATGTTTTCTTTTTTATCTTCATCCATATTAAGCACAAATATTAATTATTCAATTAAGCAATATATGATGAAAAACAAACCCTTATGAACACAATATTTTATTGTGGAACCCAACAGGGAAAACTACCAACTCTTTTCTCATTAATAAAATGTTCTTTTACAAAACTGTTTTCAAGCTACAACTTGATGGAGAGACATTCCCCAAGTTTCTTCAGCTACAACTGAAGGGATGATACAACAACCCATTTACCAGCTACAACTGGAAGGATGCACCCACACCCTCATTCACCAGCACCAACAGGTAGGAGGCTTCAACCCCCTGTTTAGTCAGCCACAACTGACAAGGAAGCACAAACTTGTAGGAGGCTTCGACCCCCTGTTTAGTCAACCACAATTGACAAGGAAGCACCAACGCCCTCTGTTCACCAACACCAACTGGTAGGAGGCTTTGACCCCCTGTTTAGTCAGCTACAACTGACAAGGAAGCTCCAACTCCCTCTGTAGGAACCAACCTGCCCTTGCACCACCCAACCATCCTTATTTTATAATGCAATACAATCTCTTCTGTACTTCACTGAATTTGACTCATGCAGCCATTGCTGTAANATTAATTATTCAATTAAGAAATATATGATGAACAACAAACCTTTATGAACACAATATTTTATCGTGGAACCCAACATGGAAAACCACCAACTCTTTTCTCATTAATAAAAATTTCTTTTACAAAACTGTTTTCAAGCTACAACTTGATGGAGAGACATTCCCCAAGTTTCTTCAGCTACAACTGAAGGGATGCTGCCACACCCCATTTACTATCTACAACTGGAAGGATGCACCCACACCCTCATTCACTAGCATCAACTGGTAGGAGGCTTCGACCCCCTGTTTAGTCAGACACAACTGACAAGGAAGCACCAAATCCCTCTATTCACCAACACCAACTGGTAGGAGGATTCAACCCCCTATTTAGTCATATACAACTGAAAAGGAAGCTCCAACTCCCTCTACAGGCACCAACTTGCCCTTGCATCACCAAACCACCCTTATTTTATAATGCAATACAATCTCTTCTGTACTTCACTGAATTTGACTCATGCAGCCATTGCTGTAATTTCTACTCGTCTGCTGCAACCTTTGCTTGTATGGTCTTCTGTATCAAGTATTGGATTGCATAAATGTTTCTCTGTCTTCCTCTGTTGTTGATCTTCAATAAGACATTGAAAGGCACCTTAGAACAAATAGTTCTTCATCTTGGACTCTGCTCCTATTTTTTGATCTTCTAATATGAACCACAGAGACACATTCTTCTCACCACTTTTTCTCGTTTATATAATCTTCAAACAGGTGTAAAATTTAAAACATCATGTCCCTTTATTTGAACCATTGTACCTTTTCATTTAAAATGATAATCTTAACTTCAATTAATATCATTTTTCCTTTTTATTCTTTATTCATATTTTCATGATTTATTCTCTTTTAATCATGACTGTGTATCGGTTCATTATTCTGTGAAGTTTTTTCATAAATTGATCACAGTCATGGATCAATTTAATCCTTTATACTCGATATCAAATCTCTTTTACTTCACAGAGACAAATTTCATGGAGGTGCTTCCTTCAAACCATTTCATATAACCGTGTGTCACATAACCATGAGCTTTACTAAATAAGCAACTTACATTATGTTCCTTTAAAATATCTAGACCATATGATCGATGGCGGTGACCTCACGTTAGATGTGATGAGTGCATGAGCATATTATTAAATCAATGGTCACAATTCATTCTCTGATGGGATGAACGGATGACGAAGTTTCAATGTTTTTCCCATCGGGTCTTCGTGACTCACAACATGTCAAATCTCACGAAATGATATCGCCAGTACAATTGGACGGCTCACATTTAAAGTTGTGGAGATAGATCAACGATCATATTTAATCTTACACCCATCCTTTTATTGTTGAATCCAATGGATATGATATAATCATGTACCTAGATAGACGACTGATGGGATTTCGGCAGTTAGACCTTTGGGACTTCGAGATAGTGTTCCTTACAAAACTACCAGTTGTGATATCGCCGATATCATTAGATGGTTCACATCTCTTCCATGGAAGAGATCAACGGTCCACTTTAAACCTTCATCCGATCCCTTCTTTCCTTAATTGAATGACTGCGTTTTAATCAAGCGTTGAGATGTGTGGCTGCTGGGATTTCGGTGTTTTTCCTTCGAATCTTTGTGACCTCCAACAATTCAACTCCTGGTGACTGTAAACCACCTGACGCATGTCCCTTTCAGAGTTTCGAAGTTCGGGACTTCCGGACACTAGATTTTTTGCTTACAATGAAAAACTCTGAAGTGAGACTCCCGGGGGTGACGTAAATGCTTACGTCACTTGATGATGTGTCACAATCCTATTAGTTGTCATGTGTCATTCATATACGTGATATACACGTAACTGTAATGCCATATCAACTTGACACTTCTCAGTGTGTGATTATGCCACATGTCCTTGGCTGACGTGGTCTGCTATGTCATTTTTCTTTGGTTCAATCCAACATTTTCCATATCTGACGGCCCACGATTTCTATCCCGATTTCACATTTCGACATTCTTGTGATGAAGGGTATCTACACTCCATGTCATGATCGCTGAAATAGAGATTAGTTGCACTAGATCCTCCCCTTCTTGAGACCACGGGTTATAACCCAAGGTTGAGTGTTTCACATCTTCACATTTCAAGATTTAGAACAACTCTCGGTGTTGTTTCTTTGAATCATGAATCCTTGAATTCGTTGATCCAGTGCCATGTGCCCACCTTCCAACCGACAGCTAGGACCTCTTCGTGACCTCGCATATCGTGAGTTCCCACAACACTTATGTTTGAATTTTCCATTCTTCGAGTCAGAGAAACAATGACCCTTCACCACATGCCATCCGACAATGGACAGTCCTGATGCTTTCAGAATGATCAATGGCTATGATACTTTTGGTACGATCAACGACTATGATATTTTCAGAATGATCAACGACTGTGATCTTTTCAGATGATCTGATAGTCGAGAATGACTCTGCGAATCATGATTTTACAGGTTCATTTCCTATTCGATCGACGAATCAGATTAGTCCTCAATCCAATGGTCTGGATCTAATTGAAATTTTGCGTTTCGGTATTTCATAGGTTAGAGAACCTCCCTTATTTCGACTCTTGATTTCCCAATATCCGATATTCCACTTTTGTTGGATCAACAACCCACGTTTCTCTGAACTTGATGGTCACAATCCTTTTATGATTCTCAAGATCATGGTCAACTTCTTGATCGAACGACTACTGAGCTTCTCACTCTGATCGGACGACTGCTGAGCTTATCACTCTGATCGGACGACTGCTGAAGCCTCTCACCATTTCTGCGCATTGATCAACTGTTCAGTCTTTTCACTGATCCTGATGACATCTCTACAATATGTTCTTCCTCCATAGCTTTTGATCAACAAATCATTGTTGATTCTATCATGATCAACAATAGACATGAAATACTTTTGTACTTATGATCTTTGATCTTCATACAATTCGCTTATGTTGTTCGCTCCTCCTCATGAGCTTGCACTGTCTATCTCTCCACATAGTTTGACATCTTCTATTGATTGATATACCTATAGATAGTTTTGATCTTTCGACTGCATGTTATCTCTTCCTCCTGAGCTTACGTTTATCGATCTCTGCATTTGCTATCTTCTTGTTGACTGATATATTGTTGACATCAATGCCAATGTCATCTGCCATTTAACAACAGATCATCACTTCAACTGTTGACATCAATGACAATATCATCTGATGTACTTCATCATTACAGATCATCACTTCGAGTGTTGACATCAATGAAAATATTTCCAACAAGCCAATGAGAAACAACTAGAAGTCGAGCCATCAAGACATATAGAAGAGGTTCATGAACTCATCCTAGAACATATATACATTGTTGGGAGCCTGGGAAATACTCTAACTTGGGGAGAACAACAAATCCTAGAACATGTTGATGAGGTCATCAATGTACAAGAAATTGCCTACGACCGAAAGAGGAAATCCATCATGAAGAGAACCACTAAGAAGAGGAGGCTTACGTTTGACATTTCAATCCTCATCACCACAGAGGAAAATTTGATCAGCATAGAGCACACCAAGACATCCGAGCTTATCGGTGCAGGGATGGAGATCACAGATGCCACCGTGGATAGATCAAGAAAAGATGAAGAGGAGTTGGCTACTACACTAAAGGAGTTGGAGAATTTGCGCCATTTGGAGAAATACTATCAGGACTCCACACAAGCCATGGTGTTTTTTAAAAATGAGTTCCAAGACGCCTATGAAAAATTCATGAATAAATGACACCTTTTCACTGCAGGGATATTCGACTTCCAAGAAGACACCCTTATGGTGCTAGAGACCTAAAAAGACATGGAAATATGGCATGAGAAGGCCCACCAAGCAGTGGAAAGAATTGATTACATCAGCGTGGTTCAAAAGGGTTGAGATGTTGAAGAGAATGACATTCAGGTGCTAAGGGACAACACCATAGATCGAATAAGGAAGGTAGCCAAATATTTTGTGAAAATTGCCCAAGAAAATTAGCGGGAGATTCAAGAAAAATGGACTGATTGCGAAAGGAGCTGGGTCAAGATTAATCGGGAGATGAAAGACATCGATATCCAAAAATTTGGCTCACTCGAGGAATTTGTCGACTTGCATGGAATGCTCAAACAACATGTAGAGCAATACTCAGCATGAACTGCAAAGATAGAAAAGGTGGCGAGCATGGTGCCAGGTCAAGTACAACAGTTCATGGAGCACCCGATCAAGGCTTGAACAATATTACAACAGTTAAGTGTCAAAATAGTTAAGTATCGGGCACGTGCAGTAGAAGTAAAGGAAATCCTTTTTGCCCCGATGGACCAACAAAGATTCCCGTATGCCAACACATGCGAGGAACTCTTCGTCAAATGGTTAGAGTATGAGAAGAGTCATCCACTTCAATGAAACTATTTGATGACTCTTAGAAGACAGAGAGATGGAAGCACCATGTGGAGATGTTTTGTTTTACTTAGTTTACACTTTTGATAGTTATTTTTAGTTAATGCTTTTTTATAAATAATAGGATCGCCCTTTAAGAAAGGGTCGATGGTTTTGGCGAAGATCCTCATTTTTGGAATTGTAAAGAAATATTTCCGAACTACCTTAATTGAGAAGTCCTCTTTAGGACCAGAGACAAACTTCTGTTTTTTTTTTTTTTTATCAAAGGCGTGTGTGATTAGATCTGAGGAGGAATTACTTCCAACTTTATTTCATGAATGGATGCTGTAATGAGTAAGAATTTATGAATCTATTGATAAGTTGGCTTATTCAATAATTTTTGTAGTTCTTGTTCTTAATGATGGAAAGCAAGTCGTTGTGTTAATGTGTGATTAATGGTTAGAGATAAGGAAACTAATTTTCTTCCCATCATTTTATTGCATGTATGTTTTCTTTCGATAATTGTATCTCAGTCAATAATTGAAATACCAACAAGTTGATGTATTAGTACTAGGCTTGTCATAGGTGTGAAAAATTTGTCTTCATGCTTGAGCACAAGGGTTATCCCAAGCTCAGCCTTCTCCAGTAGTTAAGACTCCCTTTTATCAGCTGGTTTATACAAGCACACATCTTTTTCTCAGACCCATCTAATAAAATAAAATACAAAAAGAGAATGTTCAAATTGAAGGAGGATCTTTCAGAAGAATATATCATGTCAATCACTATGTAAAGCCCATCGATTATTTGGTCGGATCGAAAGATATGGAGAACCATTCCACTATTAAATGCTGCAGAGTCTAATTGGGCCTTGATGGCGGGTTAGGTTCCTTCTGTTGAGTTAAATGGATTTAGGACCCCTCAACAGAACTGGCACTAGAAGGAGGGATTGAATGAATGAATGGCTAACAATATTTCTGATATAATATTTCACACAACTTATATATTCAAAACAACCCACATGCATGGCTAGTCATTCTCAAGACAACCCACATACACTGAGTACTCCTGAAATGAGTAACTCACCCTAGTAAGAGGAAGAACATTTATTCCCTGAAATACCTTACACTCTTCCCCACGAGGATTTGAACTAGTTTAGAAGAATCACAAGAGCTTACGCTCAACAAATTGGAGCACTACCCTTAGCTCCATTAATTCCTCGTAGAAAACAACTAAGCAGACCAATGGTCGACACCCCTGACCAGGTTTTTTTTCACACAGTAGAACACATGATAGATTTTTCCCTCATCGAGATCGAACATACCCTCAATATAATCACTGAAATACCAGCTGGTAACTGCTATGAGCCCAACGATTTTGAATCTAACGAGGAAGGATGTAACTCAGATCACTCAGCCTAAGAGTCAGACAACATGGAGGATACAAATGATCATAACGAAGAAAGGGTAAATCCACCTCAAAATAATAAAACATGGTTGGACAGAGATGCTATGGAAATCCCCGGATGAGTACATAATCTTCCCCGACATCTAGAAAATTTACTCCCTAAATTTGACCCTAAAACCTCAGGATTTCCTGAAGACCATATAAAAAAGTTCATACTAGCTATTAGATTGATGAATTTCCAACATGAAGACGTAGTATGCAGGATTTTCCCCTATAACTTTTAGAATTCATCCTCTACATGGTATTTTAACTTTCATATAGGGTCCATAACTAGTTGGATGAAGTTTCAAAAAGATGTTTTAGAAAAATTCACAGAAGAAACTAGTACATGATCTTTTATGGTTGAGTTGTTCACTGCCACCATGAGTTGAAAAGAAAAGGTTAAAGACTTCAATCAACGATTCACCAATATCCTGAACAAATTCCAACCCGAAGCTAAACCCACTCAGAAGTTGCAAATCGAAGTATATGCTAATGGTCTCCCTTCTTCTATTTCAATGTTTGTAAAAACGGCTACTAAGACAACCCTAGCCGAGAATTTTGAGGAAGCCAAAAAAATTGAATTCCAAATGAAGGGATGTAAAGAGGGCCAGGTCTCACTAGTTAAGAAGGAAGTTCAACCTCCACCCACGAGAGGAATCTTGTTGACCAGACCCCAAGGGAAACAAACATAATAAGGTCCTGAAAAGGGAAGTGGAGACATAGAATACCTACAACGGATGACCAAGAAGTTGTCAAATGAAATCATATACATGAAAAGAAGTGTAGGGGAAGGAAACCAAGGCCAAAGGCCCTATAAACCCTTTTTTAAAAGAAACCCACCGTTCAAAGAAATTTAACCTCCCCCAACCAACTTAAACATCGACTTGGGAAATGTAGCATCTGACTCTTTATGTACCTATCACCAAGAGAAACATTCTGAAAGGGACTGTCCACAATGGGTGAATGCCATGAATTTGATGGCCAATCGTTTCCTAAATGAGGTTTCCCTCACCAAACAATCAAGCGACTCAACGATGAATATTTTTGATCAGGAAGGAGTTGACCCACCAGAAGAAACAACCATGTTTCTGTGGGACCTTGACTTGACAATGCCTTCCGATGATCTATTTGAGGTTCAAGAACCACCCGTTGAGGTCTTGGCTGTGAAAACATGAAGTAGGGGTCAACCGGTCTCAAATGACCTTACCATTTCCCAAAAATTGATAGGAAAACAAACATTCAAAAACCCAAAAAAAACTTTTGTCTCCCAAAGAAATCCTATAAACATCCATACACGAGAATCGCCCAAGCTATACCACAAGATAGAAGAAGATTTAAAAATATTAAAAGCAAATATATCGGTCATGGACATGTGTAGAATTCCCCAGCAAAAGGAATTTCTGTTACAAGCCTTGAAGTCAGTAGAAGCTCCTATAACAAGCACTGACCAAGGAGAAAATCCATCCCCCATGGATCTAAGAAATAAACCAACTATAAACGCTTGCTTTGAAGATAAAAAAGGAAATCCTTTTGTCCCACCGTTCCTCTTGACATTTGAAGTCTTCAACAAAAACCTCCATAATTGTTTAGTTGACTTAGGGGAATCCTCTAATGTTATGCCATTATCTATCTACAAGAAATTTAAACACAGTCCCTCTCAAACGTGATAAACATGTGATACAACTGAACATAACCTAGGTGAAAGTTATGGGAGAACTCAAGGATGTAATGATTAGAATGGTGACACACCTGAAATTTTTTCAAGTAATTGACATCATTGTAGTAGATATACCAGAAGCTTATGGACTGCTACTTAGTCGAGATTGGTCCAAGAACTTGAATGGATACTTTAGCACAAACTAGGCTCACCTTTGGTTGCCATTAAAGGGACACATAAACACGATTATGATCGATAGGGAAAGGTATCTCAAACATACCATCACTGATTTAGAAGCCCTCAACGAGCCCTACTCGGTAGATTTCCTTGTGCTAGGAAACTACTCCTGCGATTCTGATTTCGGTAATTTCTCCCTTCTCTCATCTAATGTGCCTCTTACTCAAAAATCTGAAATGAATTTTCAATAAAATGTACCGACAACGGCGGAAGAAACCTTCTTCTGTCAATAACCTCTGTTGGAAACCCAATATGAAATAAGGGGAGAGGAAGAAGTTAGCAAGCATGGAGAAGCTGATGATTCTCGATCACAAGTATGGACCTTGTACTTTGATGGGACTAAGTCACAAGAAGGGCCAGGAGCGGGGTGTATCCTTATTGATCCGAAGGGGAAACAAAATTTCATGTCCTGCGGACTAGAATTTGAATGCACTAATAACACCGCCGAGTATGAAGCTTTAGTGCAAGGGATAAATAAATCCATAGAATTAAATGTTAAAGAATTAAAGGTTTTTGGATACTCTAAAATCATCGTTAGGAAAGTAAAGAACACTATACACTACAACTCTCCACACCTAAGGAATTATCAACAGGGAGTGCACAGGATAATAGAACATTTTGAAGCTTTCAACATTACAACGATCCCCAGAATAAAGAACACTCTTGCTAATTTCCTGCCCATTGCTTCCTCGAGGATATCCCCTTTAGAATACTATGAAGCCTCCCAGTTCATTGTGGAGCTACTCTACAAACCATTAGTGCCCAACAATATTTCTAACGAAGGTCTTTGAAGGAGATGAACATATCATAAAAATTTTAACCAATCAGGAAAAATTTAAAGACCTGGATATTGACAATGAAATATTCCAAGAGAAACTAGTAGAAACTGATCCCCATGAATAAAGAGGTGGAACAGATCACTCGACTAACAAATCGAGGTTTCAAACGATACCGAAAGGGGTAGCCAATTTGGAGAACCTCTTTGAATTAAGGGAAAGATTTAAAGGGTCAACAAATGCAAAGACAGGGAGTTCCATTTCCATGTACGAGATCATGAATCTAGGAACCCTAGAGAACCCTAAGAATACAAATCTTGGCAAGACAATATCTAAAGAAGAAAGGAAAACCTATCTCAAAATTTTCAGAGAGTATCAAGATGTTTTTGCATGGTCCTATCGAGATTTGAAGACTTATGACGCTCATATCATTCAACACATAATCTCGTTAAAACCAGAGTAAAACCCTTCCAACAGAAGCTACAGAAATACCACCCATCTTTGGAACCCCTCACACGTTACGAGTTAAAGAAATTACTAGATGCTAAAATTATCTTTCAGGTTAGACACTCTGCCTGGGTAGCAAATTTGGTTCCTGTTAGGAAACATTCTGGGGAGATCCGCCTGTGTGTGGATTTCAGAAACCTCAATAGAGCATCAGAAAAGGACAACTACCCAGTCCCACCAATGGAGCAACTCTTGCAGACCCTGTCTGGTTCTGAGATTTTCTCCCCGCTGGATAGTTTTTTAGGTTACAACCAAGTTCTAGTTTTAGAGGAAGACCGATTGAAAACTACCTTTTGAAACAAGTGGGGAACCTTTTCTTATAAACACATGCCCTTTGGGTTAATCAATGCAGGGGCAACCTTCCAAAGGGCCATTGATGTAGATTTTCAGGGACTAATCAACAAATGTGTAGTAGTTTATTTGGATGACGTGACCATGTATTCAAAGAATAGAGAATATCGCATCCAACACCTAACCCATATTTTTTAAAGGTGTAGGAAATACGGTTTATCTTTAAACCCTAAGAAAACTATCTTCGGTGTCGAGGAAGGGACACTACTAGGTCATATTATATCTCAAGAAGGAATTCACATAGAGCCAGAACAAATAAAGGAAATAACTCAGCTTCCCTTACCCCACAACAAAAAGGCTATGCAATCCTTCTTTGGGAAAATTAGTTTTGTGAGGAAGTCCACCCCCGATTTCACAAAAACTATCAAACCCTTAAAAAAATGATTCACAAAGATGATGAATTTAAGTGGGATGACGAACGAAAAAGTGCTTTCAATAATATTAAGACTGCAATATCTCAAGCTCCAGTGTTGCAAGGTCCTGACTTTATCATATAATTTTTCCTATATACTTTTGCCTCCAACCAATCATTAGCTGTTGTATTGAGCCTGAAGGATGATGAAAAAAATGAGGTGTAGATATCATTTATGAGCACTAATATCCAAGGGGCCGAACTAAGTTACCCTGCTATAGACAAACATGCTTATGCGGTGTAGAAGGCAGTAAAAAATTTCAGATCTTACATCCTAAAAAACCACACCAAAGTCATTGTGCCTCATCCTACAGTTTGATCCCTATTCACTCAATATGAGATGGGGGAAAGAAGAGGAAAATGGATGGTAGTGGTCCAATAATTTTATCTAGATATAAAACCTGCCAAACTGGTTAAGTGACAAGGATTGTGTAAACTGGTGGCTGAAGCCCAGGACCAAGTAAATGAAGACTCCAGGTGGGAAAATGAATTGGCGTTATGGTGTAGTGAAGATTTATAAGTTCCCTCAGGGAAAGATTATTGGTATGGGAAACTAACTTATCTCCCACATCACATGACTTGCCTAGAAAAACTAAACCCTAAGTAAATGAGAGCTCTCAGACTAAATTCGAAACAATATCGCCTCATAAATTCAGTGCTCTTCCACATGAACTATGATGGGGTACTTTTAAGATGTATTGAACGTGAAGACACAAAAAAGGTTCTGAAGGAGATCCATGATGGTCCAGCAGGTGGACACTTTGCAGGGAATACCACCGCTCACAAGATACTAAGAGTCAATTATTATTGGCCTACTCTATTTAGAGACACTCACACACACTCTAGAAACTGTAAAACTTGTCAAATGAGTGCAGGTAGGGAAAATATAGCATCTTTCCCACTCCAACCTGTGGCCATCTCCAGACCATTCGAGCAATGGGGGTTAGATGTCGTAGGAGAAATTACACCAATTTCTTCAAAACAACATAGATACATACTGACTGCAACGAACTATTTCAGGAAATGGGCAGAGGCCATCCCTCTGAATCATGTAAACAAAAAGGTGGTAATCCAATTCAGAGAAAAACAACTAATCACAAGGTTCGATATGCCTTCCATTCTTGTTTTTGATAATGCATCTTACTTTTCTTCCACCCTATTAATAGATTTCACTCTATACAAAGGAATCATAATCATATACTCTATAAACTACTATCCACAGGGGAATGGAGTGGCATAATCAACAAATAAGAACCTAGTAAAGATATTGAAGAAAACAGTCGTGGACAATCAGATGATTTGGCATAGTTCACTTCATAATGCCTTATGGGCCGATAGGGTAACACCCAAGGAAACTATAGGGAATTCCCCATAATTCCTGGTATACAGACAAGAATCCATTCTCCTGAATGGGCTATATCTTCCATCTCTTCAGCTAGCTTAGGGTTCTAGAGGAAAACCCTCATCGATTATTCAACAAAGAATTGATACCCTCCTCATGATGGAAGAGGAAAGGGAGAAAAAAAAATCAAAGTTCATCGCTCATCAATAAATAGTTAAAAGGTGGTTTGACAAGCATAAGGCTAAAGAGAAGAATTTTTAAGGAGACTTAGTCCTGAAATGGGACAGAGCGAATGAGACGAAGGGGAAAC
>JASDQU010737091.1:79983-99240 GCA_032191745.1 Picea mariana | reverse complement strand
TATGATGAACACCAAACCCTTATGAACACAAGATTTTATCATGGAACCCAACAGGGAAAACCACCAACTCTTTTCTCATTAATAAAATGTTCTTTTACAAAACTATTTTCAAGCTACAACTTGATGGAGAGACATTCCCTAAGTTTCTTCAGCTACAACTGAAGGGATGATTCCACACCCCATTTACCAGCTACAACTGGAAGGATGCACCCACATCCTCATTCACCAGCACCAACTGGTAAGAACATTCGACCCCCTATTTAGTCAGCCACAACTGACAAGGAAGCACCAACTCCCTCTGTTCACTAACACCAACTGGTAGGAGGCTTTGACCCCCTGTTTAGTCAGCTACAACTGAAAAGGAAGCTGTAGGAACCAACCTACCCTTGCACCACCCAACCACCCTTCTTTTATAATGCAATACAATCTCTTCTATACTTCACTGAATTTGAATCATGCAACCATTCTTGTAATTTTTACTCGTTTGCTACAAACTTTGCTTGTATGGTATTTTGTATCAAGTACTGGATTGCATAACTGTTGCTCTGTCTTCTTCTGCTCTTGATCTTCAATAAAACATTGGCAGGAACCTTAGAACAAATAGTTCTTCATCTTGGACTCTGCTCTTGTTTTTTGATCTTCTAATATGAACCACATAGACACTTTCTTCTCACCACTTTTTCTCGTTTATATCATCTTCAAACTGGTGTGAAATTTAAAAACATCGTGTCCCTTCATTTGAACCATTGTACCTTTTCATTTAAAATGATAATCTAAACATTAATTAATATCATTTTTCCTTTTTTATTCATTATTCATGTTTTTATTTAACTCTCTTTTAACCATGACTATGTATCGGTTCATTTTTGTCATAAATTGGTCACGGTCATGGATTAATTTAATCCTCTATACTCGATCCCTAATCTCTGTTATATTTACAGAGACTAGATTCCATGAAGGCACTTCCTTCAAACCATCACATATGACCATGCGTTACAAAACCACCGGCTTTACCAATTATAGCGACATGTTATAATTTCCTTTTAAAATTCTTATAGCATATGACCAACGACGGTGATCGAATGCTAAGATTGAACGAGTGCTTGAGAGTTTTACCAAATCAACGGTCATAATGTGATCATTTGATGAGACAAACGACTGACAGGATTTAGGCACTTTGCCCTTCGAGTCTTCGTGACTTCCAATACTTCAGAACTCCTGATTACGATATCGCCAAAACAATCAGACGTTTCACATTTATTTCACGGAGACAGATCAACGGTCCACTTTAGACCTTACACTCCTCCGTACACTGCTAAATTTGACAACTGTGACTTAATCATTCATCGAGATGGACAACCACCATTTACTTTGCGACTTCATATATTACACTTACACTATCCTTCCACTATGTTAGATCGACGGTTAAGAATGCTCCCAATGTGATCTTCAGATCGGACGACTCATTTTCACTTCAGAAATTCGTCCTTCGAGACTTCATCCCTTAGGCCCTTCGGTACTTCGGCATTTAGACATTTCGGTCCTTCAACATTTCGGTGTTTGGGACTTCTGGATATTAGAGTATTTGCTTGCTATGAAAAACTCATAAAGTAGAAACTCTCGACGTGACGTAAACCTGCTGACGTCACATGATGACTTGGCAGGTGTCCAGTAGCTGCCATGTGTTACTCATATTCATGATCTGCATGTACCAAAAATGATGAATCATCTTGACACTTGTCATTGTCTGATTGTGCCACATGTCCTTGCTGACGTATTCTACTGATGTGTTATGCCACATGTCCTTCTCAAATCAATGGTCCTTGTTCCTTTGTGACATGATGGCCCAGAGCTTATCGGAGTTTCGCATTTCGCGAGTTTGGAGGACTACTCACCTCCCTTCTTCCATTCCTGATTTCCCAATATCCGCTTACATTGGATCGATGGTTCACGACCCTTCATGATCCAATGGTCCAGATCATATCTCGATTTTGCGTTTTGCGAGTTCATGCAACACTGTCTTTGAATTTCCTGATCTGCGAGTCAACGAAATTTCAATCACTTGCCACGTGTCCTCTTGATCCAATGGATCAGATCATTTCACTGCTTTGGAGTGTTAACTAACTCCTAGGCTTATCCTCCTTGCAGCTCCACTGGATCTGACGACTGGCGGATATTTTTGAAGTAGATCAATCGTCCTCAAGCCCACGGTCACTCAAATGACTGATGTGTGTTGTATCAGATGATCAACATGGTCAAACTCTTGATCGAACGCCTGCTGAGCTTCTCGCATTTTCTGCGCACCGATGAACTGTTCATTATTTTCACTGATCCTGACGACATCTCTACAATTCGTTCTTCCTTCAAAACTTTTGAGCTTTCGATTATTCACTTCTCCTGTTTTCTCTTTCGATCTTTTCACACTGTTTGACATCTCTTGCTTAACTGATATATTGTTGACATCAATGACAATCTCATTTGTCATTTAACAACAGATCATCACATTGACTGTTGACATCGATGACAATCTCAGCTGTGGTTATTCATCGTTAACAATAGATCATCACATCGACTGTTGACATCAATGGTAATATTTCCAAAAAATGGTACAAAATCGAAGAAGCATGTGGTCATACACTCAATTGGTTTGACATTAAAGAATTTTTTTTCAAATACTTTGAATTTATTCTAGAGGAGTAACATCTAAAGAAACAACACAACAAATTAAGAATGTGGTCAATGTCTTGTTTATCTAGGCACCTCAGTATTACTCCATTGTAGTTTTTCCATAATACAACATTGTTTATGAATTAGTATTGAGCATAATTTATCCTTAGTGATATCCTTTCATCTTTATTCAAATTCGGTGGGCTCTCACCATTCTATAAAAAATGTTTCAAGTCAATATACTGAGAGTCTACTAGAGTTGGGATAAATAAGATTTCTTGAGCACACAATGAGATTCCATTTTCCTATCCTTCCTTAGAAAAGTTAGTTGGGTCTAGTTCTTCAGCTACCAATTGAAATAAACCTTTACCTTTAACTATTTTTGTAAGTTTAAATTCTAGGTCATATTCTTATATGCCAGTCATCCAATTTCCTCTCCTCTCACCTAGTTCCTTTCAAATGATTAAATACTTAACAGTAAGGTGAGGTACAATTATCTTAGTATGATTTTTCAAAATATAGGGTTTGAACTATTTGATAGCCTTAAATACTACAAATGATTGTCAATCGATGGTTATATAATTCAATTCACCCCCTTGTAAACCAATGCTCATGAATGGGATTGGGCATTCATCCCCTTATTATTTTATGTGAGCAATACTACAATGGAATGGTCAAATGTAAATGCATGTGGAAAAAATCTTGGTGGAAATCTAGGCTATGTAGTGTAAGAGTTGTTGTTATTGAAAATTTGATTTTCTTGAAAGATTCTTTTTCAACGGGTTTCCATTTAAAACCAACATATTTTTTAATCATTTTCTACAAAATCTTGATGGCTTCAGCAAATCTGGCACAAATATTATGAGAAAGTTTAGTTTGATGAAAAAGGATTGCATTACCTTATTGTTGATCAACACGATAATCTATGTGATGGATTTAGTTCTTTCTGAATGAATCAAATCTCATATTTCTATATGATGTGGCCAAGAAATTTTCCTTCTGATACCGCAAAATTGCTCTTCTTGGGATTAAACGAAATGCCATATTTTCAACATCTTTTAAAGATCAACCTTGAGTTTTCTATGTGGTCTGCCTTATTTTTTTAGTAAATCATTATGTCATCAAGGTAAACCACTCCACTCTTATTTATGAGGCCCCTAAAATCTATGTCCATAGCTCGGTGAAAAGTGGTTTTGGCATTAATCATTCCAAAAGGCATCTAACAAGAGACAAACTTTCCTCATTTTGTAATAAATGTGTTTTTAGCCTATTTTCTTATGCTAACAATACTTGATTTTAGCCTAAGAAACCATCCAGAAGAGAAAATATCAATGAACTAGATATTAGTTGAAAGATATGCTTCATTGGAGGAACATGGTAGTTTTCTTTGTTATGTGCTCTATTTAGATTCAAAAAGTCTACACATAATCCGATTTCTCTTGATTTTTTCCTAATGGGAACAAGCTTTTCTACAAATTCAAAATTCCTTACTTTAAAGATAATATTAACATCTACTAGCTTCTTCAACTCTTTCTGACTCATTGGTTTGAATATTGGATGCACTTTCCTAAGCTTTTTTTTGAATGGCTTACACCTTCCTTCAGTGACATGTTGTCTAACTTGGGTGTCATATTCCTTGATGTCACTTTATGAATGCAAACACATACATATAATCCTTGAATAAGAGGATGTGATCTTGTCATTCAGTTAACGTTTTTTGGGTTTTCATTAGTACCCAAATTAACAAGTTTGTGATTTTTTAACAAGCTATTCGTCTTGACATTCATAGATCCTTGAAATATTCCCTTTAGATTGTATAGTTTATCCAATGTTAACACATTCCTTGGAATGAAATTACCCTAAATATTTTTCATTCCATCTTGGAAATCTTGCACGACTATAGAGTGTTCTTCATCATCAATCATTTCATCTTTGAAAGTGTCCTCGTTGGTCAAAAACTAGCAATCTGTTGATCATCATTAAATACCCTCGAATTAGTAACATTATCAAGAAATGACAGTCTAAACAATAGTTAATAGTGAACCCATCATTTAACAGAGTTAGTTTGGACACTACATTGGCCAACATATCAATAGCTACATTTTTAGATCAAGGAATAGAAGTAATGTTAAAAGCTTCAAATCCATCAATTAACTTCCATACCTCGAGCTAATAACTTCTCAAATGAGGTGATAAGTGGTGAATAAATTTTTTTACCTACCTTACAACTATTTCTATATCACCAAAAACCTTCAAATATTTCACGTTAAATCAATATATTTTCCCAACATTTGAATTAAAGCCTCATACTCTACGGTATTAATGGTGTATTAAAACTCAAGCATACATGAGATGAGGTGGCATTTTTCAATTGTGGATTAATCCAAATGCAACCAACTCCCGCACCTTCTTATGATTTTTTTTCCAATAGAAAAATTCTCCATATTTTTTATATATGTGGTTCTCAGAAATTACGTGGAAATACTTGTCATCCAAAATACCTGAAGAACATATCCAGAGTTAAGTTACAAAAATATTCTGTCCCAGATCTGATTACATAATTACATATATCAAAAAACCTCCTATCTAGATGGCCCAAGCCCATTGCCTCCAATTACTAGCCAAAGTAAGGGAATGACTGCTAAAACCATAAAAAGAGAATGTATCAGATGCTGCCAACGGTCAATTATAAAGCCAAAGAGTGCACGGGGGGCCCTCCTGGCCATCATGCCAAATGTTGAAGAAGAGCTTCCCCTCAGGGACATGAAGCACAAGTTTTGATTGTGAATCAACCTCCGTATTTTCCTCCCTAAAAATATGATCAAATTTTATAATAGATAAAAACTGAATCAATTCGTGAATCTTCTTCTTCCATCCCCATAAATTAGCCACATTTATGCTGCAGGAATGGGTGGTCTAGTCAAGAATGACCTTTGAGTCTCCTAAAACATGTATCTGTGAAAAGTTTAATCTCTGAGCTAATAATAAAGAGGCCCAAAGTCCCAAAAGCTCCACCCTGGTATTAGTGCCCTGACCACAATTTAGAGCCCATCTAATTGTAGTGTTACCGGAATTTTTTATAATACCCCCCGCTCCGCTAAGGAGACCATCGCCCTGTGAAGCTCCGTCGAACCAACAGATTGAATCCATAGTAAGATCGAGTGTCTTCTTTATCCTGTGTTGTGTCCGATTTCTATTCACTCTGCATGAACTGCCCACCATGCTTTTAACAAGAATACTGACCCTCTTTAAAGTTGGCGTCAACGACTAAAAAATGCACATGTTTCTTTCTAGCCAGATGTTCTAGCATGCTATAATCGGGAAGGTTTTATATACCTTTTCCTTCTTTATCCACTCCTCCATACAACTGCTAACAAATCGGCCTTCCTAAGGGGTAGTGATTTTGTAGTGGTCAAGTAACTCCCTCCAAAGGGTGTGGGAAAACCGACAATCCACAAACAGATGAGAGATAGATTATGTTTCTAAGTTACATAGAGAGAAACATCCTGGGATAAACCACCCTCTTCATTGAAGGGTGTCCCAAGTTACAGTCTTTCCTTCGATAACTAGCCAAATAAAAATTTTAAGCTTGAATTCCAGGTCCCATGTCCAGATCTAGAGGCGTCAACTTGGGAGATGTTGGGGCCACAACCTGTTTGCTACAACATTATAGCCATTTTTTTTCATAAGTGAGCCCGACTGATCTCAGCCCATCTAGAATAGACTATCCTCATTCGAACAGAGGTGGATTCCCACCCCACAAAGTGCTCTCGTATACCTGTTCCATTCCATAGCTAATGGGCCTGCGATCCCCATGTCGTCACTGGATTTCCAAGGATCAAGAATCAAACCCCGGTTTGTCTGAAGCTTTGCTTGGTATAAATAATATATTTTGTGTGTCCTCAACACCATTAGCAGCTCTTGAGAAAGAAAGGAGAGGTACCCCATCCCAAGAATCGAATCCACACCAACCACAATCGCATCATCATACCTTCTTATGATTTAGTACCATCAAACAACAAAGTCCAAATGTTAGTGTTTACATCTATGTTATTTGAAACACTAATCCGTACATCTACTATAATACAATTGTCATTTTCATTAGCCCAATTTCAATGAAGGATATTAAACTATTCATAAATTTCAAAAAATGATTCCTCTCATGTATAATTTCCTATTTCAATCTTAATAAAGTAACTACCCAAAATTGAATGTGTAAACTAAATTGTCTCATTAGTTCCTTCAAATTTTGTGACCATATGATTCATGTGAACTTCTTAATCAACCCAAATCCAATTTTTCCTTCCACCCCATGGATGGTAACCATAAATGAGACCAATCCATGGAAAAATATCCTTGTAGTTTTTAGGACCAATCCTTAGTAAGCAACATATCATAAGATTTAAGAATATCAAAAATAATAATATATATGATTTGACATACCTTTGGATTAATAGAAGGTAGTGGATATAAACATATTTAAGTTCCATGATAACCTTAAACATCCAACCTATCTAGCTAGATAATCCAATTTTAACTCTTGGTTGGAGTAGTATGTATTTTACAATGTACAAAAAAAGGCCAACTCTTGGTTGGAGTAGTATGTATTTTACAATGTTTCAAAAAAGGCCTGGCTAATGATGCTCCTAAGTCATCTAGACAGTTACACACTTTGTGATTATGGTTTTCGAAAGTCAACATAAAAGGTGGTGTTTGAGAATTAGAATGATTGTTAATTTTAGCATCACTCATAACAACCTTTTGTTTTATCTCAAACTTCAGTTTTACTAGATATAGGTGTTATTTTACTTCACAGTTTGTCCTTATTATCAGTTTGCCGTTATCCTGTGAGATACATCCAAGTATGGCATGAAATGTTTCAAAATGAGGTGTCTTTATTGAGGAACGTTACATGTGTAAAAAGGGAAATATTTTTTTTCATCTTCTTTATATTCTCAATAACATTATAGTCCATATTCATATAAAATGTGTTTGTTGTTACTAATTTCTTAGGTGGAGCAGTAATTACAGTTGTCTTGGGATAGAGATCAGGTTGTGATGTAGAATGATGTAGAAGGATCATAGTTGACTTGCCCCTTACTTCTTAGGTTGTAATATCTTTGTACCATTTGGATATCCTAGACTTCTTCCACTATTTACTCCTGAATGTATTCTATACTGAGCGATGTGTTATTTAAGACATTATTTCCCTCTTAGTCTTATATTCTTTTCCTCAAGTTTTTCATTTTCAGCTTCATGAATTGATAGTTAATCCAATTTTTTTATTCAAAAATTGATTTGCCACTAAAGTTATAGAACACAACTATTGTGGACATGTCTTTTCATAATGGTTTTCATGATGATAATTTCAATAATTGTCCATTTCTACATCTTCTAAATTAAAATTGCTAGGTTCAAGTAGCTTTGAAGCAGTGATGGAGTCCTTTTTTAATCTAAAATCTCATTTGATAAATTTTTAACTAGATGTAAGACACTCTCCATGTTTGTTTGTGGGGTTTTTGTCTTGAAGATCATTATTTTTAGATGAGATTTTGGGAAGAAAAAAGAGTTTATTAGGAGAAAATTTAGATTATTAATTTCCTAGGTTCCCTACCAAACTCAAAATATATTTTTCAACATCCTTGGCTTCTTCAAAATTTCCAACTAATGTATTCTTACCTTCTCTCTTAACAAACATGGCAATAAGGGCTTGCAAAGCATAAATATAATATTCAACTACTTCCTCAACTGGGACAAAATTTGATAAGAATCTATTTAAAATGGTAGTGAAACATCCGTTATAGTACATTACTCTTTATTTCTTATCCATTTTTATTGATATTAATTCTTTTAAGAGTGAAAATAAGGTAGTTTCTTCACCAAACTTATCAATAAATGATATTTAGAAACCACCCCAATTATAATGGATCCTACTAGCAAATTAAAATATCACGTGGAAGATTTATTTTCAAAAGTATATGGAAACAATCTACATACATATTTATGCTTCACATTTAATAATATAATATCCAAATAGAAATTTTTAATATGATATGTTGGTGATCCTAACTTATCTGGGTTAAACTAACTTATCTGGGTTAAACTTTGGGAGGATATGCTTAGGATATTTAGGAAGATAATTGACATGACCTACTAATTTGAAAGCATCTCAAGCTCTCCAAGTAGGCACTTATTATTGATTTCCATCCATTTGAGTATCAACAAGATGTTTAAGAACTTTACAAGATTTTCTAGTAAAATTAGAGTCAAAATATGAACTTGAAGGATTCAAAGAATGAGAAGATGAAGTATGAGGAGATGATGGAATTGAATTTATAGATTGAGGAATTTAATCAAGTATGAGCTCAATTAAGTTCTCTATAGTTTCTAAAATAATATTTGTATCACACTGAATGATATTTGTGTTATTTCTCTTCCATCTACGTAGTAAAGGAGTGATGGGTAGCTTGCCAATTTTCTTAGAATATTCATAGGTAAGTCAATGTAACTCATTCACTTATTGATTGGGAAAGCAATATGATTATTTTGTTTCTTTAGGATTATTATTTTTTAGATCAATGATCGTATATTCAAAAGTTTATTCGTGAATAGAATCTGCACCAAAAAGATTGTATGAGAAACCACAATGAAAATTATATTTATTAGCCATACAATGACAATTCTCCATCTAGTGCCAAAATTGTTAACATGGATGAATGACCCTATGAAATAAATAAGGAATATCTTTAATGAAATTTCCCAATTAGACCTTACATTGTTTGGAATAGGGAATCCATTCGGTTTATGGCTCGATAACCTTTAACTGGTTTTGTTGATTTTACCAATTGCAACCCAATCCATTATTTAGGTATTTTTAAATGCAATAAATTAGATGCAACTATTCTAATATGAAAAAGTGCATAATGATTCCCTAGATAACTAACAAAACTAATGAGGTAAACATAAAACCAAATATATTATTTCTTTAAACCTTTAGTAAAAAGTTACTTGAGAAAATAAAAGCAATAATTTAAATAACTAGTTGCATTATAGAAAAGTCTAGTAATGATCAACTAACTATAGTTATATGCTCAGGGTATATACACACAATTTGTGAGATAAACTAAATAAAACAAGTTTCTTATAAGTGAGAAAACTTTGCACTATACAAGAAAATCCTTATAGCATTCCAAATGCAGTAAATTAGCAAAAAAGGTTCCACAAACCACATATTTCAAAACTTATGTCTATCTAAAAATAACGTGGCCAACAATTGCTTCTTATTCATTAACATCTCATAGAAAATTCTACAAAGATGCATAAGCAAAAAGACCTTTACAATTCAAACTCGTCTTATTTATAGAAGAAAAGACGGGAGGGGAAACTTCTAAGCTTAGGACACTTGGATGACTAATCATTTCCCCACCTTGCCTGGTTATATTTGTCTCTTCATCTTCTTTTCCTCTATGAGGAATTGACTATCTTGAACTTCCACTTGGAAGTTAGACTTCCCTTTTTATCTATTCAAACTCTCTTCTATAATATTACCACCTAATCAAGCTTCATCTCTTTCCCTTCTCCATTTTCACACAAAATCCACCCATGCCTCAAAATCCAAGCTAATTGTTTCTCAAGAAAATGTATGTTGTTGTAGGGAGGCTATGTAAGATGTAATGATTTTTGGCTTATCTTTTTTTCATGTTTCTCCATTTTGGGTAATATAGTCGTAATTCATGTTATGTGTTTGGCAAGAGCTTCAATAAATATCTATATGGTTGATTCATTAATCTCAAGGAAATATCTTATACCTTTCCCGTTGGAGGCGATATAGCTTTCTCAATATTTGGACACCTATGTTTGTGGAAAAAAATTATTCCTAGGTCCAAAAGAAGGGAAGCGATGGTCCTCTGTTGTTTTCTCTATGTGTTAATATATATTATCACATTTTCAACTTCATAAATAGTCCCTTGAATATCCTCATGAGGTTTATGATTTCACTGTTTGAGGTCAAACTCCATTTCTTGCAAAGCCTATGTAGTAATAGCAATGATCTAGGTTGGATCATTATATTATTTCTCATCTATCTCAATGCTTTAAGAGTGGAAAAATTGGAGGAATCATCCTGCAGGGTCATTTTAATAGTGGGTCCTAGTTTGGAAAATCGGGGTTTGAAACCTTCCAGAGCCATTTTGAGGCATCAAATGGCATTTTCGGGGTAAAAAATTCTCTAGCCATAGCTAGGACCCCTTGATGTTATTTTAAACATTAAGATCTTTCCAATAGTGAAAATATTGTGTCAATCGAATCTCATATGCAAAATGTATGCCTTTTGCAAGTTGACCTATCGTGTTGAACACCATGGTACAAGTGGACACCAAGTTAGACCCCATTACTCATGCATATGGGGATAGCCACGTATGGAATTTCAATAAGATTCTAGAAGTTCCAAAGCCTTATCACAATTGATGGTTGAGGAAGTCAAAACCCTACCCCTAGATGGCTATCAGGCAATGTTAATTACCAAACTACTAGGAGGAGAAGTTGTTCCATTCTTTAGCACTGTATTTGTTCCATAGTTGAGCAAAAAATATAGGAGTGGAATTTTGAGAGAATAGCATAGGAGGAGAGATTTTGTAGTAGCTATATAGGCTAGAGTGTCAAAGGAAAATCCATAGAGAGTGCCTCTTCCTTTGTACTTCCATCTGAAGAAAAGAAAGCAAAGTGGCCTCACTTTCTAGTTAGGTTTTCCCCATATTAGGTTTCCTAGGTTATATATCGTGTTTATTTGTGGATGGTATATAAGTATTTATTTTTTTCACTATATTTCTCATTTCATCTATTTCAGACATTTTAAGCAAAAAACCAGTAATTAAAGAATCTGAGATCTAAAGGAAATTAACCTTCACAATAAAGATTTCAGTATTTTGTTAGATATGTTGTGACAAATTGTCCAGTGGAATATCCACGACAATTTACTGATAAAGTAGGAACCTTAGGAGGAATTTCATCTAGTGAAGGATGCCAATATTTCACACTAACAAGATGAAAATCAACTTATTGGTACTTCAGTTCCCATGCTTGGATATATTTATTGACCTCTACAATGTTGATCCAAATTATTTTGAGAACGACATGAAGACACGAATATAACTGATATATAACAGGGAAATACACATAGATAATGCAGAGAGAAAATAAATATAGTGAAAACCAAATTCTATTAATTAACATGAGAGAAAAAACATTGTAGAACACAAACATGAAGAATGGGGCAACCTATCTCTGAAAAGAAAGAAATGTTGGCTATGCTTCATTCACAAAAAGCTTTACATCACACTCCATTTCCTACTTAAAGGGCCTCCTTCACCTCAATTATATATGAGAGAGTGAGAGGAGAACAATTCCCATGATGCATGTGGGATAAATATGACTAAGTTTATAAATTTCCATAGGCATGTAAAACACTAGGACTTCCCGGGCAATCACCCATCCCAGTACTACTCTAGCCTAAGCGTGCTTAACTGCAGAGTTCTAATGGGGTCCAATTCATTAACACTATGTTGTAGGCATGTACATAAGACCACTGGGAAATCATTACATGATGTCTATAATTAACAAATGAAGATGATATTACATTCCATTCCCCATCAAAATGCTAAATATCATGGTTTATCAAAACCACAGGCTCAAAATGGTGATTCAATGGAAAAGGTGGATGGCCACCGAGATCCATCTGGATCATTCCTCCCCCCTTAGGAAGAAATGGTCCCCATTACATNGGAGATGGGGAGAATTATGCTAAATATGAAGGTTAATGTGTTGCTTGCCTTGTAGAAGAAGTTGTCCTGCTTAGCTTGTTGAAGGTTGTCGTGAACCTGTTGCTGGACGTGTTGGATATGTTCAACCAATCTAGTTGCATGATATACCTGAGTGTGGGAGGAATCTGTCGGTGAAGATGCAACATGAATATTATGAAGGGTTCTGTTATAACCTTGCTTGACTAGGCAGTGTGGAGGCACCCTTGTAGATGCAGCAAGAACATCTTGAGACTCTTCTACAATCTTGTCGATCTTCTTTTGCTGAATAGAAAGGTCTTGGGATGAGGATGGAATGCTTGCAATGTCCTTCTATTCACCTTCTGATCAGATTTTGAAGAGGCTAAACTTTGTAGTATGAGAGATTACTTTGTGGCATTGTTTTGGTGGGACAATAGTTGGAACTACCTCTGGTATCCTGTATAGTTGACCCCCCAGAGTAATAATCACTCTACAGGGTCAAGACTCATAAATAACATGATTCCTTCACATATATGGCTAGCCTAATAGAACATCATATATTTCCAGTGGGGAAACATCACACAATACCTCATCCTTGAAGGGATTGATGCCATAGGAAAGGCGACATTGCTGGCTGACATGAATATCTTGACCTTGGCGAAGCCACCCGATATTGTATGGTTGCAGGGGTGGTGTTGTTGGAAAATCCAATCGCTTGACAACCTCTGCTAAGATGATGTTCTTTTGGCTTCCACTATCAACAATAAAATGTAGTGGGGTCCCCTTCACCCACATCTGTGAATGGAAGAGTCGCTCCCCCTCCTCAGGATCCTCTTCTGGTTGGATTGTTGCAGTTGCGATAGTAGAAATGGGTTCTGCATCAATGATCTGTATCCTTTATTATTTTCTGAATCTGGGTCCAAGTCGGGTTTCAACTCTTTGTCTTTGAACTCGAACACCAATGACTCTATTGAGAAACATTCATCAGTGTTGTGCCAAGGGCTGTTGTAGAACTCACACCACTTTCTGGTGTCTTTCTTAGACTTCTCGTTACCCTTCTTTTCCTGCATTTCAGACTGGATCTCTTGAGGTTGGCCTTCATTGCTCTGTCCATGCTTCTCCCACTTACTTTGCTACTTGAATTTTTGCTCAATTTTGACTGCATATCAATAAGCAAATCCCAGTGAGGAGATGTACAAGAAATCCATCTCTGTCTGGATGTACCTGTGTAAACCACTGCGATACTTCAAAAATAGGCATCACTCGAAGTATTTGATACCCATCTTTGAGTGCAAGGTATGAAAGATGTTGGTGTACTCCAGTTCTGTCTGGTCTCTTTTCTTATGCAGATTTTTCCATCTCATGTATGGGTCATCATAGTTTTCGACAAGGTAGAACTCCTCCTTTAGGGCATCTGCAAAGGTCACCCAAGTGGCGAGGAAGGGATTTAAGGAGTGCGAAAGTGATCTTTTCATTGTTGGAATTTTTTTGGATAGAGTAGTAACCTTCTAGAAGATTAAACCATTTTTCTAGAGCATATGCATCTATCTGGCCTTCAAATAAGGGGATATAAAAATTGAATTGTACATTAAAGGGTGTTGCACTTGCGAAATGGTTACTTGTTGAAGATGCATCGAGTGCTGCCATCGATAGCATTCAAAGGATCTGAGCGAAGTTGTCCATCATGTCGTTCCTTTGTCACACAAGGGCTTCCTCGAGCAACATCTTGAAAGGATATCCTGCTCTGTCATCTCTCTTTTATTCCACCATGGGAGGTCTCTTGGGCTAGGGAGAGTGGTTTTCCTTAGGCGAAACTAGCTCGAGACCCAAGTATCTATACCTTGACCTCGTCGAGGACCCGCTCTAAGAAATGACAAGGATTAGACTGCTCTGATACCACTGATCCAGATTATTTTGAGAATGACATGAAGAAAAGAATATAACTGATATATAACAAGGAAATACACATAGATAATGTAGAGAACATAGAAATATAGTGAAAACCAACTTCTATTAATGGACAAGAGAGAAAAAACATTGTAGAACACAAACTGGCAAAATGGGGCAACCTCTCTCTGAAAAGAAAGAGATGTTGGCTATGCTTCATTCACAACAAGCTTTACATCACACTCCATTTCCTTATTAAAGGGACTCCTTCACCTCAATTATATATGAGAGAGTGAGAGGATAAAAATTCCCATGGTGCATGTGGGATAAATTGGACTAAGTTTATAAAATTCCATAGGCATGTAAAACACTAGGACTTCCTAGGACTTCACCCATCCCAGTACTACTCTAGCCCGAGCGTGCTTAACTGTAGAGTTCTAATGGGATCTGGTGCATTAACATTATGTTGTAGGCATGTGCATAAGACCACTGGGAAATCATTACATGATGTCTATAATTAACAAATGAAGATGAAATTACATTCCATTCCCCATCAAAATGGTGAATATCATGGTTTATCAAAACCACAGGCTCAAAATGGTGATTCAGTGGAAAAGGTGGATGGCCACCGAGATCCATCTGGATAAAATATCCAACCCCAGTGTCTGTAAATGTTGCACACCATTGTAGAAATCTTATTCAATGAATTTAAGAACTTGATAGTTGGATTTATAATTTTCTATTGGTTTTTTTTCTCCTTTAGAAATATATTCTACTTTGAACTTTGCTCTCTCCCCTACAGCTTCAACATCCTTTTCACTGATTGGTACTATTCCCTTAGGGTCTTCTAGCATTTCAATCACCTCTTGCAGTTGGATTGTGACCAATTTCACCTAAGGACCAATCTTGTTTTTCATACATCCCTTGGAGGTCATTTAAAAGTTCCTACAAAATGTTAGCAAAGCTAAAAAGAGAATATATGGTTAACTTTGAATATTAAATAGACTAAAACTAGCGAATTCCCCTTAAACCATTTAAATAAGACAAGTTTGCAAGGTTTTTAAAATATTGACCCCGATTTGAGCTACAAGTTGTGGTAATGATGACCTATTCCTTAATCTTAAATGCATGATCCTAACATAGGTTTGAACTTGGGAAACAATGCTTTCATGCAAGGATGATTAATACCAAAACTATTCCCCTAAATATTTGAACTGAAATGTTTTAGAGTTTTGTGGATTTAAGCATGATTACTGAGAGGAATAAATTTTCAAATATTAACTACCCAATGAACCATAATTCGTGACATGTGTGATATTGATTCACTCTTTAAAGCATACACACAAGTATAAGTAACCTCCATACTTCAAATGAGTCAATTTGAACTGCATCAAATTGTTCACTCATGTGAACAATTTGAAATTGATAGGGGAACGTTTTGTAAATCAAGGTTGATGGAGAAAACTAGGGCCCCACATCACTATCATAGGTGAGGGTGAGACTAATTTTGAAGTTGGGATTGATCAAGCAATTAGGGAAAGGGTTTTCTTAGTGGGAATTTCAAAATAAGATCCTCATATCACTAAGGTTTATGAGGGAAACGCATGATCATGTTTGAAATTTAAAATGGTTCACATGTGTGAACAAAGACCTTGTAAGAAAGGGAGACAATTAAGATATTAACAACCTAGAACACTATGAATGTAAGGGAAAGGCATGTTTTGGACATCGAAGTTGATCATTGAATCGGGAGGGAGTTTTTTGAGGGCCAACTTTAGAGTTTTATCCTGATTTGGGAAAGTCATTTTCGAAGGAAAATATCGAAAAATATTTGAATATAGGATAATGAAGAAAATCATGTCGAACAAATTAAAAAGTTTGCTGGTCTATATAGTATGAATATGATGATAATGTTCAATCTATAAATTTAGCCCAATTTCCAAATTGGGGCAAGGAAATAATATCTAAGTGAAAAGGAAACTTGATTTGGATGTTGGGTGTAACATCCCCACTATAATCCCTAGTGTAATTAATGCTTAATGTAGATATAATGTGTGGCCACGACCAGACAATGTGTATGTGAATTTTATTTCTATGTTTAATGATAAAATGTGATGCCAACTGCTAAGGGAACATGGAAAAAGATGGGGGTTGAATTAATCCACAAGAGAGTGGAGGGTCTAAGAGAATGCTTAATAGGGGGCCCAAGGGGTAATTACCCATGTATATTATTTCAACCCATTTCCCCCTAAATTTTTCTATTGGTATATGAGCCTTCTAAACTCTAATTGAGTGTTCCCAAAGCCAATCATTGAATACATGTAAGAGGGTGGGTGTGAGAAGTCACATACCATAGTTATTGAGCACATGGGGACTGAGTAAAATCAACTTGGGGAAGTGTCTGAGTAAAAAAAGGCAAGCCAAAGGGAGGAAATTTGTATGGGTTGGGATAACAATTTTAGAGATTCATTGTTTTTGGCATGAGGAGAAAGTAGAGAGAAAGAAAGAGAGCTCGGAGCTGGAACATCCATGGAGGGAAAATTATAGAGAATTTTGGAGCGTATATGGAGGGTTTTGGAGATGAAGACTGAAGAACTAGGTTTTCAGGAATAAAGAGTGAACTTCTGAGTGAGTTGCACTATAATAGAAAGTGTTTGATGTTTTTCCTAGTAGCAAGTTCCCTTGAGTTCCCAACTGAGAGATTCCTAATTTCTTGTGCCAAAGAGACCCTGATAAATGAATGAGACACCCAAGGGACTGATATCATTGAAGAGGTACATTCCTTGGGTGGGGTAGGTTAAGAGGAAGAGAGCTGGTGGAAAATCAAGATAGTTGTAGGAGAATATCAGTGGGTTGTGGGATTTCTAAGCTATGAGTGGACAATGAGATACCACCCTCTTTTGTGGATTTCTATCCCCATCTCAAGGATGACTTGCTATTGAGATTTGGAACAACATGCCCATGGTTGGGTGGAAATTCCATCCCAAGCATCTGGTTGCACAACTACTATTAAAATATAAGTGTTCTATCTTGTTACTGTGTTAATTTGTGTTTAAATTGTTGTGCATGAACTATGTGTATGAGAAAGATTATATGTTGTTGTTTTGAGTTACTTAGCTTCATTTCATGTCTAATTTTGAATGTTGTAGATGCATGTAATTAATAATAATAGACAACTGTTAAATCTGTGTGTGTAATTTGTATCTAGAATCTACAGAAAATTAATTAGATAGCAGAAATTTCATTTTTATGAGTATTCTGCACCATAATTTTCCTCAACTGATCTGGGGAAATTTACATTATGGTATTAAAGCCTCTGGTTCAAATATCGGGCTTGTATCGGTTAGGAATGAGTGTGAATTGAGTAATTCATTGTTGCAAACTTCAGTCTGTGTGAATTTGGGGGAAAATGGAGAAGATGGAGTGAAACCCTCAAATTCGTGGGAAAATTTTGAGTTTAATTTCCTCAGAGAAGTTGAAGAGATAACATGGGGTGTAAATCTACAGGTTGTAGAGTCAAAATCGACCTAGAAGAATCAAAATTTGTGTTCTAATGGTCATTGAAGATTTTAACAAAATTCAACGAATCAACGATCAAGATCTCTTTTGATCTCAAGATCGACAACGAAGATTCGTCATGATAAATTAAAAAATCCATAAGGTTTCAACTGTTTGGAAGGTTGAGCAAATCAACGGTTAAGATTCAATTTCAATAGTTGGGAAGTTGAAGTAGATCGAAAATCTAGATTAGTTTCAGGCTTTTGGGAGTTCGATTCGATCAACGATCAAGATCATCTTGGCTTGGAGATCGATGGTCCAAAATCATCAGTTATTTGGTCGAAATTTCTAAGTGTTGTAAATTTTCCAAAAGAAATGGTCGATGACCGATGGTCTGGTCGAATGAATTGGAAAATATTTTGGTTCAGCCAAAAGAAATATTCAATGATCAATGGCCAATGGTCAGGCATCGACAAAGTTAGACGAAGTTTGGTAGATCAATGACCAATATCATTTTTCAATGGGAGATCAACAGTCCAAATTCATTGGGTGTTTAGTTGAAAATTTTATTAGTGTTGGAGTTGGCTAAAGGAAATCATTGACAATCGGTAGTCGAGTCGGTCGGATTCAATGAAGTGTTTTCAGCTGCCAACGAAAATCATCAATGGTCGATGGGATGACTGTCGGGCGTCGGAAGATTTGGCGAAGTGTTGAAGTTTATCCAAGAGAATTCGTCAATGGCTGATGGGCTAATGGTCGAGCATCGACTAATTTGGTGATATGTTCGGGTCACCCAAGAGAAACGATCAATGGTCGATGAAGGAAAAAGGGTGATGACATGCCATGCCACATCAACATCCATGTGTCATGCCATGCCAACATCCATTTGTCATGCCACATCATCCAAGTTGACACCTCAAGATGACATTCCATGCCACGTTAGAATCCATATGTCATGCCACATCAACCAACAAGGATGGTCGATGGCGATGGACTAGTGGTTGGGTTGGTTGGTTTAGCAATGTGTTACAATTGGTTGCTAAGAGAAATGAACGATGGCCTATGGGTCGATGGTCGGGTGTCAACCGAATTAGTGAGGAGTTCCATTCACCAATGGAAATCATCGACGATGGACAATTGATGGTTGGGTCAACTGGTTTATCATTGTGTGTGAATCAATTGTCAAGGTAATGGGTTGATGGTCGACGATCAGGTCGAAAGGTTGGGAAAAGAGATGTGCATGCCCAAAGGAGAACATCGATCACCAATGATTGATATATTCCTATCAACGACTCATATTTCACCTGATTTGATATCGACGACTCATATTTAAAGGGATGTTATAATAGTAAAATAGTCAATTTTATATAAAATTTTCTGATTTTTTTCATATTTTGTAAGGTTATTAACTTGCAGGGAATTTTTGAGG
>JASDQU010737091.1:55792-71525 GCA_032191745.1 Picea mariana | reverse complement strand
AATATCTATACCTTGACCTCATCGGGGACCTTCTCTGAGAAATGATAAGGATCAGACTGCTCTGATACCACTGATCCAGATTATTTTGAGAATGACATGAAGAAAAGAATATAACCGATATATAACAAGGAAATACACATAGATAATGCAGAGAAAATAGAAATATAGTGAAAACCAACTTCTATTAATGGATAAGAGAGAAAAAACATTATATAACACAAACTGGAAAAATGGGGCAACCTCTCTCTGAAAAGAAAGAGATGTTGGCTATGCTTCATTCACAACAAGCTTTACATCACACTCCATTTCCTTATTAAAGGGCCTCCTTCACCTCAATTATATATGAGAGAGTGAGAGGAGAACAATTCCCATGATGCATGTGGGATAAATTGGACTAAGTTTATAAAATGTCATAGGAATGTAAAACACTAGGACTTCCTAGGAGTTCACCCATCCCAGTACTACTCTAGCCCGAGCGTGCTTAACTGTGGAGTTCTAATGGGATCTGGTGCATTAACGTTATGTTGTAGGCATGCACATAAGACTATTGGGAAATCATTACATGATGTCTATAATTAACAAATGAAGATGGCATTACATTCCATTCCCCATCAAAATGGTGAATATCATGGTTTATCAAAACCATAGGCTCAAAATGGTGATTTAGTGGAAAAGGTGGATGGCCACCAAGATCCATCTGGATAAAATGTCCAACCCTAGTGTCTGTAAATGTTTCACACTATTGTAGAAGTCTTAATCAATGAATTTAAGAATTTGATAGTTGGATTTATAATTTTCTATTGGTTTTTCTTCTCCTTTAGCAATATATTCTACTTTGAACTTTGCTCTCTCCCCTACAGCTTCAACATCCTTTTCACTGATTGGTACTATTCCCTTAGGGTATTCTAGCATTTCAATCACCTCTTGCAGTTGGATTGTGACCAATTTCACCTAAGGACCAATCTTGTTTTTCATACATCCCTTGGAAGTCATTTAAAAGTTCCTACAAAATGTTAGCAAAGCTAAAAAGAGCATATATGGTTAACTTTGAATATTAAATATACTAAAACTAGTGAATTCCCCTTAAACCATTTGAATAAGACAAGTTTGTAAGGTTTTTAAAATATTGACCCCGATTTGAGCTACAAGTTGTGGTAATGATGACCTATTCCTTCATCTTAAATGCATGCTCCTAACATAGGTTTGAACTTGGGAAACAATTCTTTCATGCAAGGATGATTAACACCAAAACTATTCCCCTAAATATTTGAACTGAAATGTTTTAGAGTTTTGTGGATTTAAGCATGATTACTGAGAGGAATAAATTGTCAAATATTAATTACCCAATGAACCATAATTCATGACATGTGTGATATTGATTCACTCTTTAAAGCATACACACAAGTATAAGTAACCTCCATACTTCAAATGAGTCAATTTGAACTGCATCAAATTGTTCACTCATGTGAACAATTTGAAATTGAWAGGGGAACRTTYTGTAAATYAAGGTYGATGGAGAAAACTAGGGCCCCACATCACTATCATAGGTGAGGGTGAGACTAATTTTGAAGTTGGGATTGATCAAGCAATTAGGGAAAGGGTTTTCTTAGTGGGGATTTCAAAATAAGATCCTCATATCACTAAGGTTTATGAGGGAAATGCATGATCATGTTTGAAATTTAAAATGGTTCACATGTGTGAAAAGTAGGTGTGAACAAAGACCTTGTAGGAAAGGAAGACAATTAAAAAATTAACAACCCAGAACACTACGAATGTAAGGGAAAGGCATGTTTTGGACATCGAAGTTGATCGTTGAATCAGGAGGGAGTTTTTTGAGGGCCAACTTTAGAATTTTATCCTGATTTGGGAAAGTCATTTTCGAAGGAAAATGTGATTTTCGAAGGAAAATGTGTTTTTCGAAGAAAAATATCGAAAAATATTTGAATATAGGATAATGAAGAAAATCACGTTGAACAAATTCAAAAGTTTGTATGGTCTATATAGTATGAATATGATGATAATGTTCAATCTATAAATTTAGCCCAATTTCCAAATTGGGGCAAGGAAATAATATCTAAGTGAAAAGGAAACTTGATTTGGATGTTGGGTGTAACATCCCCACTATAATCCCTAGTGTAATTAATGCTTAATGTAGATATAATGTATGGCCATGACTAGGCAATGTGTATGTGAATTTTATTTCTATGTTTAATAACAAAATGTGATGCCAACTGCTAAGGGGACATGGAAAAAGATGGGGGTTGAATTAATCCACAAGAGAGGGGAGGGTCTAAGAGAATGCCTATTAGGGGGCCCAAGGGGGAATTACCCATGTATATTATTTCAACCCATTTTTCCCTAAATTTTTCTATTGGTATATGAGCCTTCTAAATTCTAATTGAGTGTTCCCATAGACAATCATTGAATAGATGTAAGAGGGTGGGTGTGAGAAGTCACATACCATAGTTATTGAGCACATGGGGACTGAGTAAAATCAACTTGGGGAAGTGTCTGAGTAAAAAAAGGCAAGCCAAAGGGAGGAAATTTGTATGGGTTTGGATAACAATTTTAGAGATTCATTGTTTTTGGCATGAGGAGAAAGTAGAGAGCAAGAAAGAGAGCTCGGAGATGGAACATCCATGGAGGGAAAATTATAGAGAATTTTGGAGCGTATATGGAGGGTTTTGGAGCTGAAGACTGAAGAACTAGGTTGTTAGGAATAAAGAGTGAACTCTTGAGTGAGTTGCATTATAATAGAAAGTGTTTGATGTTTTTCCTAGTTGTTTTCCTAGTAGCAAGTTCCCTTGAGTTCCTAGCTGAGAGATTCCTAATTTCTTGTGCCAAAGAGACCTTGATAAATGAATGAGACACCCAAGAGACTGATATCATTGAAGAGGTACATTCCTTGGGTGGGGTAGGTTAAGAGGAAGAGAGCTGGTGGAAAATCGAGATAGTTGTAGGAGAATATCAATGGGTCGTGGGATTTCTAAGCTATGAGTGGACAATGAGATACCACCCTCTTTTGTGGATTTTTATCCCCATCTCAAGGATGAATTTCTATTGAGATTTGGAACAACATGTCTATGGTTGGGTGGAAATTCCATCCCAAGAATCTGGCTGCACAACTACTATTAAAATATAAGTGTTCTATCTTGTTACTGTGTTAATTTGTGTTTAAATTGTTGTGCATGAACTTTGTGTATGAGAAAGATTATATGTTGTTGTTTTGAGTTACTTAGCTTCATTTCATGTCTAATTTTGAATGTTGTAGATGCATGTAATTAACAATAATAGACAACAGTTAAAACTGTGTGTGTAATTTGTATCTAGAGTCTACAGAAAATTAATTAGATAACATAAATTTCATTTTTATGAGTATTCTGCAAGATAATTTTCCTCAGCTAATTTGGGGGAATTTACATTATGGTATTAGAGCCTTTGGTTCAAATATTGGGCTTGTATCAGTTAGGAACGAGTGTGAATTGAGTAATTCATTGTTGCAAACTTCAGTCTGTGTGAATTTGGGGGAAAATGGAGAAGATGGAGTGAAACCCCCAAATTCGTGGGAAAATTTTGAGTTTAATTTCCTCAGAGAAGTCGAAGAGATAACATGGGGAGTAAATCTACAGGTTGTAGAGTCAAAATCGATCTGGAAGAGTAAAAATTTGTGTTCTAATGGTCATTGAAGATTTTAACAAAGTTCAACGAATCACCAATCGATATCTCTTTTGATCTCAAGATCGACGACGAAGATTCATCATGATAAATTCAAAAATCCATAAGTTTCAACTGTTTGGAAGGTTGAGCAAATCAACGGTTAAGATTCAATTTCGACAGTTGGGAAGTTGAAGTAGATCAACAATCTAGATTAGTTTCAGACTTTTGGGAGTTGGATTCGATCAACGATCAAGATTATCTTGGCTTGGAGATCGATGGTCCAAAATCATCAGTTATTTGGTCGAAATTTCTAAGCATTGTAAATTTTCCAAAAGAAATGGTCGACGACTGATGGTCGAGTCGAATGAATTGGTAAATATTTTGGTTCAGCCAAAAGAAGTATTCAACGATCGATGGCCAATGGTTGGTCGTCGACAAAGTTAGACGAAGTTTGTTAGATCAATGACCAATATCATTTTTCAATGGGAGATCAACAATCCAAATTCATTGGGAGGTTAGTTGAAAGTTTTATCAGTGCTGGAGTTGGCTAAAGGAAATTGCTGAAAATCGACAGTTGAGTCGGTCGGATTCGATGAAGTGTTTCCAGCTGCCAACGAAAATCATCAATGGTTGATGGGATGATTGTCAGGCGTCGAAAGATTTAGCAAAGTGTTGAAGTTTAGCCAAGAGAATTCGTCAATTGGCCGATGGGCTAATGGTCAAGCATCAACTGATTTGGTGATATGTTTGGGTCACCCAAGAGAAACGATCAATGGTTGATGAAGGAAAAAGGGTGATGACATGCCATGCCACGTCAACATCCATGTGTCATGCTATGCCAAGATCCATTTGTCATTCCACATCATCCAAATTGACACCTCATGATGACATGTCATGCCACATTAGAATCCATGTGTCGTGCCACATCAATAGTTGCCACATCAACCAACAAGGATGGTCGATGGTGATGGACTGGTGGTTGGGTTTGTTGGTGTAGAAATGTGTTACAATTGGTTGCCAAGATAAATGAATGATGGCCTATGAGCCAATGGTCGGGTGTCAACCGAATTAGTGAGGAGTTCCATTCGCCAATGGAAATCATCGACGATGGACAGTTGATGGTTGGGTCAACTGGTTTATCATTGTGTGTGAATCAATTGTCAAGGTAATGGGTCGATGGTCGACGATCAGGTCAGAAGGTTGGGAAAAGAGATGTGCATGCCCAAAGGAGAACATCGATCACCAATGATTGATATATTCATATCAACGACTCATATTTCACCCGATTTGAGATCGATGACTCATATTTAAAGGGATGTTATAATAGTAAAATAGTCAATTTTATATAAAATTTTCTAATTTTTTTCATATTTTGTAAGGTTATTAACTTGCAGGGAATTTTTGAGGCCCTAAACAACGTTTTTATCCAATCAAATCCCATAAGAACAGAGTGAATTAAGTTTCACTATGTATCTGCGGCTCAAATAAAAGAACTCGAAAAAAGATATCCAATGAGCTATTCCGGGTGCAAAACAGAGCTCGTATGAGAAAGTTACAACCAAAGTAGCCAGAGTAAAAATTTGGCACCAGTTTACTTCCAGAGGGCATAAATCCTTGTTCATAAGTCTGTTTGGGGCACAAGAGAAGTCTATGGAAATATTGTGAACCATAGAAGATATCCATGGAGCCATATTAGGGATATGGGTACTTGAAAATGTGCAAGAAGAAAAATAAGACACCTATATCATACATGGATAAATTGGGAAAAACAGTGAAAACTTCTCTGAACCATAACTTTCATCTCGAAGCTTGGATCTGAGAAAATAATTGGTGGCTAGAAAGGTCTTGAGGAGTAGAGGACATATTTCAACCCAATATTTTGAATTGGGAAATAAAATTTCTTAGAAATTAATAAAGATATTTATGTAGTAGTAAATTAGTGGAAAATTGTAGCAAGTGGATGTTGTAACTTTTCTCTCATAACTCATATTGAGGAATGAGTATTATCGTTGGAAAGTTTTTTAAGAGAGGAATGCATATAAGGAATCATATTTTGATTTGGTACATTATGTCCTTCATAAATTGGGATAAAGAGTAACATGTATTATACTTAATGAAATGTTTTATGTTTGCATGTTCTAACAATAATTATTACATGCACATTTCTTATAGAATTAGAAGTATAGAAAAACAAGTTTGATTCTTATATGAGGATTGGAGTTACAGAAGATGCTCAGGGATCTTACAAACATGAGGACGATATAATAGGTTTTCATTTCAACATGGTAAATTCTAAGATAGAGTCAAATGGAAGAAGAGACGTGCAGGATCTTGTAACTATGAGAAGCATGCACAAGGAAGTGCAAAGCTATAGGGTTGATAATGAAAGGATTAGGGAGGCTTAGGAAGATACAATTTAGATCTTGAATATGTTACATAAGTAATTCAACAAAGACTCTAGAACCAAGCAAGAAACTAGTGCTAGAAAAGTGTCAACATCCATATCTCAAAGAAAAAGGGATGATCATGGAAATGATAGGTAGTCAAGAAGCATGAGAAGGCACCATGATTCTCCAAATTAGTCCATTAGAAAAACTCATGCAATTTTAGGGCCACAAAGCAGCCCAAGTGTGTCTCCTATTAGGAGGAAAAGGAGAAGGCATGAGGTGAACATCTTGCAAGGTGAGCTCAGGGAGATCAAGCCACCACATTTCAATAGTGAGCACAGGAAATGGAAAGAGGATGGGGCCTCACTGCTAGAAATGAAGAAATATTTGCAGCTACATGATTACCCCTCAAGGGTAGAAGCTATAATTTCCACCTAACACTTGCAAGAAAAGGTAGCCATGTGGTGGGATCAACTTAAGTAAGCCACACACCTTGATGAAAAGAGGATCTCATGGAGGTAGTTCAAAGGATATTTCCAAGAGAAATATTTTCCCAAACATTATTATGAAAGAAAGATGAAAGAGTTCTTTGAACTCAGGTTGGGAAGTATGACAATGGACGGATATGAAAAGAGGTTCTTTGAATTGTTAGAGTATGTTGACTTCATAAAAGATGAGAAGGTCAAAATCCAAATATTTATAAGTGGTCTACCCTCCTTCTATATTGATAAGATACAATACGATAACCCCAATACCTTGGAGGAAACCATAAGGAGAGAAAGGAATCTTTATGAACATAACAGAGGAAGGCTAGTTTTACAAAAGGATTGGAATGAAAAGATGAAGGGGAAAAAGGATCAAAGGAAAAAAGGTTTTAAGTGACCCTTTTTCAAGAACAACATCCAAGAAAACAAGCAAGGATAGTCAACCAAAAATGAGCACAAGACTGCATATTCATTTGGTAAAAGGCTAAGGAAACAACTGCCATCTTGTACAATGTTAGGGGTGTGAGGGGAATCACCTATATAGGGACTACCCTAACAAAGGAGAAAGAATGAGGATTGTACACAACATTCAGGAGGTTGAAACAATGGAATACATGGGAGGAAACATGTTTAGGATTTATGCAACCTTGGACAACAAGAAAGCGTAATATCAATCCCACGTGATTGAAGTGGAAGGTAAGATTGATAACCATCCCGTAGAAATTTTAATTGATTTTGGAGCTATCCATAGTTACATAAACTCTAACATTGTTTAAATATTTCACTTGCAAAGGAGTAAGCATATCAAATATAGGTTAGTTTAGTTAGCCATAGGATATAATAGAAAGATCAATGAGCTTGTTAAAGATTGTTCGATAGACATGAATGGAGTCAACACAAAGGTAGATGTAAACATCATACCATTGGGTTCATATAATTGTCTAATTGGCATGGATTGGTTGGAAAAACACCATGTTGTAATAGATTATTACAACAAGACAATCATGTGTCTTGATGAAGAAGGGAAGCAAGGAAATATTAAAGGCATTCCAAGAGCTGTAGTTTCTAGAGAGATTTCAGCTATGTAGTTGATAAAGAGTTTCAGGAAGGGATGTCGGATTTTTGCAGCCCATATGCAAGAGGTAGACAAAGATAAAGTGGTAAGCATTGAAGACCATATATTCTTAAGGGGTCTTGAAGATTTTTTTAGGGATATCTCAGAATTTCCACCAAAGAGAGACATTGGTTTATGTATTAATTTGATGCCAAGAGTTTTCCTAGTGTCCAAGACACCTTACAAAATGGGCACGCTAGAATTGAAAGAGTTGCAAATGGAGCTTGAAGAATTATTAAAGAAGGGGTATATATGCCCAAGTGTGTCATATTTTGGAGCCCTAGTGCTCTTTGTATAGAAGAAAGATGGAACTTTAAGGCTATGTATTGATTTTAGATAGTTGAATAAGGTCACTATAAAGAAAAAATATTCTTTTCCAAGGATTGATGATTTGTTTGATCAGCTGAAAGGTGAAAGAATATTTTATAAGATTGACTTAATATCATGTTATCATCAAGTGAGGGTTAATAAATAAGAAATCAACAATACATCATTCAGGACAAGATATGGGCATTATGAATTCACGGTAGTGCCATTTAGACTATCAAATTCCCCAGTTGTTTTTTTGTGTTCGGTGAATGGAGTGTTCAGGGAGTACTTGGACAAGGTTTTAATTGTGTTCCTGGATGATATACTCATATACTCTAAGTCATAAGAGGAACATGAGAAACATTTAATAATGTTTGTGCAAATTCTAAGAGAGCATAATTTTTTTTTTAAGCTAAGTAAGTGCATCTTTTATCAAAAGAAGATTCACTAATTGGGGGATATCATTTCAGCAGAGCGAATAGTAGTTGATCCTGAGAAGATATAGTCCATTAGAGGATGGTCAACACCAAGAAATGTCACAAATGATAGATCATTCATGGGTCTTGCTGGTTATTACTGAATATTCATAAAATGATTCTCAAAGATTGCAAGTCTAATCATTTTTTTGCAAAAGAAGGGAGTGAAGTTTGAATGGACTTCCAAGTGTGAAGAGATCTTTCAGAAGCTAAAAGACATCTTGACAAGTGCACCAATATTGAATATTGGATATCCACATGAATATTTTGTTTTTTTCATTGATGCATGTAAGGAAGGGCTCGGTGGAATCCTTAGTAAAAAAGATCATGTGGTATGCTATGAGTCCATAATATTTAAAGAGCACGAGAAGAATTATGCTACCCATGATCTAGAGTTAGAAATAATTGTACATGCATTAAAAATGTGGAGACATTACCTCATGGGGAGGAAATTTAAGCTAAGGACAAACCATTGTGGTCCAAAACATTTGTTTGGATAGCCAACATTAAATTCTAGACAAACTAGATGGGTTGAATTCCTTAGAGAATATGATTTTGAAATTAAGCACATAAAAGGAAAATAAAATCAAGTGGTTGATGAACTCAATAGGAGAGCACATGAKAATCATATTTCATCCATTAGCATGTACAYGACTGATCTGAAAGATAAAATTATTGCAGTAACAAATTTAGATCAACAATATCTAAAAATAAAATAGACATTAAAACAAGGTAATTTTCAATAGAGATTTAATTATCATGAGCTGAAAGAAGATGGAATTCTCATGTACAAAGGAAAAGTATATGTATCGAATTCCAATGAGTTGAAAAATGAATTGTTAAAGAAAATGCATATTGTGCCATATGTTGGACACCCAAGATATGATAAGACAATTGCAGTTGTAAGAAGCCAATAATTTTGGTCGGGAATGAAGAAAGAAGTGGCTAATTACAAAGCTAGATGTATAGAGTTCCAGAAGGTGAAAATAGAGCATAGGCATCTAGTTGGGTTGTTACAATCATTTCCCATTCCATAATGGAAATGGGAAGTTGTCACAGTTGACATTATTACAAAGCTACCCAAAGTAGTGAAGTAACATGATTCCATCATGGTGGTGGTTGATAAATTGACTGAGGTAGCTCATTTTGTTCCAGTGAAGACTACACACAAGGCAAAAAATATTGTAGAGATATATATGAAGGAATTTGTTAGGCTACATGGGGTGCCTAAGGCAATAGTTTCAAATAGAGACTCAAAGTTCACATCCAATTTTTGGAAAGGTTTGTTCAAAGTATTTAGGACAAATCTAAATATTAGTACAACATATCACCCAGAGTCAAATGGGAAAATAGAGAGGACTAATAGAATAATTGAGGACATTCTTAGGATGTATGTGATGGACCGACCATCAAAGTGGGAATATTATATTTATTTGGTTGATTCGCCTAAAATAATGGGTATCAAGCCTCATTGAAAATGAGTCAATTTGAAGCATTGTATGGGAAAAAAAGTAACACACCTGTGAGTTCGGATAATCCATTTGACAAAGTAATTGTTGGGCCATAATTGTTGAAAGAAATGGAAGATCAGATGGAAAAGATCAAACATATATTAAATACTACCTATGATAGGAAGAAATATTTTGTAGACGATAATCGATTTTTTAGGGATTTCAAAGTCGGAGAACATGTGTTCTTAAAAGTGAAGAAAAAAATAAGTTCACTAAGATAAGGAAGTTTCCCAAATTTGGTAGCAAGATATTGTGAAACTTTTGAAATCTTAGAAATGATAGGGCCATTTGCATACATGATAGCATTTCCTGCATCCATGAGAGTGGATAATGTATTTCATGTGTCATTATTAAAGAAATATGTTTCTGACCCTAACCACATAATTGATTGGAATTTTATCCAAGTGGAGTACGAAGGGGATTTCCAAGTGGAATCGGTATGCATTCTGGACGAGAAGGTCAAAGTGCTCAGGAACAAATTCATAAGGTTGGTAAAGGTTAAATGGACTTGATACAGTCCTGAAGATGCTACATGAGAGTAAGAAGAAAACATACAGGAATAATACCCATAAAGTTTTGTCAATTTTGAAGAAAATGTAATGCAAGACTCCATTTTGAGCAGCTAGAGTTTTGGAACCACATCTCAGAGTCCTAGCCAACCTGTGTTGAGGGAATTGATAAAAGAATGGCACATTACTTGGGTTATCCCCGATAATTTAATGGTACATTCCTTGGGTTAGTCCTGATAAATGAATGGTGAATTCATTGGGTCAACAGGTTGAGAGGAACACGATATTATGGTTGGAACTTTTGTTGGAGTAGTGAAATTGTAGAATTTTAATTTCTAAGTATTTTGATGTAAATTGTGTATATGCATATCGACATAGTGTGCACTGAGGATGATGAACAATTGTAGGGGAGTGGGAATGTAACATCCCCACTATAATCCCTAGAATAATTAATGCATAATGTATATATAATGTGTGGCTATGACCAATTGATGTGTATGTGAATTGTATTTCTATGTTTAATAATGAAATCTGATGTCAGCTGCTAAGGGGACATGGACAAATGTAGGATCTGAATTAATAAATAAGATAGGGGAGGCTATAACAAAATGTCTAAGAGGGGGCCCAAGGGGGAATTACCCATGCATATTAATTCAACCCATTTTTGCCTAAATTTTGCTATTGATATATGAATCTTCTAATGTCTGATTGAGTGTTCCCAAAGCCAATCATTGAATACATGTAAGAGGGTGGGTGTGGTAAGTCACATCCCATATTTATTGGGCACATGGGGGATGAGTACAATCATCTTGGGGAAGTGTGCGAGTCAAAAAAGGCAAGCCAAAGTGAGGAAATATGTATGGTCCGAGACAAAAAATTTAGACAGTCAATGTTTTTGGCATGAGGAGCAAGTACAAAGGAAGAAAGGGAGATTGGATATGGAACATCCATGGAGGGAAAATTAGAGAGCAATCTAGAGTGTATATGGAGTGTTTTGGAGATAAATACTAAAGAACAAGATGGTATGCCCGAAGAGTGAAATCCTGAGTGAGTTGCATTGTAACAACAATTTTTTTCTATTTTTTCTAGTAATTTTCCTAGCAACAAGTTCGCTTGAGTTCCCAACTAAGAGATTCATGGTTACCTATGATAGAGAGACCCTAATAAACAAATGAGATACTCAAGGGACTGATATTAGTGAAGGGGTACATTCCTTGGGTTCAGCAAGTCAAGAGAAAGAGAGTTGGTGAAAAATCGAGATAGTTATAGGAGAATATCAATGGGTTGTGGGATTTTTGAGTTGTGAGTGGATAGTGAGAGACCACCCTCTTTTGTGGATTTCTATCCCTAGATCAAGGTTAACTTACTATTGAGATTTGGAATAGTAGGTCTGGTTGGGTGGAATGTTCATCCCAAGTAGCTAGTTGCACAACTATCGTTAAAAGATAAGTGGTCTATCTATTACTGTGTTAATTTATGTGTTTAAATTGTTGTGCATGAAATTTTTGTATGATAAAGATTATATGTTGTTGTGTTGAGTTAATTATATGAATTTCATGTCTAATTTAGAATGTTGTAGATGCATGTAATTAATAAAAACATAAAACAGTTAAATATGTGTGTGTAATTTGTAGCTGGAAGCTACAGGAAATTAATTAGATAGCATAAATTTCATTTTTATGAGTATTATGCATCGTAATGTTCCTCGGGTGGGATGTGAGATGTTACATTGGGGCTATTTGGTAAATTGATACCTGTAAATGTTATGAATTGGTTGATTTTAAAAATGAGATAAAAGTTCAAGAAGGAAAAAAGTTCAAAGGCAAGGAATATGCATTCAATTAAAGCTAGCAAAGAAAAATCTTGAACAAAAGAAGAAATTGAAGAATTTGAGGGGATTAGTAGAGGGCCCGATTTGAAGATCATGACTAATTTCAAAATTCATACCCATCCATAAAATATTTAGTTCAATAAGTCCCCAATTTGGCCATCAAGACCATCTTGAAAATCCAGGCAATCAAGAATTTCTATTGATAGAGAAAAAATGAAGCAAAAAGGGAGAATAAAAAAATTGAACAAATAAAAGGTGAAAGAAATAATGATTTGGAAATCGAGGTTGATATCCAAATTGAGGAAATGAAAAAGTAACCAAAGTGGAAAAGAGGCCTTATTTGAAGATCGAGAATGATTTGGAAATCGATATCCATACGAGTTCAAACAAAATAATATTAAGGAAAGGAAAAATCAAGAAAGGAAAACAACAAAGATTCAATGACAAAGAAAACTCAAGAAAAAAGCTAAGTCAAAACCAAGAAAGTAAAACCTAAAGGCTTATTTATATTAACCATCAAGAAAAAAGCTAAGTCAAAACCAAGAAAGTAAAACGTAAAGCCTTATTTATATTAACCATCTAGTGCTACAATGAAATTGGGAATCAAAGTCAATGTATAAAAATAAAGAAGCCTATCTATATTAGTGAAAAATTAAATTGGGGCCCCAAATTTTGCTCAAAAATTAGGGGGATCATTGTAGGCACAACACAATCAAGTCATGTTATATGGGATTCAAGTATGGACTAAAGGATAGGTTATTTTGGATGCCACATGACCACTATCTGGTAGCCTCAATGATAACCAAATGAATATTAGGTATCCAGTGGATACTAGTGACTAATTGAAATCATTTGTTTTGTACTAGAGTATGAACTAAAACTACTTTTGATTGGCTAAGAGATCATCTTCCTAGGACATAATGAAATAGGTTAACAACCCTATACCCAAAGGTATTTGGTAGGAGTGTAAGTATTCCCCCTTGTGGACCAGTAACAAGTTATTTCAAGTGGTTAGGTTTTTTCTAGAAATGATGATATAGTTACAAGTCAAAGCATTGAGATTGTATCAATAGAGGTTAGGTCAATAACCCTTAGTAATATAGGTTTTTTCCTACTTTGGAAAAAAATATAATCATCTCTAATTTATTGACTATCAAAATCCATTGCATGCCTATCTTCAAAAGACAAGGGTCAAATAAAGTAGTATTGCTAAACTTACAAGACACAAGTATACATTACTATTTGTGTCCATCTTTGTTGTCACTGTAGCAATGCCATATATTTCAATAATGAAAGGGTTAAAAAACATGCTAAGTGGGTTGAGGTGCCCATAAATTCAAATCTCCAAAATTAATGTTGTAGGCATAGTCTATAAAATTTATCATATTCTAAAAAAAAAATTGGATTAGGGATACAACATAATGTATTTATTTTCTCCCTCACATGGGGTGTCAGGGAAGTTATATGGTAATCAGGTTATGTGTCCTTTCATAGGATAGGGGCCATCAAAACAGACCCATTGTGATTAAATGATGGGCATACATAAGGATTATGTTGACCATAATGGCTCGACATCTTTATCTTGAAGTTGAAATATTGTATCTCATAAGCATAATTACACTTACCTAGTGATTTATGGTAGAGATGATAGGCACAAGGAAGATGAATGAAGTTGGTTGTAAGGGCACTCAAAAAAGAAAAGGCATTGGGTACTTAGACCTAAACCTCTCCACCCAAGTCAAAATATCAAGCTTAAGACTACAAAACCTTATAAATGTAGCTCAAATAAAACCTCAACTTGTAGAATCCATTTGTTGGGTTATGTTGTGACAAACAACGACCTAATTTCCTTTCATGATTAATTAAAAATTAGGGTTCCTTTTTAAAGAAAGATTTTGTCTTTTCTTTTTGGGTTTATTTGATTGCAATGGTTTCCATAAAAATTTCTATAAATGTTTGATATTTATTGTTGCTACTAGATGTTTGTTCAGTAAATGTGTTGAATATTGAAAAGTGACTCTAACGTTGATTCTTTATATTTATATCGATTATTTTTATTTTGAATTTCATGATTTCCAACATGAAATTCAAACAGGATTTTGAAGAATTTCGTTGTTTGGTCAATCGGTTTCTTAGCAGGTTCTTGTTTCCAAGATTTCTCTGTTGGTTAAAACTGTACTTATCATCACGATTTGAAGAATGAGATGCAAGAATGTATTTTTTATTTCTCTAATGCACTTGTTCATGTTTTCTTAATTTTGTTACAAATCACTTAATGGAATTTTATAAAGAATAATTTCAATTGCATTTGAGCTACAAAATCATATTTTAATGAATAATCTAAGTTTTGGATTGTTATGATTTTAATTTGAATGGTCATAAGTTATTATTATAATTTGAAACTATGGAAAATGGAGAAATTTGAATCCTTTATTTGAATGTTTTGTTTATCTTTCTATTGTACCATGGTTTTTCATAATAATCATTGTTTTTTTTACCATTATAGTGATTTCTTTGCATTCAAATCATTTTTATGATCATTTTCTTTGAGTCCTGTGTTTATCACACATAGTGATATGTTTATGATGTGTGGCCTTTGAAACCTGTGAAATCATCTTGCTTCCTGTCATTTCAATCGCTTGTTAAAGTCACCATATCTCTGAATAGATCGTGCCCATGTTGCACCATATGTTTTCTCTAACTGTATGCAGAATTGGGTGCATTAATTTCTCAACATTGGAAATTATAATAATATATATGGTCTTAACACATCATGATTAGAAATTAAATTTTGATGGTTTCATAACTGACATCGTGGAATTCTTTGGTTCTGTAGCATAATATGATTTTAATAAAATGGTGATCATCCTACATGATGCCATCTCTATCACACATGCATTCCTTCTATTACTCAAGCTCTTTCAAGATCAACACCCAAATTCATGGTATTTTCATCTCAGTTTCATATTCATTTGCACTATCATGATCATTTCAAGAGAAAACAAGGGTTTCATAGTTTTATATTTCCGTTCCTTCGAGTGATTCATGGAGTAAATTTGTTGAGTTGAACCTTCAGGCACTGTATTTAATTTTATCAAGGATTTATTTCTTTCGAGAGGTAAGATTTTGAGATTTCATCAGAACTATTTATGACTGTAACAGTCACTAGGGTTTTACTCTAATTGTTTAAATGGAAAAAACTCTCATTGAAGATTAATCCATATCATGAAGGAGTATCACTTGACCTAGTATCAACAAATATTTTGAGTCTAGTGCTAAGGTTTTAAATAATAAATTTTTCTCAACATTGGCAGATGGAAGGATTACTACTCCAAATCACCCATAGTATGAAATTGAAATCTGATTTATGGACCCCTTTTTCGAATTTGATGCAGGAGCATTGTAAGAAAGCCAACAAAGCAAGCACAAAAGTGGAAGTGGAAGACAGCTGGAA
>JASDQU010737091.1:26123-42610 GCA_032191745.1 Picea mariana | reverse complement strand
TGGCGCATGTATTTGCTAATTTGTGTATGACAGTGTGAGACGATTGTACTGAGAGCTCTTGGATTAGAGCTTTGTATGAGATTGTTTCATGACTCATGATATACATAATATATGATAGTGGGGTTTTTAGCTTTACGCTTTCCCAGTAAAACTTATTGTGTTATGTGTTATTGATATTTCACTTTGTGCTTATGGTTGAGATCGTGGTTTAAATTTCTTCCGCAAAAGTAATAGTAGAAGCGATTTTGTATTTAACAATAGCAGAACTTGTTAGATCAGGAGAATCGCAAGAATACATTAATTTGTATCAAAATTTCTACACATTGCTCCACCTCAGCATGTGCCAGCCGAATAGCATAAGTGGTGCACATTCAAGGAAGGGAGAGGCACTTCCCTCTCATTTTTCCTTTGAGAATCTTAGTGTGATCAGGGAATTTAATGTTGACAAGTTGGAAGAGCAAAGTTGTTCTTTCACACAAGCTGTAGATAAGGTCGCCATTAAGTGGTTGATGGTGGGATGGATCTGCATCCAATTCGGATCAGATTTCCATCATTGTAATCTTCCTCAGTAGTTAGGCATTTTTGAATGGTGATTAGACACCACTAGATTATGTTGGAGGGAAGCTCATCGAGCCCCTCTTGTATAAAACTCTTGTATTGTTGCCAGCAAAAAGAGAGAGAGAGAGAGAGAGAGAGAGAGAGAGAGAGAGAGAGAGAGAGAGAGAAGGCATAGGGACAAGTAGAGAGACACAGGGGGAGAAACACAGAGAGTCGAGACTCAATCACAGTCCAAACTCAAACATTTGTAATTTGACATTCTATCATTAATAGAAAAGGAACAGTCTTTCTTGTTTATCAATTTCTGTCTAATGGATGTATGGATACTTTGTTGTGAATGTCATTCATATGCATTTGAGTTGTAGATGTATGTTAGGAATCATTTGCAGGGATAGAGATACAATTTTCTATCTGTGAGTGTGTTGAATTAAGTTTGGTTCTCTAGGCTAAGTGCAAGGAGTGTGCAACAGAGGGTGGAAACTCTGAGAGCCGACACAAGGAGTGCGTGTCTGAACTCAGTGGAGTCATAAGAGAAGCTGTCAGGAGGGCACACCAGGATAATTCATAGACTCAGGACGAAATTTCAAGGTGGTTAAGTACCTTGGAAAGAAATAATGTTTGGGAGGAAACATAACGTAGAGTTACTAAACACTCTGTAACATTATGCCAGGAGGGCATAGAGCAGGTACGAGAGTGTACTCGAGAAACAAATTCTAAAGTGTTGGAATCCTTAAGAGAACCCCAAGGTTGTTGAGCACTCTAAGGAAGGAAGGCTTTGCAAGAGTGCATCGACAAAGGAAAGGAGATGCCTTAAGACCTTCAGGGAGGCTAAGGGATAAGTTGTTGAAAATCTTACCTGAGCGCAAGGAGTGTGCCAAGGATATTGTAAGTTCATCTTACAAGCTTAGGAGGAAGGGAATTAAGATGCCAGGAGGGCAAGAGAAATTCCAGTAAAGGATGCAAAGGAGATGAGAACCTTGGAAGTTTTCAAGCCGAGCAAAGTCACAGAAGAGTTTGCGCAAAAATATGCAAGGAGTGTAGAAGAAGTTTGAGAACAACTTAAGTCTCGAGGAGTAAATTGTGCTAAGTGTGCAAAAGGTGGTCGAGGACTTGCGAAGTCCTGAAGACCGTAAAGTTGTCCATCGTCAGAGGAGACAGGTGGAAAAATATTAGGAGATCCAGGAGTTAGAGCTCTGGAAGGTTTGCTAAGATCAAACAAAGGTCTTCACAAAGTCGTGAAGAGCAGGTTGAATCCAGGTCATTTGATATGGAATTGACACATGGAGTTGGATCAACACTTTGATGATTCACAAATCGAGAGAAATGGAAACAGGAGAAGTGAAAACTCCCAAAGGCCGTAGTCTGAAGTGATCGTATCCGTCAATCAGAAGGAGGGACGGGGACCGTTGATCATCATGTCGTTTGTATTCACGATTCAAAGTTTAGGAAAGAAAGAGTTGGATTCCATGGAAAGAGTCGAAGCCCGAAACCCAAAGCGACTTTTGTGGTTGATCGTCAAGACACAGCTCGAGGTCACATGATAGAAATGGCCTGGCATAGAGAGCGATTGTCACTGCCAACTTTCTTCAAAGGGCCAAGAAGAAAGCCACAGGTAAAAAAAAAGGAGGACCTGCACTTTGGAGAAAGAAGGATATGTGATAGAGTTTGTCAGGTTCCAGTAGGGAGTCGAAGAGTCAATCAGACTCAGGTGTTTTGATAATGATCCTAGACCGGGAGGTCAAGCATCCCTTTGGAGGGAAAGGGGTATGCACTAAGAGACACCAGGATAACATAAGATAACATAACGAATCAAAGGATCATAAATATAATCACAAGAATCACATAATATACTACCCGCTCAACCTACCCAGTAGGGTTAGGACACATAAGCAACACTCAAGCCTAGGTTCCAATTGATTTAAACCATTTAAGGCCTCAAGGCTGGTGACTATTCTGAGGAACGAGGAGGTGTCTACATCCCACCAACACAATCAATTCCAAGATGACTAAACTAAATCAACATCATCAACTAACATCAAAGCGCAATAGCATTCTAATAAATCAACACATGTAAAAAAAATTCCATGGCGCAAGATAACTTAATTACTAAATCAATCGAGCAACGACATAAGCCAAGGCATAAGATAAACAATTTCTAAACCATCATACATGACATAAAATCCATAAGTGCAATAAGTCTAAGATCTAAACCAAAATCCAATTGTGCAAGAAGTCTAATGTCTACACCAATCATTCATTAATAAATTTAATGGCTCAAATAAAGGTTGTTAATCCATTATTCATTGATAAATCTATTGACACAAGTAAATTGTAGTCCATCATTCATTAATACATTTGTTGACGCAAGTAAAGATTGTAGTCCATCATTCATTAATACATTTGTTGACGCATGTAAGGGTTGTTAATCCATCATATGACAACATAAGAGAAGGCGCAAGCGATCATAACACTTAATCAATCAATTTAAACCAAAATGATACATATCCATGAATGCAACAATTCTCCATTCTTTTTCCATTTTTAATGACAATTTTAATATGGTGCGCATATTGGTCTACGATAAAATCAAGTAGGTAGACATATAAAGATAGATAAGATTCTAAACACAAATATTTTCTCCTTTTATGTATTCTATTTATTCTTGTCTCGGTAAATGTCTAGTTATAAATTAGGAGAGGTGTTTTTATTTATTATAAGATCAGGAAGGAAGATGCAACTCTTGTCAATTAGTCATACCAGGGCCACGATTTCTGCAAATTCATTGCAATTATAAATATAAATATATATGGAAGAAATGAAAATTATTGTTTAGTAAAGTTGTATATCAAAATGAAATTTTAGTTAATATTTCCCAATGGAAAGGTTAAAACAATGATTGTAGTTTTTTTTTTCATTGAAGACAAAGATGAGTTGAGGAGGATACCATCTGGCTATAAATTATTCTGTTACAACTGACACTTGATAAACATAAATTCTCAATGAAACCCTAAAGTCAGCATACAATCTTACAAGAATTTTCGAAGGAAAACCAACTCGATCACTAATGCAACAGATCATCCAATGTGTATATATATAGAATAGTTTTCCTTTTCTTCTATTAGATTACAATTATAAACCAAGATTTATGAAAAAAAATCAGTTACAATCACTGTAGCAATACATGTGCAAAGTAAACTCATTGCAATGAAATCATCATCTGAATACCATAACCATACAAGTATAAATTTAATCTTAATACAATTAACAGCTTTAACAGGAATATCGTAACCAATGATGATGAGGCAAAGATGTTCTCCCACACTTGCACTCCATCCATATCTTGCTTGCTAACCATGAATACTTCACCGGTACCTCCCAGCCAATGCTAGGGGTAATATTTCCCCCCCTTGCGCCTCTCAGCCACAAAGGGGGCACGCACACGAACTAAAGAAAATATATCTCCCAACTCGCCTCACAAGGTCGAGTTACCACTCTCTATTTGAGCTGGGTATCCCAACTCCCACAAGAAAAATCAGTCAAGAAAAATCTGGAAGCACAACCTTACGCATACTAGTCTTGTCCCCTTCCTCTTCTCTGCCATTTCTTTTATAGAGTTCTCTTAGTGACCATTTTCCAAAGTGCACGTTAAATTCACTTTATTAAAAATTAATTAGAAAAAAATCTCCCCCATACACTTGTCACCCAATCCCTTAGTTGCACCAGAATTACATTTAACTAATTAAATTAATTTGCCAATTTCCCTCACCCACCTAAAAGAATTCCTAAAAACGCTCCTTGCTATCCCTTTATTCCCTCAATTTCCTTTAATGACTGACGCCTTTCTTAAAGCTTAGTTGAGTTTTATTTAGGAATGTTCTCTAGACTAGATTCTTTCCTATGTTCCACATTCCTTTTTGCATTTAATTTCCCCTTTTGTCTAAGTTCCAAATTAGCAGGTCTTTGCACATAAACAGTAATTAATCTTAGATAAATTAATTCTTCGTTAAATTCTTAATTTGATTTTTCTTCATCCCCATTTTATTAATTGATTAATTAATTTTTAGCCCTCATACGCTATTTAGACCTACGCTTTAATTTCAAAGAGGCTTAGCAATTTTTAAGGGAAAATTTTATAATTATTAAACTTGACTCATACAACATTTATTTTAAGGCTGACCATGTAATATTGTTTTCTAGGCACCTAGGGTCATTGACTCACCAGTGTTAAAAATCACGATGTGCCCTTCAAGACACAATACGTGCTCCAAGGGTGCCACTCACCTTTATTCATGTTTCATTTATGCAATGTTCCCTTCAAGACACACTATGCATTGCAAGGGTGTCACTCGCCTATGACTAATTTTGGTAGATGTCCAATCCTTGGAGTCAATACTCCATCATGCAACCTTGTGGAAGAATAAAGGCCTCTAAGGAATAAGGACCATGCCTTATTGCGTGCCCCTTAGAATCTTCATGAGCAACTATCTCAGTCTTCCCTCACGGCATCGTGGATCTTTCAAACTAGGTAATCGTTAACCTGCAATTCGAGCCATGATGGGAGTGCTAGTAGGATGTGGCAGGGTTGTTGCCACACCTTTCCATCAATATCTATGGTTGTCATGCATGGCCCATTTACTCCTAATGTGAGTCTGATTAGCAAGAAATCGTCAGCCTGCATCCATCAACGAAATATGTCAACGATCCATAAACAACATCATAATATACCTGATCATAGATCACATATGCATAAACAGAATACCCAAACCATATACAATCCACTCCCTGACTCGATCCAGAGTCCAAGAAGGTCCATCGATGCCATCGACATCCTCAATCTATCAATTTTCCTGCACACTCAAGAGAATCCAATCAATAACACCTGTCTATACATAAATAACATAACATAACATCATAATCCACAATCTCATCATCATAATTCATAAGCAAAGAAGACAATCATATAATGAACCGGATCACTTGCACGCAAGTGTCCTCAAAGAATAAGTCACATCAAGTGCGCGCAAGAGAGGGATGTTACATACACCCCCTCTTGTTTTAAAATTTGTCCTGAAGTTTCACAGTATACAAGTGCATAAATAAAGTATCTGACAATATCTAAATGTCTAGCTATCAAAAAAAAATGGAAATTGTTGATGCATGTTATATGCATCCTCCTAGGTAGCCGAGTGTGGACTATAATTGTCCCACTGGACCTTGAACTGATCGATTGTTCGATGCCATAGTTGTTGAATGGGATGGTCTAGAATGCAAATTGGCTCTGTCGTGAGCGCACCCTCGTCCGTTACCTGCAAAGAACTCATGTCAATCACATGTGTAGGATCACTAACATATTGTCTCAAAATAGATACATGAAAATCATCATGCATACGCCTCAAATAATCAGGCAATGCTAGTCAATAGGCCATTGCCCCTTCCTTTCCACAACCTTTAAAGGTCCCACGAACCTAGGAGAGAGTTTATCACCCTTTCCAAACTTGATCGAACTCTTGTGCGGTTTCACCCGCAAGAAGACTCGATCACCAACTTCATAACTGCGGTCAATGTGATGCGCGTCGACATAACTCTTATGTTGATCCTGCACTTCCTTGATCCTTTGTCTTATCGTTTGAATTTTCTCTTCCATTTCTTGGATCGCTTATGGTCCTACCAAGACCCTATCCTAAAGCCGATCTCAACTCAAAGGCGTCTGACATAGTCGACCATAAATAAACTTGAATGGCACCATATTAATGGTTCTTTGATAGTTGTTGTTGTATGAAAACTCCACTAGTAGCAAGAACTCTTCCCAACACTTTTATTGGTCCATCACATACATACGCAACATATCCTCCAAGATTTGGTTCATTCTTTCTGTATTCCTGTCTGTCTCCGGGTGATATGCGGTACTAAATTTAAGTTGGGTTCCCAAGGTGTCTTGGAAACTAGTCCAAAATCGTCCTGTAAACACTGATCCTCGATCGGATGTGATCCTCTTAGGCACGCCATGCAGTTTCACTATATTTCTAATAACAGTTCTAGCTATGTCTAGCACCTGATATGTTGTACACACAGGGATAAATGTGCACTCTTTGTCAGAGTGTCAACTACCACGAAAATCGAGTTGTTCCTCCTTTTCGTCAGTGGAAATACAACAATGAATTCCATCGAAATGACCTCCCATTTAAATTCCGAAATAGTGTGAGGTTGTATTAATCATGCCAGATGTCTATGTTTAGCCTTCACTTGCTGACATTCTAGACATCTCACCATGTAGTTGACTATGTTCGTCTTCATTCCTTTCTAGAAGAATAAGGGTTTAAGGTCTTCCCTCATCTTCGTGACTCCTGGATGAGACATGTACACTGCTCTATGAGCTTCGTTTAAGATAAAACTTCTCAATTCATCGTTGGTAGGTAGATAAATACGGTTATTATATCTCGTTAATCCATCGTTACCCACAGTAAATCCCTCAAATTTTGGTACCAACATGGTGTTTTGTCCGATAAATTCCTTAACCTCTTTATACCAGTCATCATCGCACTATATATTTAGAATCTTTTCACATAGATTTGTCTGAAGAGGTATCACCAAAAATATGCATGGTCTCTGACTCAACACCTCTGCCTCTCTGTTCATTGTTCCTTTTATGTAGGTAATATCAAAGTCATACTCGTTAAGAAGTTCCGCCAACTCCTTTGTTGCACGTTCAAGTCACTTTGTGTAGAAATGTGTTGCAAACCACAATGGTCCATTTTTATTTCGAATTTTCATCCAATCAGGTAGTGTCTCCATACTCTCAAGGCATACATAATGGCTAATAACTCCAAATAGTGTGTTGCATAGTTATCCTCGTGCTTTCTTAACTTTCTCGAGATGTAAGCGATCACTTGACCGTCTTACATCAAGACTTTGCCTAAGCCTTCCTTGGGTTCATTGATGCATACCAAGAAGTCCTCGTCCATGTCAGAGAATTTTAGTATTAGTGTTATCGTCAACTGATCCTTGAGCCTTCAAAATGATTCTGTGCATTTCTCGGTCCATACAAACTTTTTTTTTTCTTCTGCAACTCCGTAATAGGATTTGATATCTTCGAAAAACCCTCAATGAAACGTCGATAATATCCTACTAAACCCATGACGCTACATACCTATGGGACATTCGTCAGTGCAGGCCATTCCATAATAGCTTCAACCTTTGCTGGATCCACAACGATACCTTGGTTGGAGATAAGATGCCCTAAATAATGAATCTTTGAATGATAAAAATAGCATTTCGACAGTTTCCCATATAATTTGTTCTCACGTAAACATTGTAGTACAAAGCACAAATGTTCATCATGTTCTTCCATTGCCCGAGAATAAATCAAAATGTTGTCAATGAATACTTGAACAAACTTGTCCAAGTATTCGCAGAACACCCCATTCATCAAGCTCATGAATACCCCTGGGGCATTTGTCAGTCCAAATGGTCGAACAGTAAACTCGTAATGTCCAAACCTCGCCTTGAATGCGGTCTTAGGAATGTATTCCTCTTTGATCCGTAACTGGTGATACCTTGATATTAAGTCGATCTTAGAAAACATCGTCACGCCCTTCATTTGGTCAAACAAATCATCTATTCTTGGAAATGGAGACTGGTTGTTGACTGTTGCCTTGTTCAATTGATGGTAGTCAATGCAAAGTCTCCATGACCCATCCTTCTTCCGCATGAAAGTAACAGGCACACCCCATAGCGACACACTTGGACGTATAAGTCCCAGGTCCAACAAATTCTTCAGTTGCATTTTCAACTCTTGTAACTCAGGGGTCAACATCCGATAAGTCATTATTTCTATCGGTTCAATCCTAGGTTTTAGGTCGATGGTAAATTCCAATTCCCTCTCAGGTGGAAAACCCGGTAACTCTTATGGGAATACGTCAGCAAACTCTCATACAACTAGAAGGTTTTCTAGTCCTTCCATCATGCCCTTTTCGTTCAACGCAAATATTGCATAAATATAGAATCCCTTGCGCATGCTCTTTCATAGCTATAGGGAAGAGATGAACCTTAGGGAAACTCCCTGGTTCCTTCCTACAATCACTCGTCTCTGACCCTTGTCATTGGTCAAACCCAACTATTTCATCTTGCAGTTTATTATTGCATCATGCAATTCCAACCAATCCATACTAATCACAACGTCATAAGATCCTAAGATCATGACGTACAAGTTGGCCTTCATAATGAAAGCACCTAGTTTAAGGCTACAGTATGTAACCTTTCCTCCAACCTTTTGCTTAGCTCCCGAAGCCATTTCCACGTAGCTAAACTCATCATGTTCGACTGCCTTACCTTAATTATCTTTAGCACGACACCAGAAATAAATCTCTTTGTAGCACCTGGTCTATCAAAATACTAAAGGTCTGGTCAATGATGGTACCTGACATCTCAAGCACAGTAGATGGGTGCTTGGCCATGCGGTAATTTATCAATGCATGAATCCAATGAGCCTTGCCCAAATCTCTTATTGTAGTGTGTCCAGCTGATATGACTACTTTGGCCCTCTCAACTGAGTAGTCACATTGGTAATGTGGATCTCCACATGTCCAACATCCGGTCTTCGGTCCAATACTCCTTGTTTTGAAGTATAAGTTGATGGGCCACCAGCCTAAAACCCTGGTCTATTCTGTTGAACATGCCTGAACTACTGCTACTATGGTTGACGCTATTTTTGGTGTTGTATTTCTCTGTAGGTATTCTGCTGCTGAGGTGTTAGTTGTCGTGGAGCCGTGAACATGGATCCTCTCTGTGTACCTCGATACCCTGATGGATGTCTATCCATCGTTTGATGTTTTTGTGCACCAGATATCGCCTGTAGCATTGGTCTTGCAGGATTCTTGCTCTGACCCCCGTTGATGAGCTCTTCCTCAGCTATGAGGGCCTTCTAGACAACATCGTGCAACCTCTGAGGTATTAAAATCCTCACGTTCACATGAATGATTACATTAAGGCCAAAAACGAACTTGTTGACCTTAAGCTTCTTGGTGTTCATATGCGGAGCATATCGAAGCAACTCCATGAAACGAGCCTCGTACTCGGGCATTGTACTACCGCCCTATCGTAAGGCAATGAACTCATTGAACTCCTCATATAGATACCTCTCCCGGAACCGCTCCATAAATAGTTCCCATGACACTCCTTCGACGACCATGTTCTGTTGCAATAGGAGCGACTTCCACCATAGCAAAGCACTCCCCTTCAGCTGAAAGACCACCATGCAAAATTTCATGTTGGAGGTATAGTCGCGAAGTGAAAATCACATCGCCATATTCTCCAACCATGCCTCGGAGGTTGCATTGTCCGTGGCACCCAAGAACTCAAGAATCTTGACCTTCTCAAGTTCTCGGTGAACGCTACCAGTACCGGCTGGGCACGCGGTGGACCCTTAGGGGGTACCGATGCCCTGGTCTCATCTCTATCCAAACGACTAATCAATGCCTCTGACATCATCTAAAAGGACCTCATCAACCCAACCACATCCCCCACAACTATCTGTTCTTATCCGACGATTTGTTCTTCTCCTTGGGGGTTAGACCCCTTTGGAGTGGATGCTACTAGAGGCGTCGCACCTCCTCTCCTAGCACCACGTCGTCTTCCTCTAGAGTGTCCTCTAACCATGATTACTTGCATGAATACAATTCGAATTCAATTAGTTGATAAATTATTAATCAAGTGTTTATGCAGTGGAAGGAGAAATGTTCCCAAGTCTCAGGTTGAACCCACTTTGATACCATATGTAACGGTCCCGCTGTTACAACAAAAAAAGCGATGTACAACAGGTAATTTTTGTTTTCTTTTATTGTTGTGTTAGGAAATTAAAACGTCATAATAAATAACATCATCGACATATCAATCGCATATATTAACAGAACAATAATAATGCATTAATAATCAATATGACACAATGTCAATGCATCATCACCATCAACCACGAAACACATATCTATGCATTAACACAAGAATTAACAACAACCCAACATCATTGCATTCTACAATTAATGATGACACATAATAGTATGAATCTTAAACGTTCAACACATCTCATAAGGAAAATCATCAGAGACACCAGGATAACATAAGATAACATAACAAATCAAAGGATCATAAATATAATCACAAGAATCACATAATATACTACCCGCGCAACCTACCCAGGAGGGTTAGGACCTCCATGACACATAAGAAACACTCAATCCCAGGTTCCAATTGATTTTAACCATTTAAGGTCTCAAGGCTAGTGACTGTTCCGAGGAACAAGGAGGTGTATACATCCCACCAACACAATCAATTCCAAACCAACTAAACTAAATCAACATCATCAACGATCATCAAGGTGCAATAGCATTCTAATAAACCAACACATGTAACAAAAATTCCATGACGCAAGAGAACTTAATTACTAAATCAATCAAGCAACGACATAAGACAAGGCATAAGATAAACATTTTCTAAACCATCATAAATGATATAAAATCCATAAGAACAATAAGTCTGAGATCTAAATCAAAATCCAATTGCGCAAGAATTCTAATGTCTACACCAATCATTAGTTAATAAATTTAATGGCTCAAATAAAGGTTGTTAATCCATTATTCATTGATAAATCTAATGACACGGGTAAAGATTGTAGTCCATCATTCATTAATGCATTTGTTGATGCAAATAAGGGTTGTTAATCCATCATATGACAACATAAGAGAAGGCGCAAGCGATCATAACACTTAATCAATCAATTTAAACCAAAAGGCTACATATCCGTGAATCCAACAATTCTCCATTATTTTTCCATTTTTAATGACACTTTTAATATGGTGCGCATATTGATCTACAATAAAATCAAGTAGATAGACATATAAAGATAGATAAGATTCTAAACACAAACATTTTCTCCTTTTTTGTATTCTACTTATTCTTGTCTTGGAAAATGTCTAGTTATAAATTAGGAGAGGTGTTTTAATTCTACCCCAATTCATTTAAATACATAAATCTTAAATCAAGAGGCGACCTGGAAACCACCAGTCGAGGAAAAAGGAAGGCTAGCATAAGGGACCACAAAGGTGACCTAGAAACCACCAGCCGAGGAAAAAGGAAGAATCCACTGAGGGTATTCCGAATCAAAGAAGAGAATTAGGGCGTGAAGGCGAAAGGGAAGCCAAGAAAACTCTAAGGTTATTTATTATAAGATCAGGAAGGAAGATGCAACTCTTGTCAATTAGTCATACTAGGGCCATGATTGTTGCAAATTCATTGCAAGCATAAATATAAATATATACGGAAGAAATGATAATTATTGTTTAGTGAAGCTGCTGATCAAAATGAACTTTTAGTTAATATTTTGACTGTAGAATTTTTGTTTCATTGAAGAAAAAGATGAGTTGAGGAGGATACAATCTCGCTAGAAATTGTTTTGTTACAACCGACACTTGATAAACATAAATTCTCCATGAAAACCTAAAGGAAACATACAATCTTACAAGAATTTTGGAAGGAAAACCAAATTGATCACTAACACAATAGATCATCCAATGTGTATATATATACATAATAGTTTTCCGTTTCTTCTATCATATTACAATTATAAACCAAGATTTACGAAAAACACTCTATTACAATCACCGTAGCAATACATGTGCAAAGGAAAACTCATTGCAATGAAATAGTCATCTGAATACCATAACCATACAAGTATAAATTTAATATTAATACAATTAATAGCTTTAAGAGGAATAGCATAACCGACGATGACGAGGTGAAGATGTTCTCTTGCACTTGCGCTCCGTCCAACTCCTGCTTGCTAACCGTGAAGACTTCACTAGTACCTCCCAACCAACACTAGGGGTACTCTTCTTCCCCCTGAGCCCCTCGAGCCGCAAAGGGGCCACACACATGAACCAGAGAAAATCTAGCTCCCAGCTTTCCTTGTAAGGTCGAGCTACCACTCTCTATCTAAGCTAGGTATCCCAACTCCCACAAGAAAAATCAGTCAAGAAAAATCCGATAGCATAACCTTATGCATACCAGTCGTGTCCCCTTCCTCTTATTTTCCATTTCTTTTATAGAGTTCTCTTAATGACCATTTTCCAAAATGCACGTTAAATTCTTGTTATTAAAAATTAATTAGGAAAAACTCTCCCCCATACACTTGTCACCCAATCCCTTAGTTGCACCAGAATTTCATTTAATTAATTAAATTAATTTTCCAATTTCCCTCACCCGCCTAAAAACTCTCCTTGTTGTCCCTTTATTCCCTCAATTTCCTTTAATGAATGACGCCTTTCTTAAATCTTAGTTGATTTTTATTTAGGAAAGTTCTCTAGACTAGATTCCTTCCTATGTTCCACATTGATTTTTGCATTTAATTTCCCCTTTTGTCTAGGTTCCAAATTAGTAGGTATTTGCACATAAACCATAATTAATCTTACATAAATTAATTCTCCTTTAAATTCTTAATTTGATTTTACTTCATCCCCCTTTTATTAATAGATTAATTAATTTTTAGTCCTCATACCCTATTTAGACCTAGGCTTTAATTTCAACTAGGCTTAGCAATTTTTAAGGGAAAATTTTATAATTATTAAACTTTACTCATACAACATTTATTTTAAGGCTGACCATGTCAAAATAAAATATTTTTTTCTAGGCACCTAGGTTCATTGACTCACCAGTGTTAAAAATTATGGCGTGCCCTTCAAGATGCACTACATGCTCCAAGGGTGCCACTCGCCTTTATTCATGTTTCATTTATGCAACATGCCCTTCAAGACACACTACGTGCTCCAAGGGTGTCACTCGTCTTTGAATGATTTTGGTAGACATCCAACCCTTGGAGTCAATACTCCCTCATGCGACCTTGTCAGAGACTAAGGGCCTCTAAGGAATAAGGACCCTTCCTTATTGCGCGCCCCTTAGAATCTTCGTGAGCGACTATCTCACTTTGCCCTCATGGCATCGTGGATATCTTGAAGTAGGTAATCGTTAACATACAATTCGAGCCACGTCGGGAGTGCTAGTAGGTTGTGGTAGGGTTGCTACCACACCTCTCCCTCAATATCTCTGGTTGGCATGCATGGCCCCTTTACTCCTAATGTGAGTTTGATTAGCAAGCAATCGACAACTTACATCCATAAACGAAACATGTCAATGATCCATAAACAACATCATAATATACCCGATTATAGATCACATATGAATAAACAGAATACCCAAACCATGTACAATCCACTCCCTGACTCGATCCAGAGTCCAAGGAGGTCCATCGATGCCATCGACATCCTCAATCTATCTAGAGTCCTACACACTCAACAGAAAACATTCAATAGCACTTGTCTATACATAAATAACATAACATAACATCATAATCCACAATCTCATCATCATAATTCATAAGTGAAGAAGACAATCATATAATGAATCAGATCACTTGCATGCAAGTGTCCTTAAAGAATATGTCACATCAGGTACATGCAAGAGCAGGATGTTACATATTCATTAAAATATGATTTTGTAGCTCATATGCAATTGAAATGATTCTTTGTAAACTACCATTAAGTGATTTGTAATTGAATTAAGAAAACATGAAAAAGTGCATTAGAGCAATAGAAAATCCACTCTTGCATCTCATTCTTCAAATCATGATGATAAGCACAATTTTAACCAACAGAAAAATCCTGGAAACAAGAATCTTAGCCCTGCTAAGAAACCAATTGACCAAACAACAAAATTATTCAAAATCATGTTTGAATTTCATGTTGGAAATCATGAAATTCAAAAAAAAAAATTGATATAATTATAAAGAATCAATGTTAGAGCCACTTTTCAATATTCAACACATTTACTGAACAAGTGTCTAGTAGCAACAATAAATATCAAAACATTTATGGAATTGTTTATGTAAAGCATTTCAATCAAATAAACCCAAAAAGAAAAGACAAAATATTTCTTTAAAAAGGAACCCTAATTTGTAATTAATCATGAAAGAAAATTAAGGTTTTTTTTTTTCACAACAATTGGCGACATGTTGGGAGAACCAATTATCTCTGTTCACAAAATAAGAGAAAAAAATAGATTACAAAAATCAGAAAATCTGTAAATTTAGAGTATCAACAATAAATTCCTTAAGACTAATTTAAACGGTAAGAAAAATACACTCGTACTCATACTCATTCACTTACTCTTTTCAGAGAGAATGAGACTTAGTTAATTGAAGATTGAGGAAATATGATTTTGATTTGACTACTTAGCAAGGCTTACTTACCATGGGTGGAATCAATTAAGCTCATCTTTCTGTTACCCAACATTACTTCGCTGCCATCATGCATATTCAGTACCCCGATGAAGTTGCTTTGATATCATGCATAAATTTCCCCACTGCCAGAAAGCATCCATAGCCTCGACAGGTTTGTATACACTTCCAAAACATTCCTATGTATTAAATTTATTGGTCACCTTTTGATAAATAGATTTGAGATTGCATTTTTGTAATGGCGAATAGGAAGTGGGGTGATATTTGAAAGTTACTTTGATATATTGAACCTCATGGGGTAAACTAAGCCTTTCATCTTAAGATTTTTCATTCCCATGTAATTCATTTATGTGAAAGGGGATTAAACTCTATTAAGACCTTGCTACAAAGCACTTTCCTCGGTAATACTTCTTGATAATAATGAATTAATCAAGAAGGACTTGTAGAGACTCCCTGATATAACTCATTTGCAACTATAAGACCATAATAACTGCTTTATGCAAAGGAAATCAAATAATTTCTAATCTAAGCTATCAACTAATCCTCCAATGAAAACCTGTAAAACCAAAACTCAGATCAGAAATTCTAAATAAGGCTAAAAAAAAATGCTTATCATAAAATTACTAAAATAAAATAAACACATGCAATATTACCTTGAAGAATGTCTTATTAGTTTACCTTAAAGATCACGATATCCTCCAAAGTTTAATCCTTGAATAAATTACTTCTTCTCATGATCAAGGTTAAAAAAACATGAAGAATTTGCATCTTTATTAAAGTTTACATATGCCTATAATTATTAGATTTATTAAAACTAAGGCAAGCATCAAGCCTTTTCTAGAAAAGGAAAAGCAAATAAAACTAAATTAATCTACTTCTACTCCTATCCTACAGGACAAGCAGAACTAGGTGAAGTCATATTTCCAGTGTAACCATTCAAGTTCTTTAATTCCTGTAGTCATATATACAGGCTAAATCAGTTGCAGAAAATAAAAGAATGACAAACTATCACAAGAAAAAGTAAGCCTATTATTTACAAATATTCCTAATAAATACAATAAAGGAAAATTATTTACAAGAAACTTTTCTAAGAAAGAATTCTCCAACCATACTTCAATCCTATCATGAAAGTCCAAATGATTAATATGAAATATAGTTGAAGTAACAAACTGCTTAGCAAATTTATAAGAGTAAATACCTATCATGTTATTTATAGTTTGAGAAACATTACCATTATTGTACATAAGACACCTTTTCAAAAATTAATCATCCATTCATGTCCCAATCGAATCAATAAAACTGTGGATGGAAAACATAGCGGGTAATGAAAAATTGTTATAGATGGTAATGAAACTATGGATGGAAAAGATATGATCCGTATTTTATGAGCATAATGAAATGAATACAGATTATTAACATGTGCTTAACACAAAATAACAAAGATACAGTAAAACTGGTTTTCTATTCAATAACGAAACAAGATGAAACTGTAAAATGCAGCAGAAGCAAGCTTGCTGGAATGGTGGTGGCTTATCTCTGAGAAGAGATGTGAAGGCAATGCGCATTCGCAAGAAGATGAGTACAATGAGTCTCTGAAGGCATTTTTACAATAAACAGGAATGCCAAAAACCTTAGACATCCAAAAACCTAA
>JASDQU010737091.1:0-13582 GCA_032191745.1 Picea mariana | reverse complement strand
CACTAATTATTTGGTTGCAGGGAAGTTACCACCACACCTATCCCACCGAGAGAAAAGAAAAATCATTCAACAAAGTTCTCGGTATAGCTGGATAAGTGGGTGTCTTTTCTACACAGGACTTGATCAAGAAATCCAAAGATGCATTAGAGAAGATGAGGTCTATGATTTACTAAAAGCTTGTCATGATGGCCCTTGTGGAGGGCATTTTGCTGATAAAAGAATGGCACATAAAATTCTCAGGATGGGTTATTATTGGCCCTCACTTTTTAAAGATGCAAAGAAATATGTTCGGGCCTGTGATAGTTGTCAAAGAATGGGTCAACCTAATCATAGAGATGAAATGCCATTAAACCCCCAGGTAGTACTCGAACCATTTGAAAGATGGGACTTAGACTTTGTAGGACCCATTAACCCTCCATCCAATCAAAAAGTTTATATATTGGTCTGCACAGATTATATGACCAAATGGGTGGAGGCTAAAGCACTCCATAGCGCTACTGAAGAATTTGTTCTAGATTTCTTATTTGAAGATATCTTTGTCAGATTTGGAGTGCCTAAGGAATTAGTCACAGATGGAGGACCTCCTTTCACCTCTCATGGTTTTAAATCCACCCTTCAAAAATATCATATTCATCATAGAATGAATACACCATACCACCCCCAAGACAATGGATAGATGGAAAGCACAAACAAAGTAATAGAAGCCATTCTCACAAAAACAGTGAAGGAAAACCGGAAGGATTGGTCTCAAAGGCTCCCTGAAGCATTATGGGCTTACAAAACTACCTAGAGAAATACTACAGGATTCTCCCCCTATGAATTAGTTTATGGAAAAAGTGTTGTCTTTCCTGTGGAATTTGAGATCAAAACCTTAAGGACTGCTTTAGTTGTTAACCTTGATTTGACTGATGCACAGACAGCCAGGTTGTAGCAGCGTAATGAATTGGATGAAAAAATATTAGATGCCATTCACCAGACAACTATGATTAAACAACAAAGAACATAATGGCATGATAACATCATCAAGCATAAGCAATTCCAAAAAGGTAATTGGGCCTTATTGTATGATTCTCGGTTTAAAGAATTTCAAGGGAAACTACGTACAAGATGGCTAGGGCCTTACAAAGTGGATATTGTTTTCCCCAATGGAACAGTAAGGCTCCTAACAATTGATGACTCTAAAACACCGCTATTAGTGAATGGTAATCGGCTTCGTCTGTACCAGCACCCCATTTCCAAAGAAGATTTTAAGGCCACATGTGTGGCAAATTCACATTATCTCTTTTTAGAGGAGCCTCCTGCCCCTCATTGCATTTAATTTTTCTGAATTTTATTTTTTTAGTATTAGATTAAATTTCTTTTACTAATAATCCCTGCCAAGGGATGGCATGTTACAATTGATTCTTTTTCAGATTCTCAATCCAGAAAAGGCCTACCAAGAAAGGACAATCTTACTACAAGCAGATCCAAGCTTCATCTTGTGAAGCATTGCTCCCTCTTTCTTCAATCCATTCATCTTCATTTCCCATTCAACATCCCTATCATTCATCCCCTTTTATTTTATTTCCTTTCCATTCCCTTTCCCCATTTTCCCATTGCTGAAACACCACTCTTCAGCGACATTTTTCCCCCATTTTCCCATTGTTGAAACACCACTCTTCAACAACATTTTCCCATTGTTGAAACACCACTCTTCAACAACATTTTTTCCCCATTTTCCCATTGCTGAAACACCACTCTTCAGCAACATTTTCCCCATTTTTTTCCCATTGTTGAAACACCATTTCTTCAGCAATATTTTCCCTTATTAAAACATCACTCTTCAGCAAACATTTTTTCATTCTTTTCCTGTTGCTGAAACACCACTTTTTCATCATTTACTGTCATAAAAACATCTTCTTCATCTCTTTCGCTCTCACTTCTCCTATTTTTCATACTACATTATATCCTTTCACTACCTTCTCCCATGATTAAACAAACCCTTGATATAATTTCTCTCATAATTCCAAAGTTTCTCCCATGATCACTGTAGATCTATTATGGACAGGCACTATATTTTTCGAAGTACGAATCAAAGGTAAAGATGAGGTATGTAAACTTTATATGTAAATACAATTGAACTATGGTTAATGAGAAGATCTTGATTCATTACTACCATTCACTTAAAGTCACTATTTTAGCCATAGTGTGGGGAGGGGGGGGAAGAATATCGAAACCTTATGCCATCATTTCACATGAACAGACTACCATCACTTCTTTTTACCCATTATCTCGTCCTTTCACCATCATTTACATGCCCTCATCCGCAAAACTTACTCTGTTCGGGTACGGTTACTCGACTCTATGACTGTGAATTTTACTGAGCTGAATAGCTATGGGAGGTCATGTTATACGATATGAACCCGCCACAACAACCCTGCTAGAATTGTATCCAGAAGTCTACCAAATCTTTCAGCAGGCAGGCAGGCTGGGTTATTTTCAGAGGCTCCAGGGATTTGATCAACAACAGGTTCTTCAATTTGCTCGAAATATTCAAGAAGACCATTCTATTGTTCAAGGGGTTCGGATTCCAGTCACAGAGAATGATATAGCACAGGTTTCGGGTCTTCCCATCACTGGCATTCGTTGGTTCAGCCGCAAACACATTATTCTTAATGCCCAGCAGGATTTTCTCTTGCCAGGAGAACAAGTTGAGCCTAAAGCCCGGGGTGTTCGACTTAGCTCGTTACTGCCTCCTTGGCCGAAAGTCACAGAGTTTGTCAAGCACTACCTTACCTATGAATGTTGATACCAGGTAGTCTACCAGTATGACTTTGTCTTTTTATTTCATTTACAACATGCTAGACTAGTGAATATTCCTTACTATCTGCTTGGATGTCTTAGAAATATGTCGCATTATTATAGACAGGCTAAAAATCCCATCCTTTCCCTCACCCATCACCGTCTCGTTCAATTACTCATCCAAAAGGGTTTTTCCCAACAAAACCCTCTCCTAAACAATCCACCCATAAACCCTCGGGAAGTTGTTGAACATCCTGAAAATCCTCATGAAGAGAAACCACAAAACCTTCCTGACCCTCCAGAAATACCTATTAATCTACCTACAGATCCAATTGATCCAATTAAACCTCCTACCATACAAAGTCTACCCCACAATTTACCAGAATCATCTACTCCTAATGTTCATATCCTTAGTGATGATTCTGAAGCAGATAAACCTGATAACCCTCACTGCCCCATCACTGAGGAAAAACCTACTCGCAAAAGAAAGAAGCAAACTACTACTTTTCCTGCCTTTTTACCTAAAAAATTAATGAGGGCTTCAACCAAAGCAGCAACTACTACCACTACCCTAAACCCCCAACCCATTTTGCTAAAAACCCATACACCTCCACCCTCCAAAATCCTGGAATTTTTACCTGTTCAACCCATGGGCACTGAAACACAAGAACCAGAGGCCCAAGGTGTTGTGATATCATTTTCTTTACATCAAGTAGTTGTCACACAAGAACCAACTACTCATTCAGTAGCTATCACACAAGAACCAGCTACTCATTTAGTAATTGTTAGACAAGAACCAGCTATAGTTGTTACACAAGAACCAGCTACAGCTGAAACACAAGAACCAATTGTTGACTTTATTCCTGAAATACAAGAATCAGATGCCCAGGGTGCTACGACATCATCTTCCTTACATCAAGTAGCTATCACACAAGAACCAACTACTCATTCAGTAGCTGTCACACAAGAACCAACTACTCATTCAGTAGTTGTTACACAAGAACCAGCTATAACTGTTACACAAGAACTAGCTACTGTTGAAACACAAGAACCAGTTGCTGACTTTATTCCTAAAATACAAGAATCACATGCCCAGGGTGTTGCAACACTATTTTCTTTACATCAAGTAGCTGAAACACAAGAATCAGCTGTTGATTTTGTAGTTGCTCCACAAGAACCAGCTACTGAGGTTGTGACCGTTACACAAAAACTAGTTACCCCTTTTGATACACCTATGACAGATCAACAACCAGAACCAACAATGGCTTCTCTCTTACAAGAGAATGAGTTTCTAAGATCAGAACTGGAAGCTTACAAGCAAGAGCTGGTAATGGAAAAGGAAGCCTATGATAGGGAACTTAATTTGTATACCTTAGCTCGCGTAGCGTCCATGGCAGAGAAAAACACAAAAGATGATCAGTATAGAGAGTATATGTGCAGCCAATGTGGGGATATTTATGATCAAGAAGGCTACAAAGTGGTTCAAATCCCAATTCCTGGAGCTTCCCCTACACCTACGACTTTTGTAGTTAAAAAAAAAAATGCCCTACTGTTACATAAGAACCAGTACGACCTTCAAAAATTCCAAAAAGCAAAGCTAATCTATAGGAACCCTGGCCTACAGCAACTGTTAAATATGAAGCTCCTGTTTTCATTAGTAAAGTTGTTCAAAATTTGCTTATTGATGAATCTACCCCTCCTGGCAAGATCAGTACCCCTACTTTTGTGGAACAAGCCACTCGGACTCTACCTCAGCCTACCACTTGTGATGCTGAAACACAAACTCAACCATGGAATGAGCAGGTAATAATGAACAAATGGAAAAAGGAGTCTGTTATTACACAGGACAAAATTTTGCAAGAGCACAGACTACTTTGGCTGAACCACATATATTCAAACTGGGAAGCTTTGGAGTAAACATGCAAAGAATCTCGTGCCCATAAGAGCATAATGAGGAGTTAAAAAGCAAATTGCTCCTGATGTTTGCTTTGGTACAAAAATTGTTGGCTGCTAGGAAACCATCCTCAAATTACTCTCTTTTCCTTACAGAACGACTTGCATTCTTTCAGATGAAATCAATCAAAGAAGGAAGACCCTATGCAGTGTTCAAACTAGAAGATTTTGTTAAAACTTTTGCAGAAGCCTCTACTATTGATCAGCATCTACTATGTGATTTATATCTTCATAATGAAGCCATTCCTGAGAACAGACAACTTAATCTTAATCCTCTTGTTGGTGATATCCAGATTTGGGCACTCGCCTCCTTCCTTGCCAACCAGATTACATGGCAGAATGATTTTCTAGCTGCCAGACATAATGAAGATAACCGTCTCCTGTGGATACGGCCAGAACCATAGAAATTTGCCACCTTTGTTGCAGAATATTATCAATTTTTGAAGAAACCAGGGATAATTCAACATATGCGGCAACTACAGGCAACAGTACTTCAGGATTGTCAACAGTTTATTAAATCCACAGAGACTACTGCCCTAAAAGAAAATAACATGTTTTGGCAACAATATTCTCAGAAAAGGCAGGAGCACAATCCCTTTAGTCCTACCAATCTTGAGATAACAATCTTCCGGGTACCCAGTTACATCAAATGTGTTCAGCAATGTGTTGAAAATTGGGTAGGTTATCAGTTCCATTTTCCCATTCTATGGATTCCAACAGAGAAGTATCAAGTTCATCATAAGTTTCCCAAGAAGGTTGAAGCAGCAGCCTGGCAAAGGCTACAACATGTTCAAGGATTCCAAGCCCCAACAGACATCACTTTCTACAGCCACTGCTTAAGTAATTTGCACGCCTAGAGTCGGTATCCGGAATCTGATTCAGATTGAAGTTGCCTGAGGACATGCAACCTTTTTAGTTGGGGGGGATGTTAGGACCCTATAAAGTACCTTTTTGCTCATACTTTTTTCTATCATTACATCCTTTTCCCACTCACATTTAAGCCTACATTATCACCTTAATCTATTTTTCCAAAGGTATATAATGTTTCTTCTCTTTACTATATGTTTAATTTGTTTTACATGTAATTTTACATTACTTTCATACTTATCCATTAATCAGAAACATATAGTTGCTAAAACAGTTTGAAGACTGCAAATAATATATCGTTGCTGCTTGAAGAACACGTTGCTGAAACAGTCAAACAGTACGCAAATCCCGTTGCTGAAATAGTCTGTGATTTGAGATGCTGAAACAGTATTTCACATACAACAGTAACAAGAAAAGATAATTAAAAGAGTTGTTACACTGGCCGCAACAGCTGTACCTCAAGCCAACACCATTACAACCATCATTGTTGCTTGAAGACCACGTTGTTGACACAGTCAAACAGTACACAAATCCTGTTGCTGAAACAGTCCATGGTTTGCGATGCTGAAACAGTATTTCACATATAGCAGTAACAAGAAAAGATAATTAAAGGAGCTATTACACCGGCCGCAACAGCTGTACCTCAATCCAGCACCATTACAACCACTGTAACAGCATTTTTCTACGAAAGATCAGAATATCTTATTCCAACATAGAAGATTAGATCAGACTAAGAATAGGATTTGTATGTACACATGTAATTTTATGCTTAATTGTATTAAGAGGATTCTCCTCTTTAAATAGGGGAGAAATCAGCATTAGAGGGGGGATTATGGAAGGCTTAGCTAGAAGGGAATTACATAGAATGAGCGTGTTCACTTTTGATATTGTAACTTATCACGTTGGACAGATGAATAAAAGATCATTTTGAGCATTTATTCTTAGTTCCCTTTCATTTCTAGGGAATCCTGTGAGAAGCAGAGGGCCCACCTTCTTCACAAGATTCACCCATTAGTTTTTGTAGTGTGTTAGTATTGTTTTTATTCATACCTTGTTAAAACTCTGTTTCAACTGATTGTTACATCGTTTTCATACAATTCATTCCTAGGTAATTGTTGATCATTTTGATTGGTGATTCTGTTTGTAGAATGAGTTTATGAAAGTGTGATAGTCAGAGACAGGTGCTGAAGATTCCTACTTAGGGGAATAGAGTCCTGTCTTTTGTTACAGAATAGTTAGTCTTCTTTGCAGTATGTTGAAAGGTTCATTTTCCCTAGATTGTTGTTTCTTAATGTAATCCAGGATTCTTCTGATAATTATTTTCCTTTGAATCTTAAACTCTGCAATAGATAGATTGCTTTTATTGTAATTCAAAGTAGAACTTCAGTCTGTTCAAAGAAAGGTGTGATTAGTGTAACTTTTACTACAACTNATTGAGCATATACAGTGTGTGATTGCCTTTGAAATAAACAGACTTCCCTGGGTTGACAATTTATGTAACACTTGATTGTTTTAATTAATAAACAATTATAGTGACCAACAGTCATGTCAATTATCTTCCTAAATATCCTAATCATATCCTCCCAAAGTTTAACCCAGATAAGTCAGGATCACCAACATATCATATTAAATTTTTCTATTTGGATATTATATTATTAAATGTGAAGCATGAATATGTATGTAGATTGTTTCCATATACTTTTAAAAATAAATCTTCCGTGTGATATTTTAATTTGCTAGTAGGATCCATTATAATTGGGGTGGTTTCTAACTATCATTTATTGATAAGTTTGGTGAAGAAACTACCTTATTTTCACTCCTAAAAGAATTAATATCAATAAAAATGGATAAGAAATAAAGAGTAATGTACTATAACGGATGTTTCACTACCATTTTAAATAGATTCTTATCAAATTTTGTCCCAGCTGAGGAAGTAGTTGAATATTATATTTATGCTTTGCAAGCCCTTATTGCCATGTTTCTTAAGAGAGAAGGTAAGAATACATTAGTTGGAAATTTTGAAGAAGCCAAGGATGTTGAAAAATATATTTTGAGTTTGGTAGGGAACCTAGGAAATTAATAATCTAAATTTTATCTTATAAACTCTTCTCTCTTTCCAAAATCCCATTTAAAAATAATGATATTCAAGACAAAGACCCCACAAACATGGAGAGTGTCTTACATCTAGCTAAAAATTTATCAAATGAGATTGTAGATCTAAAAAAGGACTCCATCACTGCTTCAAAGCTACTTGAACCTAGCAATTTTAATTTAGAAGATGTAGAAATGGACAACTATTGAAATTATAATCATGAAAACCATTTTAAAAAGACATGTCCACAATAGTTGTATTCTATAACTTTAGTGGCAAATCAATTTTTGGATAAAAAAATTGGATTGAACTATCAATTCATGAAGCTGAAAATGAAAAACTTGAGGAAGAAGAATATAAGACTAGGAGGGAAATAATGTCTTAAATAACACATTACTCAGTATAGAATACATTCAGAAGTAGATAGTGGAAGAAGTCTAGGATACCCAAATGGTACAAAGATATTACAACCTAAGAAGTAAGGGGCATGTCAACTATGATCCTTCTACATCACAACCTGATCTCTATCCCAAGACAACTGTAGTTACTGCTCCACCTAAGAAATTAGTAACAACAAACACATCTTAGTAACAACAAACATGTCTTATATGAATGTTATTGAGAATACGAAGAAGATGAAAGAAAATATTTCCCTTTTTACACATGTAACGTTCCTCAATAACGACACCTCATTTTGAAACATTTCATGCCATACTTGGATGTATCTCATAGGGTAACGGCAAATTGATAGTAATGACAAACTGTGAAGTAAAATAACACCTATATCTAGTAAAACTGAAGTTTGAGATAAAACAAAAGGTTGCTATGAGTGATGCTAAAATTAACAATCATTCTAATTCTCAAATGCCACCTTTTATGTTGACTTTCGAAACCCATAATCACAAAGTGTGTAACTGTCTAGATGACTTAGGAGCATCATTAGCCATGCCTTTCTTGGTACATTGTAAAATACATACTACTCCAACCAAGAGTTAAAATTGGATTATCTAGCTAGATAGGTTGGATGTTTAAGGTTATCATGGAACTTAAAGATGTTATATCCACTACCTTCTATTAATTCAAAGGCATGTCAAATCATATATATTATTATTGTTGATATTCTTAAATCTTATGATATTTTGCTTACTAAGGATTGGTCATAAAAACTACAAGGATATTTTTCCATGGATTGGTCTCATTTATGGTTACCATGGGATGGAAGGAAAAATTGGATTTGGGTTGATTAAGAAGCTCACATGAATCATATGGCCACAAAATTTGAAGGAACTAATGATCCAATTTAGTTTACACATTCAATTTTGGGCAGTTACTTTATTAAGATTGAAGTAGGAAATTATACATTAGAGGAATCAATTTTTGAAATTTATGAATAGTCTAATATCCTTCATTGAACTTGGGCTAATGAATATGACAATTGTATTATAGTAGATGTACGGATTAGTGTAGATGTAAACACTAACATTTGGACTTTGTTTTTTGATGGTACTAAATCATAAGAAGGTATGATGATGCGATTATGGTTGGTGTGGATTCGATTCTTGGAATGGGGTACCTCTCCTTTCTTTCTCAGGAGATGCTAACGATGTTGAGGACACACATAATATATTATCTATACCAAGAAAATCTTCAGACAAACCAGGGTTTGATTCTTGATCCTTGGAAATCCAGTGACGACATGGGTATTGTGGGCCCATTAGCTATGGAATGGAATAGGTATACGAGAGCGCTTTGTGGGGTGGGAATCCACCTCTGTTCGGATGAGGATAGTCTACTATGGATGGGCTGAGATCAGTCGGGCTCACTTACAACAAAAAATGTCTATAATGTTGTAGCAAACAGGTTGTGGCCCCAACATCTCCCGAGTTGGCGACTCTAGATCTAGACATGGGAATTGGCATTCAAGATTAAACTTTTCATGTGGCTAGTTATCGAAGGAAAGACTCTAACTTGGGACACCCTTCAATGAAGGGGGTGGTTTAGCACAGGATGTTGCTCTCTATGTAACTTAGAAACATAATCTATCCATCATCTGTTTGTGGATTGTCGGTTTTCCCACACCCTTTGGAGGGAGTTACTTGACCACTACAAAATCACTACCCCTTGGGAAGGCCGATCTATTAGCAGTTGTATGGAGGAGTGGATAAATAAGGAAAAGGTATATAAAACCTTCCCAATTATAGCATGCTGGAACCTCTGGCTAGAAAGAAACATGTGCATTTTTTAGTCATCGACGCCAACTTTAAAGAGGGTCAGTATTCTTGTTAAAAGCATGGTGGGCAGTTCATGCAAAGCGGACATAAATCGGACATAACACAGGATGAAGAAGACACCCGAGCTTACTATGGATTCAATCTGTTAGTTCGACGAAGCTTCACAGGGGGATGGTCTCCTTAGCGAAGCGGGGGGTATTATAAAAACTTCTGGTAACACTACAGATAGATGGGCTCTAAATTGCGGTTGGGGCACTAATACCAGGGCAGAGCTCCTGGGACTTTGGGACTCCTTATTATTAGCTCAGAGATTAAACTTTCCGTAGATGCATGTTTTACGAGACTCAAAGGTCATTCTTGACTAGACCACCCATTCCTACAGCATAAATGTGGCTAATTTATGGGGATGGAAGAAGAAGATTTGTGAATTGATTTAGTTTTTATCTATTATAAAATTTGATCATAATTTTAGGGAGGAAAATACGGAGGTTGATTCACAATCAAAACTTGTGCTTCATGTCCCTGAGGGGAAGATCTTCTTCAACATTTGGCATGATGGCCAGGAGGGCCACCCATGCACTCTTTGGCTTTATAATTGACCATTGGCAGCATCTAATACATTCTCTTTTTATGGTTTTAGCAGTCATTCCCTTACTCTGGCTAGTAATTGGAGGCAATGGGCTTGGGCCTTCTAGATAGGAGGTTTTTTTATATATGTAATTATGTAATCAGATCTGGGATAGAATCTTTTGTAACTTAACTCTTGATATGTTCTTCGGGTATTTTGGATGACAAGTATTTCCATGTAATTTCTGAGAACCACCTATATAAAAAATATGGAGAAATTTTCTATTGGAAAAAAAATGATAAGAAGGTGCAAGAGTTGGTTGCATTTGGATTAATCCACAATTGAAAAATGCCACCTCATCTCATGTATGCTTGAGTTTTAATACACCATTAATACCATAGAGTATGAGGCTTTAATTCAAATGCTGGGAAAATATATTGATTTAACGTGAAATATTTGAAGGTTTTTGGTGATTTATAAATAATTGTAAGGTAGGTAAAAAAAAATATTCACCACTTATCACTTCATTTGAGAAGTTATTAGCTCAAGGTATAGAAGTTAATTGATGGATTTGAAGCTTTTAACATTACTTCTATTCCTTGATCTAAAAATGTAGCTATTGATATGTTGGCCAATGTAGTGTCCAAACTAACACTGATAAATGATGGGTTCACTATTAATTATTGTTTAGACTGTCATTTCTTGATAATGTTACTAATTCGAGGGTATTTAATGATGATCAAAAAATTGCTAGTTTTTGACCAATGAGGACACTTTCAAAGATGAAATGATTGATGATGAAGAACACTCTATAGTCGTGCAAGATTTCCAAGATGGAATGAAAAATATTAAGGGTAATTTCATTCCAAGGAATGTTTTAACATTGGATAAACTATACGATCTAAAGAGAATATTTCAAGGATCTATGAATGTCAAGATGAATAGCTTGTTAAAAAATCACAAACTTGTTAATTTGGGTACTAATGAAAACCCAAAAAATGTTAATTGAATAACAAGATCACATCCTCTTATTCAAGGACTATATGAATATGTTTGCATTCATAAAGTGACATCAAGGAATGTGACACCCAAGTTAGACAACATGTCACTAAAGGAAGGTGTAAGCCATTCAAAAAAAAGCTTAGGAAAGTGCATCCAATATTCAAGCCAATGAGTCAGAAAGAGTTGAAGCTACTAGATGTAAATATTATCTTTAAAGTAAGGAGTTTTGAATTTGTAGAAAATCTTGTTCCCATTAGGAAAAAATCAAGAGAAATCGGATTATGTGTAGACTTTTTTAATCTAAATAGAGCACATAACAAAGAAAACTACCATGTTCCTCCAATGAAGCATATCTTTCAACTAATATCTAGTTCATTGATATTTTCTCTTTTGGATGGTTTCTTAGACTAAAATCAAGTATTGTTAGCATAAGAAAATAGACTAAAAACACATTTATTACAAAATGGGGAAAGTTTGTCTCTCGTTAGATGCCTTTTGGAATGATTAATGCCAAAACCACTTTTCACTGAGCTATGGACATAGATTTTAGGGGCCTCATAAATAAGAGTGGAGTGGTTTACCTTGATGACATAATGATTTACTAAAAAAATAAGGCAGACCACATAGAAAACTCAAGGTTGATCTTTAAAAGATGTTGAAAATATGGCATTTCATTTAATCCCAAGATGAGCAATTTTGTGGTATCAGAAGGAAAATTTCTTGGCCACATCATATAGAAATATGAGATTTGATTCATTCATAAAGAACTAAATCCATCACATAGATTATCGTGTTGATCAACAATAAGGTAATGAAATCCTTTTTCACCAAACTAAACTTTCTCATACTATTTGTGCCAGATTTGTTGAAGCCATCAAGATTTTGTAGAAAATGATTAAAAAATTGGTTTTAAATGGATACCCGTTGAAAAAGAATCTTTCAAGAAAATCAAATTTTCAATAACAACAACTCTTGCACTACATAGCCTAGATTTACACCAAGATTTTTTCCACATGCATTTACATTTGACCATTCCATTGTAGTATTGCTCACATAAAATAATAAGTAAGGGGATGAATGCCCAATCGTATTCATGAGAATTGGTTTACAAGGGGGTGAATTGAGTTATATAACCATCAATTAACAATCATTTGTAGTATTTAAGGCTATCAAATAGTTCAAACCCTATATTTTGAAAAATCATACTAAAATAATTGTACCTCACCTTACTGTTAAGTATTTATTCATTTGAAAGGAACTAGGTGAGAGGAGAGGAAATTGGATGACTGCCATATAAGAATATGACCTAGAATTTAAACTTACAAAAATAGTTAAAGGTAAAGGTTTAGTTCAATTGGTAGTTGAAGAACTAGACCCAACTAACTTTTCTAAGGAAGGATAGGAAAATGGAATCTCATTGTGTGCTCAAGAAATCTTATTTATCCCAACTATAGTAGACTCTCAGTATATTGACTTGAAACATTTCTTATAGAATGGTGAGAGCCCACCGAATTTGAATAAAAATGAAAGGATTAAGGATAAATTATGCTCAATACTAATTCATAAACAATGTATTATTATGGAAAAACTACAATGGAGTAATACTAAGGTGCCTAGATAAACAAGACATTAGCCACATTCTTAATTTGTTGTGTTGTTTCTTTAGATGTTACTCCTCTGGAATAAATTCGAAGTATTTGAAAAAAAAATCTTTAATGTCAGACCAATTGAGTGTATGGCCACATGCTTCTTCGATTTTGTACCATTTTTTCGAAATATTGCCATTGATGTCAACATTCGATGTGATGATCTATTGTTAACGATGAATAACCACAGCTGAGATTGTCATCGATGTCAACAGTCAATGTGATGATCTGTTGTTAAATGACAAATGATATTGTCATTGATTTCAACAATATATTAGTTAAGCAAGATATGTCAAACATTGTGCAGAGATCGAAAGAGAAAACAGGAGAAGCGAATAATCGAAAGCTCAAAAGTTCTGAAGGAAGAACAGATTGTAGAGATGTCATCGGGATCAGTGAAAATAATGAACAGTTGATCAGTGCACAGAAAATGCGAGAAGCT